>CM068713.1:19424769-19833689 GCA_035079005.1 Fraxinus americana
AAGATTGTTACTCAGAAAAAAAAAAAATTACAAGAAGAGAATATTCGCATTCAACGATTAACATACGTTTTTCGAACACTTATTCAAGTTCTTCACTTGTACCAGAGAAATGGTACTAACAAGAACGTTCATAAAGAAACAGAAAAAGGAAAAAGGTTATTATTTTCACTTAATTCCTTGAAGGTCTTGTTAGGCTTCACACTCCTTATGAGATCAATGTGGCATATAAAACTGTCAGTCATGCTTTGACTATGAAATGGAAACAAAAAGAGGCAGTCGAACACCATGCATCAAGAATGGAAACCAACTTGAGGTGGACTCTTGCAACCCGGGCATTACTTCTTAGCAAGATCGTGCAAGAGAAATGTACTAAACATCATACTTGCAGAGGTTCTCGAAGCCCATGTATTCACGTTGTTCAATCTTTCCGATCATGTTTGAAATACCAACTCCACCTGATTAAGCGATAAGGGGAAAAAAAAAACATTCAATTCATAACAGAGCTGCCTGTTAACAAATCAAGTATACGTTTTGACTGGGAATCTCTAAAGCATAACCCCTAAGCATCAATAATATCAATCGATGTACTAAACCACTTCATCTAAAACTTTAAGGACATTTTTTGGTAAGTAGTATTCGAAAGGATTGGATAGTACAATGGACAAAATTCCTTAATAGGTATCGTTCACTGCAATCCATTTTACCAAACATGCTACAAGTTTTTAGATAAAGTAGTTCATCATGGTATCAAAATCAACTCAACCATCATCCATTTATTCAAATTGTGCACGTGTTAAGCTCTTGAATAAAAATAAATGCATTTGGCATGCACATGATGGGAAGTGATGAAGAGAAAATTTAAACAAATAAAGTTGTCCCTTCTACAAGATGAGATGATTCAACAGTTATGTGACAATGGACAATGAAAACACTCACCTAGAGATATCGCACTGATAAAGATTGTCGATGCCAAAATAAAGATGATTATGGATGCCCTTCCCATCAGAACAATCATCTTTCCTACAACATGTTGCCCGATAAAAGCAGCAACAGTTGCAACAGCAACAAAGTAAAGTGCTGTCATACAAATGCCGAATAATTAATCAACTATAAACGGAAATTATTTATTTTTGGTCAAATCAATATAAGCTCAACATATTATTGAGACAAAAAATTTTGAGTGAGATGTACACTTACCATAAGGAACTGGAAACCGTTTCAAGAGGTAATATTCCACGACTGACATTGATGAGGAGAACATCATGGCAAAGGTAGCCGTGGCACTTGAAACCTGAAATGAAGCTCAGAAACTATTATCGCAAGGTTTCTTAAAAATGTCAAAGTGTGCAAGAGAAACTGTAATAGTTCTTGCAAGAAAATGAATAAGGAAAGTAAAGTATAAAAAATTTGAAGATCCTTTCTATGATTGTTAAATATTGAATGGTATTCCAAGATTCAATTCTGACTTTATTCAATGGAAATGAGTAAAAATGGCAAAAATTGTTCTGGGACTCGTACTGTTAATCAGGCACTGATTGTGCCAGTTAAGTAAATTCTTTTGCTTATCTATTTAGATCAAGAACTCAATCAATTTAGTTATAAGGATCAATAGATCATTCTTCTCTTTTTTCTTTTGGCTTATTAACCAAACTAGTTAATTTCAGTACACGATAAGGCTAAGTGCAGAAAGATCAGAAGAAAGTGAAACTCCATGTTGAGAAAGCAGGTCCAAAGTAAACAATTCGCAGGATAACAACTCAGAAATTAGAAATCTCACCCTTAGAATGTTTGGCCAAGCTTAAAGGTTTAGTTATAAGTAAATAAGTTCTAAAGTTAAATAAATTTTTTATTCATTAAAGTTAGAAATAAGTTTTGAAAGTAATGTAAGAGTACAAGTAACTTTTTTTACTTGGAGTAAGAAATATATCCAAAAAAACTAAACCTAACTATTACTTTTCTTTCTAAGCTAAGCCAAGCCAAAAATGCTCACAGGCCTTTCTCATGTAAATCACTTAATTGGATTAGTCAAAGAACAGATAATAAGACCACAACCTTTTGTGTCGACTTTGACAAAAAAAGTCTGCTTAACAGCATTTGAGAAAGGACTAAAACTCACCTGAGGAGGGATTCCTAGCTCCAAAAACAGTGGACCCATTATAAATCCACCTCCTAGACCAAGAAGGCCACCTACCAAACCAGCCACTACGCCAAAGAAACAATAGGTAATCAGTTGATGCACTTGCAAGTTGGTTCCTGAGTCACCCTTGGACGCAATTTTTCTCCATCCCTTGTACAGGCTAACTGCTTCATAACCAGATACACCAAGAGAGACAGGGATCTGTAGAAACGTGGAAGGATAATTGGCAAGGATGCGTTAGAATCTGTTTTCACCTCTTTCAAGGTCAGCAGCTTTTTGAGGGTTGGATACACCTGTGGTTATTGAACTCAGCAAAATTTCACGTTGGCTTTATTTTGTTTCGAGTTGGTTACTGGTTATAAACTCTGTTACAATTTGGTTGCTATGTCCATTTTTGTTAGTTTGACTAACAGAGAAGGTGACATGGGAATCTAGTTATTTTCCAACTAAGCTATTAATTAAACTGCCACGTCAGTTTAGTCAAACTAAAGGACATAGACGAAATGATCAAATTGTAACAAATGTTTAAGTTCAGCGACTAACTTGAAATAAAGATTGATTTCAGTAACAAGCTTGGAACAAAATGATATTTAGCGACTAATATGAAATTGCGTAAAAGTTCAGTAATCACTATTGTCATTAACCCACCTTTTAAAATAGTAATAACACCAAGCCTCGGGCATAAGTTTTATCCCAATTTGATGAAAATATGTACATAATCAGTATACACACCTGCAGCAAGTTTACCACCCAGTACACCGCCGAACAAGTAGCCGTATAGTTCTGTTTCAAAACAAGGCCAAACAGTTCATCAATACAAGTTCAAGACAAACCAAGAGAAGCATCTTCAGAAAATATAACATAAAAAGAAAAGTAGTGAATGAAAAGAAAATGAAATGAAACCTTGGTGATCTGCAGCACAAGAAATGCAATCCAAACGAAAACAAGAAGTCCAAATTCCTTCCAACAAACATTTTCAAGAATAGAGATCTGTGAAAGAGATAATGAGAATTATCAGAGAAAAATCGGAATTGGACATTAGCATCTGAGATTAAGTTTACCTCTGGTTCAGCCAAGTCTTTGACCTTCTTTTCCATGCCTTTCCTGGGGCTGCCAGGAAGAAGCTTGTATTCTGCTTCTTCTGTACCATTGCCTAATGCAAAAGGAAAGGCACATAGTTTAATTCAAAGAGGAAAAAAAATGCTAAAAGAGATTAAATAAAAAAATTCAGTCCTTTAGGACATAATGAAGAATCTCTTAATCAACCCACCGTTTGCCTGCAACCTCTTTGCAGTCTCCTACAGAAAGAAAAATGGTTGGTAATAAGCATGAAATAGAAAAGACCAGCTGTTTAAAGATTATGGAAAAGGACACAAATATATATATATATATATATTGCATGTTATTCGTGTGGCAATTTAAGTACATATAACTTCACTGATGGATTCATGTTAGAAAAATTACATATAACAGTGACCTAAAATATGATACCACAGTGAGAGCATGTTTGGCTAAGCTTTAAAAAGTAACTTTTTGTTCCCAAACATGCTGTATATGTTGCTCTATTTTACATAAAAAGGTAAGTTTAAAATAATTAACCAACCAAACAAACTACTTTTATGTATAAGGGAACTTATTTATAAAGTCAACTTTTTTAGTCTTAGCCAAACATGCTCTAAATTTCAGCGTCAACATTCCACCAAAATGTGTAAGAACGTTGAATTTTACGACTACCTTTTTCATGATAGTTTCTTTCTTCCATGTTTCAACACCTCTCATAAAGGCCTTGGTCGATGTTCCTGTAACCACCATATGAAGTAAAAAAGTTGCACAAAAGCAGGATTCATAGAAAAAATACTGCAACGCGACCACGTATTACCTATGAAGAGAATGATTAAAAGAACGGTAACCATCCAATCGGCAAATATCACATTGAAAGCAACTCCAATACTAATGCCTAGCATAAGCATTGGTTGAACGAGAACAGCCAGGTCGTAGTCAATAATTGGCATGTCAAGTGTTGGATGCCTGAGCTTCAGGTTGTAGTAAACTGTCGAGGCTGCAGCTCCCATGATCATACCTGACAAATTAGAAACAGTAATTATGTAACTTCCTTTAAGCACGAAGAAACTTAAGTAGTTTGTCAATGGAACATAAATATTTATATAGTTAAGCAATTTCAGCCATATACATACCATCTCCAGCTACATTTTTTTTTTTCCGTTTCTAATAAATAAAAGTCCGTGCAACTATTACACGGTGAATCTTGCACTAATCATTGCGTGACAGTGCTTCAGCTGAACTGAGGAATCCCTTGGTGAAGGATGATTCAATGATTGGTAAAGAAGTTAAACATGAACTTTCCCGAAAACTTGGACATGCTTCCTCTGTAGCCACAATATTATAGAGTAAAATTATGAAATCATGCTAGCTGTGTGACTCTTGATACTTCTAACATATTTTAACTTCTGTAGCTGAAAATATTTACAATGAAAACTTGAAGTCATGACTCAGAGCTTGTTTGGCTAAGGCTAAAAAATAATTAAAACTTAAAAGCATTTTTTTTAGAAAGTAAATAAAGACTTATTTTAGAAAATATTAGTTTCTGAACCAAAAATACCCCCCAAAAAAGTACCTTCTGAAAAGTGAACACGTGATTAGAGAAAAAATTCCTTAAAAGTAACTTTTAAGCTACTTTCACTTTTTTAGACTTAGCCAAATATGCTCTAAATTTCTTCTTCAAAGAATTACAAGGAAACCCAGTAATTGCTTTGTTGAATTTAAATTCGTTTAATCCACAGAAAACTCAGTAAATTCACTCAAGACATGGCACAAGGACTATCTTAACATTCCGGGTTATTAGTTATATCAGTATGCTCATCTCTCACATTTTGATATAGCAGTCGCTGATTTTGGATCGAATCCAATAATCAGGGTGAGCATAGGAACGAATATGCCGCCGCCACCAACACCACCCACGCTCCCAAAGGCTGCTCCACAAAATCCAATTATGCTACCAACAATAGTTTTCCACCCAAATTCCAGATCCTGTACATGAATTCCAAATTAACAAACATAAAAAATCTTTCATATCATATCAAAAGCACGAAAACATGGTTATCCACAGAAAATGACAACTCTCGAAAAAAAATTCTGTCATGCACAAATCAGCACACAAAAAGATCGTGTCAGATCTCAGCTCCACAGCTCAAGCAAAATTTGTCCCATACTACTCAAGGGGTCAGTTGATGCAGAGGATTGATACTACAAAGTACGAAATTACTTAAAGCATCTTCAAGAGACTCTCTAGTATCTAGATACAAAATGCTATTTATTTTAAAGAGTCAATGCTTAAAATTAATCTCCAAGAAACTCTCTATTTTGACTTTTTAAAATAGAGAATGGGTCTGACTCTCTAAATTTAGAGAGTCAAATAAGTTCTCTATTCTTAATGTACAATGATTGCGTTTAATAAGTCACATATTTCAATACTCTACTTCTTAAACTGTTCAAAACACAGTTAAGTTGATTGGCCATTGATATATAAAAATTATGTTAAATAAAATATGAGAAGAAATCAAAAAATATTTCTTGAGAAAAGTAAAATGAAGAGCCAAAATAGAGAGTATTGTTGGAGTGTATAAAGTTTTGAGTCTCCGAATTTATAGATGCTCTCTATGATGTATAAGATGCTCTTTATAAATAAAAAGTCGGTTGGAAATGCTCTTGAAGATCCTGGATGTATTCTTACATCTTTGTACATCTACATATATTCACATCATACATATATGCTCCATAAAATGTTTGTGTACGCGGGCAAAATCACACAAAAAATGCTGAGCATAAATGTTTGGAAAGATAATTTATTATTTTTTTTTAATTCTTGTGCATAAATATTAAACTCATCAACAATGATGAAGTCCAAAGTTGATTGGTTTTATCTACTGTGATCCACTTGATGAAGTAATTGATTTTGTCTATTGTGAATGGGATCCTCTATCGAGTAAGCTAACTATTAAATGTGCTTTCATATCAAACTACCAACCACCACCCAAATCATTTAGCTCCTGTTTGAGCCACGTTAAAATTTTTATTCTCATTCTTCTGCTCATTTTCAACAACACATTCTTCAATAAAATAATATTTTTCATCACATCAATAATTTTTTTTTCTTTTTCATCCACACATTCTCCATCTATTTACTATTCCAAAATACATTCTTCCAAAATATAACTTGGCTCAAACACACCCTTAATAACATATTCCATCATGCAAAGATCAAAACGTTAAAAAATGAAAAAAATAAAAAAAATGAACACAGATAGATTGGATCAAAGTAGAAAAACAAAAATTCAAACAACAGAAACTGAGTCAACAATTGTGATTTACCGGCCAAACATGCTTGTAGCCTGATTCATTTGCTTGCCATAAGAAATTCGTAAAAGCCGTAAATAGTTGGGAATCTGAAGTTGAAGCATTTGATGAAGATTCTGTCTTTAAGCTTCTTTCAGCAGAAACAAAAATTGAGGCCAACGAAAAGCTCCATATAATTGTAAACAATGGCTTAAAAGCCCTCCACTTTTCTAGATCCCACGCCATTCAAAATCCAAAGATTCCCTCCTTTTGATTTCACAAGAAAACTTATTTTAGAAAGATTTCAGCTCTAATTTCAAAAGGGTTTCTTTCTTTATGTGTATAATCCTCGATTTTGCTGAGTACAAAAAGAAAACAAATGTATAGGATGGAAATTTTTTCTTGGAGGGTCAATGGAGAAATGAAGAGGGCAAGAAAATTGGGGATCAGACAGAATTGTTTCACATGAAAGAGTGAGAAAATGGGAAAACAAAATTTGAAGCAAACTAAAAATTGAACTGAATAATGGCTTAATTGGAAAATAAAGGGACAATAGCAAGTAGGACGAACAGAAATTGGTTAGATGAGAGCATTAAACGACAGAGTTTTAAAGGTTGATGACGGGGGTATGCTTGGATTTTGTTTGTGGGGGCCAATGCTTTTAATTCATACACGTGATCTTGCTTTAATTTACCCTTGAGTGTAGAAACTTTTTACCGTAATTTTTATTTTGAATAGTACTGTAGTTGTCACATTGCACGTTTAAGGCAATGTTTTTTTCGCAATTATTTCAGTGCAAGTTGTATGAGAACAATTAATCAATGTAAATACAGTGAAATTTCAATTATTAAAGATCGAATGGTACGAGAATGAAATGCTTTATCCATCTTTGTCACGGGACAAAACATCTTTTCGCAATTATTTTTGTACAAATTGTTGAAGAACAATTAATCAATCTAAATTCACTAAAATTTCAATTTATAGAGATGAAAAGGTACGATAATGAAATGCTTTAGTCATCTTTGTCAAAGGACTAAACATCTTTTCGCAATTATTTCGGTACAAGTTGTACGAGATCTCTTAATTAATCTAAATACAGTAAAATTTTAATTTCTCATTCCGTTCCAATTATATAGGCCGTGTTTCCATTTTCTCTTATCCTAAAATATATATGTTTATTTCCTAATGTAGAATATTTTGTTGTATTCTTTTACTAATATACCATTATTAAATGTGCAACTTTTATATGCTAGATTTGATACCAGAATGAAATGCTAATATTCTAAGGGTCCGTTTGACTGTAAAGGTAGAAAATTGGTGAAAAGAAAATATTTTACATAGAATTGATTTGTTTAGAAATTGTTTTACCCAGAATTGTAATTAATTGTATTTGATTAGTATAATTTTCCATGAAAAATGTTGAAAGTTTGGTGTCCCTTTGACTTCATTTTTAATGGAAATTGTCCATTAAAACAATTTTTTTTTTTTTTTACCATTGGATCTAGAATTTATTCCAATTGCCCAACAAAAAAATTGAAAAAAAAATTATCATACTAAATATCATTCGTTTGATTTTGTTTTGTATGAAAATTGTCAATAAAAGTGATAAATTTTTTTACCATTATGTCTAAAAAATTTTCCAATTGCCAAAAAAAAAAATGGAAAATATTTACTAACCAAAATATCAAGAATTTGTTTTCCTCAAAAAAGTGGAAAATTTGGAAAGTTGAAAAATATTTTCTTGAGAAAATTTTGTCTATCAAACACTACGGCTATGTTTGATAGCCAAGGAATTCCATGGAAGTAGGAAAACGTTTTCCATTTTCCCCAAATTGTGGTGTTTGATAGCACAAATTTTCCTAGGAAAACATTTTCCACATTTTTCTAGGTACAATCATTTGATGCACAAAAGCTTGATTTTGTTTTCCCACCTATTTGGTGGGAAAATATTTTCCACATTTTTTTTTTGTTGTTTGCAATGGGAACAAATTCTAGATACAATGGTTAAAAAAAATTTCACTTTTATTGACAACTTCCATGCAAAACAAAGTCAAACGAAAAATATTCGGTATGGTAAATTTTTTTTTTTTCAAATTTTTTTTTTTACAATTGGAACAAATTTTAGACCCAATGGTAGAAAAAATTATCACTTTAATGGACAAATTCCATAAAAAAAGAAGCCAAATGGATACCAAACTTTCAACATTTTCCATGAAAAATTATACCAATCAAAAACAATTAATTACAATTCCCATTAAAACATTTTCTAGGAAAATCAATTCCCTGTAAAACATTTTCTTTCCACCCATTTTCCACCCTTACAATCAAACGGACCCTACAAAATTGGAAAATAGAAAAAAATTTCAATTTTCCATGGAAAATGTAGTGTATCAAATGGAGTCTAATATTATACATAAGTTGAAGGGGTGACAATTTTATCCAGCCACACCAAGGGTGCTTAATGGGGGTCTCACCATTGCAACAACTTCGTTGCAAATTGAGCTCCTTTAAATCACATATTTTTGATAATTTACTAAAAACTAAGGATCCGTTTGATTGCAAATATAAAATTTAGGTGAAAATAAAATGAATTATAGGGAATTGAATTGTCTAAAATTTATTTTATTGGGAATTCTAATTAATTGTGTTTGATTGGTATAATTTTCACTTGAAAAATATTGAAAGTTTGGTGTCCGTTTGATTTTATTTTTCATGATAATTGTCCATTAAAGTGATAATTTTTTTATTATTGGGTCTATAATTTGTTTTGATTACAAAAAAAAAAAAATTATCATATCAAATATCATTTATTTGACTTTGTTTTACGTGGAAATTGTTAATAAAAGTGATAATTTTTTTTACCATTGTGTCTTGAATTTTTCAATTGCCAAAAGAAAAAAAAAGGCTGGAAAATCAATTACCACAAAAAATAAAAGAAAATATTTTCCTTCAAAATCAAGAAAAGAGGTGCGTGAGGGGTGGGGAGGGAAAACGAATTTTGGAGAAAATTTTTACTATCAATCACTACAAAAAGTAAAAAACTTTTTCCAACTTCATAAAAAAATAGAGGGATCCAATGGGGGCCTAAAAGCATTATGCCACTTTCCCAAGCTATAATCAATTCAACTTATCTTGATTCTTGAATCTTCTTGCCTCTCTCTTACGCGTGCTTACTGCCACCGGCCACAATCATAGCAGTAGATGGCTTGATGAATTTCATATTATTAATTAACATTCACATTAACTTATATTCAGTTAATATTATCTTGACCTACATGAATTTAAAGTTATTATAAATAAATTTATTTTTCTTCATGTATTTAGGAATTTTAATGGGCGTTTAAATTCATGTATTAACAATTTATTTTTATGTATCAAATGTAGCATAAAAAAATTGCACATTTATAGTATTTCATCATCACAAAAATTTTGAATCATAAAAGTTGAGATTTGAGAGTACAATTTTCTTCTTTTAAATTTTTATCTTAAATTTTATTTTCTTTAATTCGTTTGAGACTCATCAAATTCTCCCAACAAATTAGTATCAAATATTACTTTTATAGTATAAGTATTTCAGAATAACGTGCAGTGTACGTTCAACTTTTAGTTGAACTAATACAATAAAATTGGCATTGAATAAAGTTTAAATTAAATTTTTATTTCTTTTTGTTACCTTGAATCAAATTTGTTCATTCTGAATCAAGAATTTTAGAAATATATCACGTGCAAAGACAAGGTTTTTGGACGGTTTCGTTCGAAGGGACCTCCTAATACTTTAATAGACACTTTTGAGTGTTTTTTCTAAAGTGACGTAGAATAAAAGTGATGAAGAAATGTTTTGTAGCTTTATTTTTCAATTAACAAAACAAGTTAATCTAAAACTATATAATTACACAAAACACTGCTACTTTCGAATTGAATCAAACACTCAAACGGGAAAATAAATTTAATTATACAAAATTCAACAAAAAAAAATTATAAATATTTTAGCATTTCTTTACAACAAAAAATAAAAAAAAAATGTAACATTTCTTTATTGTGTCCAATTTTAATAGGGGTGTGAAAATAGGTTAATCGATTTGGTCCAATGCGAGGACACACTAATATTGTGTTGATTCGGGCCAGGTTGATCGCATTCGTCATTTTTTTTTTCTTTAAAATTTAAATAAAATTTAAACTTAAGCTATAATTGAAAAAATTGAATGAATTCATTGACGTGACCTACACATAGGTTGCAAGTTAGTAATAGTAGATACATTATTAACCCCTATTTAGCGCTCATCAAAATTATAATTCGTTTTTCTCTTTCTTTTTATCGACCACATATTTTTCAATAAAAATATTACACGTAATTTCAAAATGTTCTTCGTTTTTAACCACACTTTTTTTTAAAAAAAAGAGGCACTATTCCAGACATTAAAATTTCAAATAATGAGGGCGGACAAACATGAGCTTAATTAAGTATAGTTTAAGCTTATGCTATTTTTTGTGCTTGTTCCGAAATTATAATGAAAATGATTAGTATGTGCGACGAAACTAGTGAATAATAAGTGAATACTAGTTGTAAATGTATGGTTGAGATTCAAGATTATAACAAAAGAAAAAATAATATGTCCTTGTGAAATGTTGAATAATTGTTGTAAATATGTGATTAAATTCAAAGTTTGACTCTAAATAAAAATTATAAGTAACTTATAGCCCCGATTTGACTCCCATTTAGTCAAAATTTATTTTACCCTAAAACTCATTTTCAACTATACATTTTGTTACGGGCCTGTGTCAGACCCGCCACCTCACCCCGCCACGTGTCCACGCGCGTGGCCCGAGCCACGTTCCGGACGAGGTGATTTAACCAAAAACCGAACTGAATATACATGCCGAGGTGATTGCACTAAGGGCGAACTGAAAGCGCGTCAGCAAACGAACCGGACTCATCCACGAGTACGCAGTGGATGCAAAGGCCCGCACTCCGCTTCTACAACGCTGCAACGCTTCACCTGCCACACCTCGCCTCTACGAAGATCTTTTATACAGATCTTCCCAAAGTCAAATCTCTGACTGACGGGACGTGCGGCAGGTTCTCAAACGGTCAAATCAGCAGCCTATGGCTGAAACATTCAATACCAGTCGACCTATGGAGGGACAGAGTGACACCTAGAATGGGACAAGCCTTGAGGATCTGACAACACGTGTCCTCTCATCCAATGGCCCTCCTCTCTCCATCCTTAGTATAAATATCCCCTCATTGTGCCCAGGAAGGGGATTGGAAAAAATCTCATTTGCCCTCCTATATATCGCAAAAAATCAAGTATCATCCTTTCCCTCGCTTTTGTCAAATTTTATCGACCACCTCCCCGGCGAGTGCTCCACCGCCGGCGAACCCCTTATTGGTCAAACATAAAACTGACTTGACCGTCGGAGTGCTTGCGGTCGCTCCTACCCCATCAGGGAGAGGCCACGAGTGACTGACGGCGTGCTACGTGTGCAGGAGGATTTAGCTTGAAGACATATCCTGTTGGCCACGTGTCCGAGCCATTTTTCGAGGTCAACAGATTGGCGCCGTCTGTGGGAACATACTTAACCACGAGTTCTCCCACAAAAATTGTAAAAAAAAAATGCCCGGTTGGCATTTCCCCCCTTGAAAAAAGGGTCGATTCTTGAAAAAGAGTCTTTCGCAGCTGCCTCGGACCATGAGTTCCAGTGAAGGTGATAATGCGAGGGCAAGGGATGTCTCTGAAGAAGAGATCATCCGAGCCAACGTTACGCAACAGCGGCCCCATCATCGCTACCGTAGAAATAGAACGGCAGCGCGTTTGGCGGCCGAAGTGGCCCAGATGGCCACTAACATGAGAACCATCACGGCTCAAAATGCAGCCATGCAAGAACTACTCATGCAAGTGCAAAACCAAGGCGGTTTTCAAGCCCCGCATTACCCGCAGCAATCGGGACGTAGACAAGCCGAGGCGGAATCCAGCAGGAGAACCCATGTGAGCCCCCAGGGAGAGGCTCCCGTGGAAAGGGATGTGGGGATGGACACTTCAAATTACACCGCCGCTCCAGCCGGTGGACCCCCTGCAGGGGATAGTTTCCCCCCGGAATATGAGCGGCCTCAGAGGTCTGTTAGTGTTTTCGATCGGATCGGACGGGCACCTAGAAATAGGAACCAACCCCCGCCGCAAACAACTCGCCAGCGGGGACACGAACAAAGCCAAGAAGTCCAAGCCCCTCCGCCTAGAAATAGACGGGAGAGGCGAAGCCAAATGGATTGGGGTAACAGGGCTGAAACGGCTCAGGTTCCACCTCGGCAGCAGGCGGATGGCAATGACTCCGACGGACCCTGTAGGTCGTATGAGCTCGATGATGATGATGACAATCTGCCCTTCTCCAGGGAGCTTCGCACATTTCCGATGCCCCACAACTTTGTTCCTCCTAAGATCCCAAAGTACGAAGGGAAGGGCGACCCGGAAAAACATCTCAACAAATACAAAACACAGATGAGCCTCAGGGGAGCCTCGCCAGCTCTGAAATGCAGAGCCTTCCACTTGACTCTTGGCGGTTCTGCCGAGGTATGGTACAGTAGGTTGGCGCCACTCAGCATACGAAGTTGGCCGGATCTGAAAAAGGCATTCTTGAACCAGTACCTCTCTAGAAAAGAGGGAGAGGCTCCTATCCAACGTTTGCAAGATATGAGGCAAGCAGCAGGGGAAACCCTAAAAAACTACCTTGCTCGTTTTACTGACGAGATAACCTACTGCGAGCAGGTCACAGACAAGGAGGCCCTTTCAGCTCTGAAAGGAGGACTGAACATGAACACACTGTTTTGGAGGGATGTCCGAAGCAAGAACCCTTCGACATATGACGAGCTGGTGGAAATGATGAAAGTAGAAATCGTTAACGAAGAGATGATCGATCACAGGAACAGGGCTGCCCAAGGCCTTCCACCACCTCAGAGGCAGATAGGCCGGGGACCCACATCCCAAATAGTGAGCCAACAATGGACTCAAGCTGGGCACACGGTGGCCCCCACCTCGGGACAAGCATTAGCCACTGCTACACTCAACGCGGTCCCCACCTTGGCTTACGAAAATGCTGGGCCAGGCGCAAGCAACCCCGCCAGAAATACGGGACGACCCTCCACCTCTAGAAATAGGGGAAGAGGAGGAAGGCCTAGAGATAGGCCCCCAGAAACGCGGCCTTATTGCACCATTCATCGCCATTATGGTCATGACACCAGGGATTGTGCAGGCCTAGGAAGACCTGCAAGCAACCCTCGTAACAGCAGGGAACGCAACTATGGAGGCAATAGTCCAAGGCGCAGTCCCCTAAGGAGGGGCGAGACGAGGCGGCACTCCCCGAGTCACAGAAACGATGACAGGGAAAGGCTCCGGAGCGGGCAACGCCCCAGGAGAGATTCGGCCCCCTCAAACGAGCAACAACCAATCCGTGAGATAGACACCATTATTGGAGGACCTCACGTAGGAGGTGAATCAAAAAATGCTCAGAGAAACTATACCAGGGAGGCGAAAACCCCACCTATGGTCAGTTACTTGGTGAACCAATCGCGAGGTGGAAGGGTTGCAGAACCCATAACCTTCACTCACGAAGATCTTTGCGGGGAGTGCATTTCGCAGCTGCGATGCCACAGTAGTCGAGCCGTGGTGGCTCGCAACGGGCCGAAACGCATCTTTGGTAGATAATGGCGGCTCGGTCAACATCTGTTTGGCACTACTTTTGATAAAATGGCGGTGGATCATGAGCTAACACCTATGAGCTCGCCTCTCTACGGATTCTTGGGGACGACATTACTCCCGGAGGTAAAATCACCCTTCTTTGTCGAAATGGGGACCTCACCCCGGGTAGCGCATCACTTCATGGAATTCTTAGTGGTTGACCGCCGATCCGCCTACCATGGCGTCTGGGGAGGCACGCCTAAAGGAACTATGGGCAGTCACATCCATCCATCACCTCTGCATGAAGTTCCCAACCGAACGAGGGATCGCAACCGTTCGAGGCGACCAGATAGGATCCAGGGAGTGCTATCTTAACTCCCTTAGGAAGGCAGAACCTCGAGTCAACATGGTGCTGGATACTGAAATGGCGGAGGCCCCTGAAGAACAACCTCCGACCCAAGATATAATCATGGCAGAGGCCAGATCTGAAACAGCTCTGGAGGAGCTGGACCCTAGGACGGTTGAGTCGGAATCGCAAGTTGCCCCAATGGAGGAACTAGAAACGTTCCCAGTAGATCCCCAAGACACTTCCAAGGTCCTGCAGGTCGGAAAGGAATTAAATGAGGAAATAAAGGAGGAGCTGAAAAGCTTCCTTCGACAAAATTCCGATGTTTTCGCATGGAAGCATGAGGACATGATTGGTATAGATCCCAAGGTTAGTTGCCATCGCTTGCGGGTCGATCCGGGCTGTCCTCCGCATAGACAAAAGAGGAGGGCGTTGAACGCCGAAAGGTATGAGGCCCTGAAAGAGGAGGTGGAGAGACTCATCAATAACGGTTTCGTTCGTGAAGCCAACTATCCGAAGTGGATTTCGAACCCTGTGCTTGTGAAGAAGCACAATGGTAAATGGAGGGTCTGCATTGACTTCTCAAACCTCAATCAGGCCTGCCCAAAGGACAGCTTCCCACTCCCACGGATCGACCAACTTGTAGACTCAACTGCTGGGCATGAATTGTTGAGCTTTATGGACGCCTATTCGGGTTACAATCAGATACCGATGTTCCCAGGCGACGAAGAAAGCACCTCCTTCATCACCGATAGGGGGCTTTACTGTTACAAGGTGATGCCCTTTGGCCTGAAGAACGCTGGGGCAACCTACCAGAGGTTAGTCAACAAAATGTTCGCCGGTCAGCTCGGCAAAACAATGGAGGTCTACGTTGATGACATGCTTGTGAAAAGCCTCGTGGCTAAGGAGCATATCGAACACCTGGCTGAAGCCTTCAGAACCCTAAGGAGGTATCACATGAGGCTGAACCCGTTAAAATGCGCCTTTGGCGTGGATTACTTAAAATTCTTGGTTTACATAGTTAATCAACTGGGAATAGAAGCCAACCCAGAAAAGATTAAAGCTTTAATCGATATGAGGTCGCCTCGAAACCCAAGGAAGTGCAACGGCTCAGCGCGTGACTAGCCGCACTCAATCGCTTCATCTCGAGGGCCACTGAAAAGTGCCTGCCTTTTTTCAAAACCCTCAAAGGAGGCGGGAAGTTCCAATGGACTCCGGAGTGCGAGGTAGCGTTCCAAGAGTTGAAAAACTACTTGGGGCGAGCACCCCTCCTCAGCAAGCCAAGGGAAGGGGAACCCTTATTGCTATACTTAGCCGTGGCTGAAAGCTCAATCAGCTCAGTCCTTGTACGGGAAGAAGCGGCTCACCAATTGCCAGTATACTATGTAAGCAAAGCCTTGCTCCCCGCCGAAGTGAGATACCCAGATATGGAGAAATTGGCTCTTTCACTGGTCATCGCTTCTCGAAAATTGAGGCCTTATTTCCAAGCCCACAGCGTTCATGTTTTGAAAAATTTCCCACTAAGGCAGGTCTTGCAGAAGCCGGACGCCTCGGGAAGGTTACTGAAGTGGGCAGTAGAGCTCAGTGAGTTCGACATAATTTACGCGCCCCGAACAGCCATCAAGGGTCAGGCTCTGGCCGATTTTGTCGCGGAGTTCACCAAGACCCCTGAGATCGAGGTGGATATGGAACCAGCAGAGCCTCCCACTTGGAGTCTCTTCATCGACGGTTCCTCCGGAGAAACAGGCTCCGGGGCTGGTATAGTGTTGGAAAGTCCGGAGGGGCAAAAGCTTAACTGCGCAGTAAGGTTCGGGTTTAAGGCCTCCAACAACATGGCCGAATACGAGGCTCTCCTGGCCGGACTCCGGCTCGCCAAGGAACTGCAAGTAAAAAGATTGGTTATAAACAGTGATTCGCAGTTAGTGGTGAATCAGGTCAATGGCAACTTTGTGGCCAGGGACAAACATATGGCGGCCTACCTGAAACTGGTCATGAATTCCCTGCCCGACTTCGAAAAGTTTGAGCTAATCCAAGTGCCCCGCCAAGAGAATTGCCACGCCGATGCCCTATCAAAACTGGCCAGCAGCAAGGATTCGGAGCTTCTAAAGGTGATTCCAATCGAACACCTGGCCGAACCATCTATTAAGGAGGGCGAGAAACTAATGTGGATTGAAAGCACCCCGCCATGGATGCTACCCATACTGGCCTACCTGAAAGAACAAAGCTTGCCAGAAGACGAAATCGAGGCTCGGAAGCTCCGAAGAAGGGCCGCGCACTTCATCCTACAGGACGATATTCTGTTCAAGCGTGGTTTTTCCTCCCCCCTTCTCAGATGTACAGGAGGGGAAGAAGCAAACTACATCCTCAGGGAGGTACATGAAGGTGTTTGTGGAAATCACTCCGGTGGGATAGCTTTGGCCCACAAAATACTCAGACAGGGATATTACTGGCCAACCCTGAAAAGGGACGCCACTGAATTCGTGCGCAAATGCGACAAGTGCCAGCGCTTCTCCAATGTGCAGAGGCAGCCATCTCAAGGACTCACGGTGGTGTCAAGCCCCTGGCCTTTCGCCAAATGGGGAGTGGATTTTATTGGCCCCTTGCCGAAAGGAAGAGCGAATGCTCGCTTCGCCATAGTCGCCATTGATTATTTCACCAAATGGGTGGAAGCAGAGCCTCTAGCCAAGATCACTGAGGCCAACACCACAAAGTTCCTTTGGAAAAACATCATTTCCCGGTTCGGCATACCTCACTCCCTAGTGTCTGACAATGGCAAGCAATTTGATAACAAGAAAGTCCGGGATCTATGTGATGAGCTTAGAATCAGAAAGCATTTTTCCACCCCCCATCATCCCCAAGCAAATGGGCAGGTCGAGGCGGTCAACAAAACCATCAAGCTCGCCCTGAAAAGGAAGCTGGACGCCTCCAAAGGCGCTTGGGTCGACGAGCTTCCACAGGTTTTATGGGCCATCAGGACCACTTGCAAAGCGCTGCGGGAGACTCCATTTTCTATGGCCTATGGAGCCGAGGCTATGAGCCCTGTGGAGGTTGGCGTCCCATCTCCCCGCCGCCTCCACTTCGATGAGGTGATGAACGATGAGTCAAGGAGGCTTGAGCTAGACTTTCTCGAAGAAAAGAGGGACGAGTCCCAAGTTAAGCTCGCCTCCTACCAACGAAAAATGATGCGCTACTATAACGCCAAGGTGAAGAAGAGGACATTTCGCATTGGAGACTTGGTGCTTCGCAAAGTCTTCCCTTCGACCAGAGATCCTGGCACAGGGACTTTGGGGCCAAACTGGGAAGGACCCTATCGCGTGGTTGCAGAAATCAGGTCGGGAACTTATAAAATCGAAGATCTGAATGGGAGAATGATGCCTCACCCCTGGAATATTGAGCACTTAAGGAAATATTATCAGTAGGGGACGTGTACTATTGTAAATATTGCAATCAAATAAACGGATGTTATGTTCACTAAGTTCTCGCATGGGCACATCAGACAAACTTGGCAAGGTGCAAGCCCATTCAAAGGGTACACCCCCAAGATATTCTGCCTAAGCCAGAGATGGTGCGGGTGCCATCCTGGACGAGGCGGAGTGCACAAATCAAACAAACTTGGCAAGGTGCAAGCCCATTCAAAGGGTACACCCCCAAGATATTCTGCCTAAGCCAGAGATGGTGCGGGTGCCATCCTGGACGAGGCGGAGTGCACAAATCAAACAAACTTGGCAAGGTGCAAGCCCATTCAAAGGGTACACCCCAAGATATTCTGCCTAAGCCAGAGATGGTGCGGGTGCCATCCTGGACGAGGCGGAGTGCACAAATCAAACAAACTTGGCAAGGTGCAAGCCCATTCAAAGGGTACACCCCCCAGTTAATCAGCCTAAGCCAGATGGTGCGGGTGCCATCCTGGACGAGGCGGAGTGCACAAATCAAACAAACTTGGCAAGGTGCAAGCCCATTCAAAGGGTACAACCCCAAGATATTCTGCCTAAGCCAGAGATGGTGCGGGTGCCATCCTGGACGAGGCGGAGTGCACAAATTAAACAAACTTGGCAAGGTGCAAGCCCATTCAAAGGGTACACCCCCAAGATATTCTGCCTAAGCCAGAGATGGTGCGGGTGCCATCCTGGACGAGGCGGAGTGCACAAATCAAACAAACTTGGCAAGGTGCAAGCCCATTCAAAGGGTACACCCCCAAGATATTCTGCCTAAGCCAGATGGTGCGGGTGCCATCCTGGACGAGGCGGAGTGCACAAATCAAACAAACTTGGCAAGGTGCAAGCCCATTCAAAGGGTACACCCCCAAGATATTCTGCCTAAGCCAGAGATGGTGCGGGTGCCATCCTGGACGAGGCGGAGTGCACAAATCAAACAAACTTGGCAAGGTGCAAGCCCATTCAAAGGGTACACCCCCAAGATATTCTGCCTAAGCCAGAGATGGTGCGGGTGCCATCCTGGACGAGGCGGAGTGCACAAATCAAACAAACTTGGCAAGGTGCAAGCCCATTCAAAGGGTACACCCCCAAGATATTCTGCCTAAGCCAGAGATGGTGCGGGTGCCATCCTGGACGAGGCGGAGTGCACAAATCAAACGAACTTGGCAAGGTGCAAGCCCATTCAAAGGGTACACCCCCAAGATATTCTGCTTAAGCCAGAGGTGGTGCGGGTGCCATCCTGGACGAAGCAACATTCGAATGTTGAGTAAGTCCGATGCGTTATTACTTGGTTCATTGGCATCTTCCATTTCATTAAGTGGTTGAGTAAGTCCGATGCGTTATTACTTGGTTCATTGGCATCTTCCATTTCATTAAGTGGTTGAGTAAGTCCGATGCGTTATTACTTGGTTCATTGGCATCTTCCATTTCATTAAGTGGTTGAGTAAGTCCGATGCGTTATTACTTTGTTCATTGGCATCTTCCATTTCATTTAGTGGTTGAGTAAGTCCGATGCGTTATTACTTGGTTCATTGGCATCTTCCATTTCATTTAGTGGTTGAGTAAGTCCGATGTGTTATCTCATTCATTGGCTTCTCCCATGTTATTAAGTGATTATGTCTGATGTGTTATTTGTTCGAAGCTATTCTACGAAACAATGAAGCAAACAAGAAGAAAAGAGGCAACAACACTTGACGAAATAAAATTCATTATCAAATATGGGCCGAAGCCGTTACACATTCAATCTATATTTACAATTGCCCCCTCTCCCACCTCTTCCAGGGGGGCCTCCTCCCCCTCCTCAACTGGCTCCTCAGCGCGAGCTGCCCCAGTAGGCCCACCGAACTCCTCCTCGATGGGGCCAAGGTCCAACCCTGGGTGACTCTCGCGCAGGCGAGACATCACCTCCTGAGTAGCCCAGGAAGCCCAGAAGTTGGCGAAGTCGTCATACTCAGGCGTCTTGTCAAAATTCGCCTTATAGTCTTCAACTGCCGCCTCCTTAGCCTCCTTCACCTCGGCCCTCAACGAGTCAATCTCGCCTGCTTGGGCCTCGCACAGGGTCCTCAGCTCAGCCTTCTGTTTATTGGCCTCAACCAGAGCATCCGAAGCGATCCTCTGGTGATCATTGGCCTGGTCAACTCTTTTGGTCAAGGCCGCTACTTGGGAGACGGACTCGTGGAGCTCGTTCCTCAGATTATTCACCTGGATCTCTGCCGAATCCAGCTTGGTAGCAGCAGCTATCCATTTTTCCTCGGCCTCCTCCGCCTCCTTCTTCGCCTTGGCCACCTCGGCCTCCCAGGACTCCGAAGCCTTCAGCTTCTCCTCAAGCTCTTCGTTCCTTTTGCGGAGGCCTCGGACTAGATCCTCGGCAGCGGCGCCCACACTTAGCGCCCTGGCAACGCAAGCATTATTCGCTGCCAGCAGATCCTCAATATCACACGAGGCGGTGTGCCTTTGCCAGTCTTCGGTCCAGTATTTCCCATGGATCCGTGCGGCGGAGGCAGTTTCGGGGGGCAGCATCTCTAGCACTGCCTCGGAGAGGTCTTCGTCTCGGCTCCCCAAGAAGTCGGTGGCCTTACCCCGGGCCGAGGCGGATACAGGCTTCTTCATTTTCTTGGCCGGGCCTTCGGAGAAGTAGGCGGTGATAGGCACTACGGCCTGAGGGATGGTCGATGGGGCCGCCACGGTTACCCCAGGCTGAGCGGCAGGGGGGGTCTCCTTGGAAGGGGCTGGGGCAGGGGCCTTCACCGGGCCGGCTTTCCTTTTTCTGACGAGGGAGGCTCCTTCCTCCGCCTCGTCCTCCGCAGAAGGCTGGGGAGCCTTGCTGAGCGCGAGCAGACGCTCCGACTGCTTCTTGTATACAGCCGAGCTTGTCTTCAGCATCTTCGCCTCCGCCACGCTCCGGCGGATTGTCGCAAAGTCAGGCCTCGGCACCTTCTTCTTCGCAAAGTCTCCTACAGAATTAACGAATGAGCACTTAAGTCACAAGAATAGAGCAAACAAAGAACCGAGCTTAGACATTTACCTCGAGTCGACATCAGCCCGTGGGTGGTGAAGTGCGTGTTCTTGTCGATAATTTCTTTGTAACTCCTCTCCTTTGGAGGTAGCTGGTAGAGGTGGCCTATGATATCCCACTCCTCCTCAGAGATTTCACACCTCGGCAGGGAGCCTGCAAACGACGAATATTAAAAACATGAGCGAATGCGAAGTAGAATCAACTCGGGAAAGAAACTTACTGTAAGTGGAATATGTGGTGGGGATGGTAAGAGGCGCCATGGGGTCGCCCTCCATGGTGTCCCACCTCCCTGCGACCCAGAACCAAGAGTTCCTCCAGCCCTTAACGGAGGTGGGCAGCCCAGTCACAAACGGGGCGTGCAATCCCCAGGGTGCCAAGTAGTACCACCCCTTGCTCTCCTCCCCTCCTGCCACGCACTTCGGCAAGAAAAGAGAGTGAAACACGCTGAATGGCATGTCCACCCCAATGCTAGCCCGGCGCCACAGCATCCACGTTCCCACCATGTAGGACCACGCGTTTGGGTTCAGCTGGGTCGGAGCCAACCCGTAGGATCGGAGTACTAACCTAAAGAAGGGATGGAAAGGAAGTCTTAACCCCGCCCTCAAGAGGTTTTCACTTACCGCCACACACCCCGGCCTCGGATAGCAAGCTCTCTCGTGAGGCTCGGGTATTATTAAATCTATGTTATCTGGGATCCTGAACACGACCCTACACCTCTCTAAAACCTCCTTGGTGACGCTGGAAGGATAATTGGAAGCCCCCCATTGCACCGAGGTATCCACGGGGGAGGCTGGTCTTCTCCAAATATTCTCCCCGGCCCTAATGGCCCTACTCAGCTCGTCCGGAGAAACCAGTACCGGTTCCATTAACCCAGAATCCCCCTCACCTCTCCTCCCTTCACTTCCCGAGGTACTCACAGACTGTTCATTTGCCATGACCAATTTCTGGAAGAATTTGAAGAAAAAGGAGAAAAAGAAAGGAAACCTAATCAAGCCCTGTTACCTAGTTCAACGGCCGCCGGAGTTCACGAAGTCGATTGCCGGAATAGCCCTGGTGCTACCGGAGATTTGACAGGAACCGCCGTAGAATGCAGAGTAAGGGGAGAAAAATCGCAAAATGCTCTCTAAACCTTAGAATTTTCGCAAAATGAAGGTTTTAAAATGAGAAAGACGGGCCTTTTATAGGCACTCCAAACTCACCCCAACCGTTCGATCAACCTAAGCACAATCTGAACCATCCAGCGCTCAAATGCAAGGATCTCCGTCCAAATCAATGGTCATTTGAATCAACGGCCCTGATGAGACAGTGGGCCACACGCTTGGTGAGAAGACGTCGCCTTGAGTAAAGGGAGCCGTCGTCATTATTATCATTTATGTCAAGGGAGGCGTGCCTTGAAAGCAAGCGAACGCCTCCCCATGATTGCCTTGGGAAAGTACGAAGGTTTCCAAATCATTAGCACAAAGTTCAAGGTCAACCCATCTCGCCTCGGCCAAGGAATGTAGTGTTGCAACAGCTCCCCCAAGAGCTGCCAACCCATCTCGCCTCGGCCAAGGAATGTAGTGTTGCAACAGCTCCCCCAAGAGCTGCCAACCCATCTCGCCTCGGCCAAGGAATGTAGTGTTGCAACAGCTCCCCCAAGAGCTGCCAACCCATCTCGCCTCGGCCACATCAGAATGTAGTGTTGCAACAGCTCCCCAAGAGCTGCCAACCCATCTCGCCTCGGCCAAGGAATGTAGTGTTGCAATAGCTCCCCCAAGAGCTGCCAACCCATCTCGCCTCGGCCACATCAGAATGTCGTGTTGCAACAGCTCCCCCGAGGGCTGCCAACCCATCTCGCCTCGGCCACATCAGAATGTAGTGTTACAACAGCTCCCCCAAGAGCTGCCAACCCATCTCGCCTCGGCCACATCGGAATGTAGTGTTGCAACAGCTCCCCCAAGGGCTGCCAACCCCTTTAACCTCGGCCACAGCGGGATCCTGTGTTACGACTACTCCCACCACCGACGACTCACCCCCTGCCTTCCAGCTCGGAACTGAAAATCCTTGTATTATATAAATATTCATACACGGACTTGCGGGACTATTGTTACGGGCCTGTGTCAGACCCGCCACCTCACCCCGCCACGTGTCCACGCGCGTGGCCCGAGCCACGTTCCGGACGAGGTGATTTAACCAAAAACCGAACTGAATATACATGCCGAGGTGATTGCACTAAGGGCGAACTGAAAGCGCGTCAGCGAACGAACCGGACTCATCCACGAGTACGCAGTGGATGCAAAGGCCCGCACTCCGCTTCTACAACGCTGCAACGCTTCACCTGCCACACCTCGCCTCTACGAAGATCTTTTATACAGATCTTCCCAAAGTCAAATCTCTGACTGATGGGACGTGCGGCAGGTTCTCAAACGGTCAAATCAGCAGCCTATGGCTGAAACATTCAATACCAGTCGACCTATGGAGGGACAGAGTGACACCTAGGATGTGACAAGCCTTGAGGATCTGACAACACTTGTCCTCTCATCCAATGGCCCTCCTCTCTCCATCCTTAGTATAAATATCCCCTCATTGTGCCCAGGAAGGGGATTGGAAAAAATCTCATTTGCCCTCCTATATATCGCAAAAAATTAAGTATCATCCTTTCCCTCGCTTTTGTCAAATTTTATCGACCACCTCCTCGGCGAGTGCTCCACCGCCGGCGAACCCCTTATTGGTCAAACATAAAACTGACTTGACCGTCGGAGTGCTTGCGGCCGCTCCTACCCCATCAGGGAGAGGCCACGAGTGACTGACGGCGTGCTACGTGTGCAGGAGGATTTAGCTTGAAGACATATCCTGTTGGCCACGTGTCCGAGTCATTTTTCGAGGTCAACACATTTCATGAGACTCATAGCTTTTATCAACTTTTCAACCAATTTTCATTGACTTTTATTAAATTTTTTTTTATCAAAACCAAACAGGGGTATACTATTTTCTGAACATAATCACGATTATAATTTCATCTAAACATGCACACGTTGATATATTCTTATCATTAAATTTTATAGTTAAGTTGGCCAACCAAATAAGTTCTCAGAGTTATTGCTCATTTATTATGACAGATTAATCCGTAATCGGTTCAATCTGCTTTGAACTTGTTTAAATTTTATTGCAAGTACATTATGTTAGGTTTATTAATTTGTCATCGTGGGCATACATATGTAATTAATTGTGTATAAAGTTATCTTAAAGTTGAGTTCAATTAAAATGATCTAATAAAGAACTAAATTGTTGGGTTTAGGACATTTAAATAAAGTGTGAACCGAATTAGATGTGTAGATACATGATCCATTAGGGTTGTATTTGAAGATAGCCCAAACACATATGAAAACTATATATAGGTTTATGATCCTCAATTTATATGCAACTTCTCATTCTTTGTGTCATCTCATCAACACAAGAATATAAGAGAAAACATATTGAAGTGGAAGATCAAGAAACACACAATCAAGAATCTATATTACAATCAAAAATTAAGAAAAATAATTGGAGTAATTAAATTGAAGAACAGGACAATTAAGATTATGGAGCAAGAAGAAAAAAAAAGATCAAAAACTCAAGAACCAAAAGGCCCAACAATCAAGATTCAAAATCCGGAACAAGATTCAGTAATAAGAAATTATTCTCAAAAAATAAAGGTATGTTCCGTATTATTAATTTTCTTGATGATTGGACATTGTGGATCTTGACAATTAAGCAATTAGGTTTTTAGTTTAAAATTTCATAAAGTTTCAAGAAGTGGTATCAGAGACAACTCGATTTTTTTAGGGTTGAAATTCATATTTGAAATTTCTCAATTTTTGGGATGCGAATTATATCCTTAGTTTTTTTTTTTTGGTTATTTTCAAATTTAACAATTTAAATTAACAATTTTTGGGATGTGAATTATAAGTTAATTGTTGAATTTGAATACGGTTCTAACTCTAGCTTGCATGTGAGCTTTGGATATATCAAATATGGTTATTTTCAAATTCCATTGATGACGTCGTGAGGTACAAGTGTAATTGTTGGGATTCCAATGCCAAAATCATTACTGTCATCATTAGCATAATAGTTAAATATATGAATTTAATACTTGAGAATAAGAAATTGCGGCGATCGTTGCTGTTCAGCAGCCCACTGCATCGGTAACTTGCCGTTTATTTTTTTTTCTTTTGTCAACAAAGAAAGAAAAAATTAAAATATAAAGGGGGCAATCAAATTTCAAATTCTGGAACAATCAATTTCAAATCCTGGTAATTAAAGTTTCTTTTGGATTACTAATTTTTTTAAAATAGATTAGATGAAGCAATATGTTACCAAAGTAACATCTCTTACCTAAATTAATTTATTTGGAATGTTAGGAAAGTTGTATGTACACAATTCATGTTGGTATTGACCGACCTAAATGAAGGTTAATATTTGGCCGAATTAATTACACACTTGTGGTGATAAATATGTGATAATTGTAAAGTTTTCCATTATAAGAATATTGAGTCGATCCAAAGATAGACTTGATGTTTGACCGGATTTATTGTCAATATTTGATTACTACACCAAGAGTTGTCACTTACAAGTTAGTATTTATGTCCAAAAACTAAATATCAATGTTGTGTCCGGTCTTTTGTGATGGTGTTAACCATTATTTGAAATTATTGATTATCCAATACGGATTACTATGTGAACACGTTAATTAGGTTTAAGTTCTCTATTCAATTAATCCATCAACTTCTGCAATATTTGCCAACATCAATTTCTGCGCCAGAACCAAAATTTAAGAGTTGCAAAGAAAACGTTTATATCGTTCTTAGCAGCATGAATCTAGACCTTGCATTTATGAGTGAACAACACACTACTCTTACGGATAAGTTCCGCTAATAAAAATGGGACTCGATAAGTGGCATCAAACCACATAAGTCTTATGATCATGAAACGTGAAATGCCAGCAGCATTTAAGGATGTTGTGTCCGATAATATAACTACTGCTAAGGAGTTTCTTGATGAAATTGAAAAAAAAAAGCTTTGCAAAAGGCAATAAGGTTGGAACTAGCACGCTTTTAGTGAACTTAGTTTCACTAAAGTACAAGGGTAAAGAAAATATAAAGGGATTACATCATGGAGATACCTCATCTTACTTCAAAACTAAAAACATTAAAGGTTGAGAAGTCTGATGACTTGCTCATGCATTTAGTTTTGATTTCTATTCTTGCACAATTCAGCTAATTTAAGGTCAGCTACAATTGTTAAAATGAAAAGTGGACTCTTAATGAGCTCATTCCATATTGTGTGTAAGAAAAAAAATGTTATAGCAAGATAAAAGCGACATTACTCACTTGACAAGTACCTCTAAGGATAAGTTATAAAGAATTAGAAAGCTGCATCCAGTTCGATTCAAAATAAACAGCAAAAGCTTGAAAAAGGATAAATTAGGCTGTTATTTTTATGAAAATTTGGGATACATAAAGAGAGATTGTACTAAATACCATGCTTGGCGTGTAAAGAAAAGTATACTTCTTAATTTGGTTTGTTTTGAGGTTAATTTAGTTTCAATACCTAAACACACTTAGTGGATAAAATTCTAATATGACCACTCACATATGCTTGTCTATGTGAGGTTGCCTGAACAAACAAAAGTTAATTGATGCTGAAAGAATTATCTATGTGGGGCAATGACAAATCAATTAAGTTTGAGGTTATAGGGACTTTTATGTTATTATTAAAGACTGTTATGATTTGAATATGAAAGAGATATTTGGAAACCATCCATTAGGTTATTTGGTATCTATAGAGAACTAAGAATTACATGATCACATTCAGAAAAATTAGGCCAATTGGAAATCATTGTATATTTTGATCTAATCGTGGAATATGACTGCAAAATGTTGTCAGTAGACTGCATATTTTAGATGGATTTGAAAGACCACTTTAGTTATCTGTGGCAATAGCAGTCTTGTATTCCATCAGGAGCCCGATGATGTCAAAGTTTATAGACATTAAGTTCTTAGTTGTTAAGGAAAGAGATCATTGTGGTTAGGTTTCTATAAAGCATATTATGACAAACTTCATAATCATGGATCCATTTACTAAATAGCTACCACCCAAAGTCTTTCATGAACATAATACTTACGTGGGTGCTGCATCTTTTGATAATATGCTAGTTTAGTGGGAGTTTGTATTTGGATGTTTTCTGTTTTAGACACATATTTTTTATCCATAGATATTTGGTTTATTTCAAAAATAAAGTATTCAATTCAGTTCCAATCCAAATAAAATTTATGGTTGATCTCATTAAAGAATAAGGTAGGACAAGTTGAAAATAGGCATGTTTGGATCACATTACATGTAATTTTACATATCCACACTTGATCTGGTCATTTGATTTTGTTGATATACGTGATCATTGATGATTTAATTATGATATTTATAACAAAGATCGCTTTGATCATATATTGATATAATCAATGGAAGAGATTGTTCGGAGATGGTTTTGGAAGATAGCAAAAGTTTTGACGTCATGAGGTAATGCACATTTATAAGGTAACATATGTGGCCCAAGTCGGAGATAGTTAGGTTTATTAATTTGTTTGTGTGGACCTACATATGTAATTAATTATGTATAAAGTTATCTTAAAGTTGAGTCCAATTAAAGTGATCTAATAAAGAATTAAATTGTTGGGCTTATGATATATAAATAAAGTGTGGACCGTATTATATGTGTAGAGACCATATCCATTAAAGTTGTATTTGACAATTGACCAAATACATATGAAAACTATATAGAGGAATTTACACCCACACCTGTTATTAGATATCCATTTTCATAATTCCTGATTTAAGTTTGATATTTCACTAATCAGGTTTTAAAGGAATTAAAAAAATATTTTTTTTATTTTCATTTTAAAATCTATTTACAATAAATTCATTTATATAACCCTACCCTAACTCCCATACCCTAAATCAAATCTTCTCTCAACCTCTCCACCGACGCCGCCGCCCGTCTCTCTGCACCACGCCACCGACGCCGCCGCCGTGGATATTCTTCCCCTTCTATCCTCTCTCTCTCATCTCCGCTCCAGTGTGTGTGCGTTGATGCGGCGGCGGGGTACGGTGGGGGTGTTCAGATCTGATTTTTTATTCTGCTGTGTTTCATTTTTATTGTTTTTTTTTACTGGTGAAGTGGAGTTGGGCGGTGGTTGCGGTGTGAAGGTTGTGTGTGCGTGCGTCGTGCGGCGGTGTGATGTGGGCTGTGATTTGGGTTTTTTGGCTTTGTTTTCAGTTGTGGATGCGGTGTTTGGGTGGTGCGTGTTTGGGTGGTGCTTGTTTAGGTGGTGATTACGGTGATTGCGTGCGTCGTGTTTTCAGATTTTGGTGATGGATTAGGCGCGGTGGCGCAGTGAAGGTGGTGGTGGGACGGTTTGGTGTAGTGGTGGAGGTGGTTAGGTGAGTTTTGTTGGGTGTGCAGTTGTGGATGCGGTCCGTGGGTGGTGTGGTGTTTGGGTGGTGATTGTGGTGATTGCGTGCATCGCGTTTTCAGATTTTGGTGATGGATCATGCACGGTGGCGCAGTGAAGGTGGTGGTGGGACGGTTTGGTGTAGTGGTGGAGGTAGTTGGATGAGTTTTGTTGGGTGTACAGTTTGGGTGTGTGTTTGTGGGTGCGATGGTTAAGTGTCAGGTGCGTGAGGCGGCGGTACAATTGTGGTGTGCTGTGGTTGTGTTGGCGGTGGTGGTCGTGGCGAAGTGGTGGTCACAAATGATTTGGGATGGTCACAAATTGATTAGGTTGTTTGTGACCAAGAATTTGGTTAGTTTGTGACCTGTAAACAATATGTGACCAATGAGTTATATAAACGGTGACCAATAAATGCTTTGTGACTTAGAAATTATTAATTTGTGACCAATAATTTAATAAATTGTGACCTAAAATATAATATATGTTCAGTTAATGGGATGTTTGTGACCGTAAATAAGTATTGTGACTTACAAATTTTGTGATTTGTGACCGATGAAAAAATTGTGACTTTAAAATTTTTAAGTTGTGACCGATGAACAAATTGTGACCTATAAAAATTTTGAATTGTCACCTAAAAAATTTCGAACTGTGACCAAATTGTATAGATTTGTGACCTTAACATATTCGCCGGAAAAGTCGTCGGAGAAGAGTGATGATCGGAAAGGTCGCCATAATATCCCCGGAGGTGCAGGGGTGGTGGAGGTGGGGGTAGGTTAATTATTTTATAGTAGAATTAAATATTAATAATAAATTAATTTAGTAATTATTATTTTATAATTGAAAATTGAAAAAAACCTGAATTTTGAAATTTGAAACATGTTTTGGGATTTTTGAAATAGGTAAAAGTAAAAGCATGATTTATGTAATCTTCCCAACTATATATAGGGTTATGGTCTCCCAATTCATATACAACTTCTCATTCTTTGTATCATCCCATCAACACAAGAATACAAGAGAAATCATATTGAAGAGGATGATCAAGACACCCACAATCAAGAATCAAGAAAATAATTGGAGCAATTACATTGAAGAAGAAGACAATTAAGATTATGAAGCAAGAAGAAAAAATCAAGATCAAGAACCAAAAGACCCAACAATCAAGATCCAGTAATAAGAAATTATTCCCAAAAAATTAAGGTATGTTTTGCATTATTAATTTTTTTGATGATTTGACATGAAGGATCTTGACAATTAAATAATTAGGTTTTCTAGTTTTATAAAATTTAAAATTTCATAAAGTTTCAAAACATTATATTTTAAATATCAAAATCAAAATTTAATTTCCACACCACTATATGATTTTTTTTAAACATATTCAATCCTTATGAATCTTTATATTCCTTTGTATAAATTTGACTAATAGTAAACCTACCAAAAAGAAAAATTGGAAAATAAAAGAGAGAAATATAGATACCATACCCCATCGGGGCACCAACCTAGGACCATTGATCCTAAATTATTGTAATTTTGCACGTGCAGGTTAGTGAGAACAATATTTTTCTCGTTTTCATTTCAATACATGTCTTTCATTGAAATCCAATATATTTGTTTCATTCAATGTCCGGATGGGTGGGGATGGGTTTTGCTATTATATGTTATAGAGAATAAGATTTAAAAAATTACAAGTACCGATAGCAAAATAGGAGAAAAGATTCTATTGCCACCCATTACTGCTTTGTTTCTTGGTACTGGAAAACTTTCGATTAAAAAGAGAGATAATTTGACATTGATAAAGAAAGAGGTGATTCGGGTGAAGGTTACGTGTATCCAGGAAGTGCCGAATTGCAAGCTACGTGTAAAACATACAAGTCATTGTTTGGTTTTTGATACCCAATAAATTTTGGATGATGATGTTAAACATTTTGGATTATATTTCATAGGTCTCGGTCAATAAGTGAAGTAACTATCAATACAATCAATTTATCGGCTCAACACAAAAACAATTGGGTTATTGGAAGCAACTTAATTTGTTAATGTTGTCTTGACCCCAATTCACTTATATGATGACTTTCTTGTGTCTTTACCCAATTGATGACATAACCTACACTATATATTGCCTCCACATTGATCATTTGGAACATGTGAGATTTGTGTAAGAAAGAGAGAAACGGCGGCTGCCTATTTAGATTAAAAAAAAGGGCTGCATTCATTGTGAACAAAAACCAGTGGCTTCTACCTCCATTTTTGGTCTCCTCTTGTGCCTCTTTCATTGGGTTTTCTTCTTGTCTTTATGACTACAAATCATCACCATAACCTTGTTCATTAGTGGGTGAGAAATGAAGAAAGCAACCATAAGTGATACAAGTTGTAAGTCGGAGTTTTAACTGATTGTTTGATATCGATTGATAAGTTCAAATTGAGCTCGGATTTCACAAACTTAAGATCAATTCCGCTACATATGGTATCAAAGCTAGGTTGGTGGTAGATTTCTAACCAAAAACTTATTTGAAAACATCCTAAAAATCCAGCAGAAAACGAAATAGAAACTGCCCAGTTTTTGAAAATTCCGTCCAGACCTATTTTTACATTTTCCAGCGAAGCCACTTACCTTTTGGAGAAACGGAGACCACCGATGGACTTACCAAGCGGAGGTGCTGCTGGGGGTAGCGCGTGTGGTAGCCGACGGTGGTGAGTGGAGGTCACACGCAGAACGTCGGTGAGGCGCGTGGCAGCACATCGATCAGTTTCAGGCGATGGTTCTAAAAGATGGTTTCTTTCCGACGACGAGATAGACCCTGCAGTGTTGTCGAATTTCAGTTTTCAGGCGATACGGTGAAAATTGAATGATTTTACTCTTCAACGTTCAAGTGCAGGGTGCAGTTTTGTATTGTCACAATTGACGGAAGTTTTGGGACAGATAGTGGTAGCCCTAAAGTTTGGTACATTTGCATCTCTCGATATTATGGACCTTTAGGAGCGGTTTGCTCTGATATATTTGCTTATCCCATTTAATCTCAACATTAGCGAGTCATTGTGTGGGGGGTGACATTAATATTGGGGTTACCGTGTGAAGTAACCATTATTTATATTAGAAATTTAGAAGTTATCTACTCTATTTGAAGTGTTGACTTTAACTACAAGTTGATAATTGTTTTTGTACTTTAATTGTTGTTTAGTCATCGCGTGAGACTACATTGCATGGGAATAAAATTTTTTGTTGACATACCTTCATGTTGCATTGATTATTCTATTTTAAAACCTAGACTTAACCCGTTCGACCATTCCGTTGATACGGATGTTGTGAATCTCACGAAACCTAGAAAGTCTAGAATTGTGTATATTATGGCCTTAGGATTACTATGTATGACACATTTGTACACTTTGATTGTTATCTTTTCTTAAAATGTCTTCACATTTTGAAGTTGGAAATTTCAATGGAAAATGAGATTTTTCGATTTGACAACAAAAGATGAAGGAGATTTTTGTTCAACAAAAGTTTCAAAAGTCATAGATGGCAAATTTTTTGTAAATTTGAAGGAAGCACAAAAAGAAGAATATGATGAAGTTGCTTACACTTCAATTATTTTACACATATATGATATCGTTTTGAGAAAATTGGAAAACTTGATTCTATAAAGAACTTTGGAAAAATTCGAATGACTTATATTTGATTAAGTTTACTCATAATAAGTTGTACTTGAAGGATTTTTCAGTTTTAAAATTGATCCTTCAAAAAATCTTGATGACAATCTGAATATTTTTAACAAGCTTGTTCGAGTATTGTTAACTGTGATGAGAATGTGTCTGAAATATATAAAGTCATTATTTTGCTGAATTTTATGCCTGACTTATGTATGGATGTTAAGAATGCGATCAAGTATATTAAGGACACCTTAACATCCGAGATTGTAATTGATTCTCTTAGAAGTAAAGAGATAAAGATTAAGGCTGAAAGAAATGATAAAAGTAGTGGTGAGATACATATGATGATGAATATAATGAAGTTTAAACAAATGAATTTAGGTAGAGCTCAAGACAATAGTAACTCGACTGATGAGGATGGTAAGAAGAAGGGCAAGTGTGAGGACAAGTATGGTGGTAAGCGATGTTACAGTTGTGGTAAGTTAGACACTTTGTGAGGGACTGTCCTAAGAAGAAGGATAAGCAAAATGGTAAGATGAGAGAGAAGCCAGACGAATGTAACTATAAAGTAGAGTGATGACCCTAGTGAGGTTTATTGATAGTAAACCTAGTTAGGGCATGTGCATCTGTGTGTAATACTTTCTACATGTGTGTGATTGCTTAATTCTGTTGCATGATTATTTATTGCATTTCAATATATTTGCTATATGCATTTGCATAAATTTGAGATCAATTTGATTACTTGGTATAATTGTTTGCATGCATAGTGGGTTGGAATGCATTAGCAATGTGTTGTGTGTCTTTGGTAATGTGGAATATAGATACCTAGAGTGTGACATTTGGATCACGAGTGGAGATGTAATTAAATGTTGGAATCATTTATCTGTGAAGACCCTAATCCAGTGGATTGTGAGAGATACACTTCTATCACTTCTGTTAGGTGGAGACTTATTATCCACTTGGTTAGAATAAGTGAGGTGGAGATAGAGGATCGTCCCGTGGATTTAGGATCTATTGTGGTTTACTAGTTATATATGGTTTAGTGATCAACCTTGTGAGCAAGGTGAGCAATGAGAGGAGATATGTATTCTCGAGGTACCAGCAGCACAGAATGAGATATGATAAGTGTAATGAGATCATTTCATGTGTCATTTATGAATTTTTTGAATATGTTTTTACCGTTTGATTAATTAACTTAGTGTTAGTCTATTTTTTTTGTGTAAATGTGTTTTTGAAAAGATTTTGAGTGTTATCCTATGTTATCTTCATCACACATATATTTGCTCTTAATTAATTACTATGATTATCTGCTTCTATTTTGGTATTTGTTTGTGATCTTAGCCCTAGTGAGTACATAGAGCATGTATGGTATGTGTTTCGGGTCCGAAACACGAGATAAGGTCTATGATTCCATTTTATTGGTTATCTTGATATGCGAGTACTAATTGTGTGTTTTGATTTCTTGCAAGTTTATTGGGTATCAAGGTAGAGATTTGTTAGGTTTTTTATACCCAATAAATTTCGAATGATGATGTTAAACAATTTAAATTATATTTTATAGATCTTGATCGATGAGTAAAATAACTATCAACACACAATCAATTACAGGCTTAACTCAAAAACAATTCGAGTCATTGAAAGCAACTTAATTAGTTTATGTTGCTATTGACCACTATACTTCTTGGATGACCCTTTTAATGTGTTGGCCCGATTATCTTTATGTTGGCCAATTTATTGGATACTATTGGCCCAAGTTGTGGTAACTTAAAATAACATAAATATTTACCATCCCTTTGCCATAAAACCATGTGCGTGTTGGTAGTTGCTCTTCCTCTTGTGCATTGCCTCTATTGTTTTCTCTTTGCCTTTGTGGCTTTGCAAACACCACCATACTTGTGTTCCTTGTGGGTACACTAAAATATATATATATATATATATATATATATATAATTTTTTTCCTGTAATGTGTGTATTGATTAATTTTTATATCCTCACATTTATAATGGAATTGTAATGCTTATAATCAAAAATATTTGTGTATTGATCAAAATTTCTGATTTTTGTGACATATATAAAGGATGACCAAGATTTCAATGACTCCGAGAATAACGTAGAGTCTAAGGATGACGATATATTGTTCGAAAGAAATGTGGAGGGAATTGAAATAGGTTGTGAAGCGAGAGAAATCGGACATGAAGAACAAGAGCATCTGTAAGTGGAACATGACGAAGACAATGAGGTCGATGATTTGGAATATCCATCTTTTGGAGAACTGCTGTCCGAAATATCTCTGATGATGAGGTTGGCTATCGATTTCCAAACTTATGACTAAAAACGGATATACAAGATCCACAATTTTAGGTGGGACAGTTGTTCAGGTTTGACAAGACTTTAGGAGGGCGATTCGGACTTATGGTGCACTAACGGATATAATGCTAAGTGTAAGACAAATGATGAAAAAATAGTTGAAGGTATTTGTAAACTAGAGTTCAATGCACCAAGACCATCTTCAAATTATTTCTCCAAAATGGTGACTTCCACATCATTTTATATATTCATTTTAACCCCCTTAGACCAAATCTTACACACAATCTCTTTCTTTTCTTATTTTAATTAATTCTCAACAACTAATTTATTTCAAAAATTGTTTAACTACATATTCTATTACTACTAAAATTATTAAATTAAAAATAACATTTAATTAACTAAAATATTATATTTATGATAAATTTATATTACATTTAACATCACTTAATACTCACATTAAAAAAATATATAAATAAAATTAAATCAAAAAAAGGATATAATAGGAATTAAAATTTGTTTTAATATAAAATGAAGGACAAACAATAAACAATTAAAATTGTATATATTACACCAAATTAACAATTGAACCAAATTTGTTGCAACATTGTTGATTACTCTAATTTGGTGTGAAAATTTGAAGCTCGATTGGAGCATCATTTTCATACCAAATTAATGTTTTACACCATTTTGAAATTGGATTAGATATAATTGAGGATGTCATGCTAGAGAGCATAGACCATATAATTTTACTATACAAATCACCATTGCGTTTTATTTTTGTTCGTGCCCTTCTTTAAATGTTGAACTAGCTCGTTCAATAGCTTTAGCTCTCGTTGTCGAGACAATACCATCCCCACATAGATGCTGAATTCACTTTCTTTTCATAAGAACCTGAGCCGTAGAAGATTTGAACTCACAATATTTTTGCTACATTATCTAAAAGTTATACTAGAGAAGGTATTTGGCTTCATGTTTCCATACATGACCCTATTTTGTTGTACCATAAAACCTCTATAAAATAATAATGTTGGGATTGAGAAAAATTATTATTTTAGAGGGTGTAAAAGAATTAATTCCTCTATTTTCCTTCAATATGCCATAATCTGTGCAGCTATATATAGAGGAGCATTTACACTGGATGCCTACATTAGCGTGAGTAATTACAATTAACAGATTACAGCTATACAATCTTATAGCATAAACATAGGATCAAATCTTCCTCATTTGTTAGGCTCCTGATTTGATGTCAAGAGTTCACCACCTTCCATATCTTCAGCCTTTAATTCAGCCTTTAGATCTGCACCAAATCTGTTGATGTGATTTCGGTTATGACCTACAGCCTTTAATTCTGTTTCATTGACTTGATTCTCTACAGAGGGGATATTAATTTATCGATAAATGAGTAATTTATTAATAAGTGAATATATATTAATTTATAGAATATTTTATATTTTTATAACTTATATTATATTTTACCATAATATATGTAGAAAATTAAATATGGTGAAATTTTAAATTTAATCTGTAAGCAAACAAAAAGACACACACATACATACATTAAAGAGGAAACATTAATGTATATGAATTGACTTCAAAGTTTAATATCTTGAAAGATTAACCATTAAAATTATTTCTTTTACACATGAAACATAATTTCTAGAGTTATTAGTTTTAAATTAAGACCTCCAATCATTCAAATTTCATACATTTTTCTACTAAATAATGATCCAAATGATAGTTGTGTTTTACCAAGTGTTTCCTCAAATGAGGCATTTCAAGCAGTCGTAACCTTAAATAATTATTTTGTACAAAATGAAAAAAAAAAAAAAAAAAGCGCACCAAATTTAGTGTGTGAATTTCAACAAAATAGAGATGATGTTGAGTTTGGTTTGGGTGCAAAGAAAAAGCAAAAGACTTTAGAAATATAATTTGAAAAAGAGGCAAAAAAAGGTTGTCAAATTAAAAGTTTGTTAATTGTACTAATATGAACTTTTATGAATTTAAGTAGTTAATATTTTATATATTCATTAAGCCTTAAAAGGATCTCAAAAAAATATTATCTTATACATTTAGCGAGATTATTAATTTAGTATATTGGCTCAAGTCGGGACTGAATAATTTTATTATTTAAGCGAGAATGTTAATTTATCGAAGTTTTACTGTACTTTGTACCGACGATACTAGGTGCACATTCCACCACGAGAGATGCTGGGAAGGTCGACTTTCAGACTGTCTATGTGGCAAGGAAAGTGGCTGCCCGTGAGCTTTGTAGACAGCCTCTTGTTGGGGGTGTCAAGGCTGATACTTGGAGACAGCTAAATTTGGCATTGAAATGCCACAAATTGGACCTCTTCAGCCAAAGAACCTATCTGGAAAGACACCAGTGTTGGATGTCGAAACACTTGACAAGATCAAAAGTGGAAACATCAAGGTGCTAAATACTTTGTCTAATGCTAAATGTACACTTCTCCCTTATATTGCCTTTGATAAGTCAAGGTCCAATAATTTGTAGACGCGAAAACTTTTTTTTTTTTTTTGTCATGTGGCACAATATAAAAGATGATGTTGAACAAACAATCATAAGAAAATGACATTTTTTTGTGTTTAAGCTAATATCATATATTGTGAATCACTTTTCTAATTGTGGGTTGTGGTTCTTAAAACCCGTTTTCATAAGTGAAAGAGCGTTTTTGCTTGGTCAATCCACTTGGCATGATTCTATTGGCCTATTTGATTACGCCCGGATCTATTTTTGCTGAGATTTACCTGGACCGTTGGATTTGATCTAAAGCTGAGGATTGGAGTATAAAACCTCCTTTGGCTACTGTACCGTCACATTATTCTTTGCCCTCTGGTTTTACAAGTTTTTCTCTCTTGAACGAAGGCGATTTTCAGTGATATGTTGAGGGTTTTTACTTCCATTCTTTAAGTAGCTTAGATAGTGGTTTTGTGTTGTTGTTATTCCATTACTGAGCATGTAATCTTTTGTATTATTGTTGTAGTGTTCAGAGTTTTAGGTTTCATTTAGGGGTGCTAAATCTGCACTAGATTAGGCTGTGAGGTTCTGATTCTTGTGTTGAATAGATGATTTGGGAGATCCGTTTGTGGATCGATGATCATTTAGAAGTGGTCCATTTTTCGAGTCTTGGTTGTACAGACTTGTATCATTCTCTCTTGAAAGTTCTTACATAGTGACGAACTCGATTTACCCCTGAGCCCCCCATATTAGGCTTGGCCAAACTGGGTGAACAATCTCTTGTGTTATTTTTCGTTTCTACAATGTGTGTCTTGGATGTATTTTATTGTTTGTGTGACATTTGGGTGAAATCAATCCCAACAAATTGGTATCAGAGCCTTATAAGGCTGTGGGTAAGGTCTTCAATTGTTTTTCCAATTTCTTTTTCGTATTAAAGCATTCTTTCAAATGTGCAGTTCACTGAAATCATTTTGAACTGAGTTCCTTGGATACTTGGGTAGTGCTGCATTCATTCTAAAATTGACACTGGAATTTTAAATACTATTATACACAGTATTTTTGGTGAGATTGTTCATATTACCTCATGTCAGTAATTTGATTTGCAAGCTGAATATTAATTTGTAAATCTATTAATATACTGTGATTTGCATGCTGAATATTAATATGTAAATCTGTTTATATACTATGATTTTCATGCTGAATAAATTGGCTAACTATAATAGAAACATGTTAGGTTTATCTTCAATTTCTGTAATCTGAGTTTGTGGTACAAATTGTGAAATCTCAGTGATAGAGTCTCTGTTACCGCTTCAATCTCTGCATATTTTTATTTGTATTGTTTTTTTTTCATTCCGGGTTCAGCTTACTTGTCATATATTGTACGAAAATCTTTCAAAAATTTTTCTGCAACTTAAGTGATATTCAGATTGAAAATCACTTATGTCCACGAGTAATAACCATCCTTTTACAGAACCTGTGATAGGTTCGAAGGTCGAACACAATTCAATAGAAATGGGGATTACTTGATTTGGAAGCAGAAAATGAGGGCCATATTGGTCCAACAAAGGGTTGCTAAAGCCCTTGATGAACTTGCAACTTTTTCTGATGCACTGAAAGCTAAGCCTGACGAAATTCTAGATATGAATGAAATAGCATACAGTTCTATTATATTGCACATATCTGATGATATAGTAAGACAAGTTGAAAATTATACCACACCTAGGGACTTGTGGATTGTATTAGATGCTTTGTTTCTAACTAAGACATTGCCTAATAAAATCTACTTCTTAGAGAAACTGTTTAGCTTTAAAATGGATAGTGGAAAGAATTTGGAAGCTAATTTGAGTGATTTTTGTAACCTACTTAAGAGCCTTGCTCATAATGGAAAGAAATTTGATGATGAAGACCTTGCCGTAATTCTCCTTAATTCCTTACCTGATTCATTTTAGGATATAAAGAATGCGATAAAATATTCAAGAGATGCTTTAACACAAACCATTGTCACTAATGCTTTCAAATCTCTGGAATTGGAGATCAAGAAAGAATGTAAAACAAGTACAAGAGAGGAAAGCATGTTTGTGAGAAGGAGAATTGAGAAGAAAGAAAATATCTTCAACAACAGAATATTCAAATCCAAATCTAAGACAAGATCTAAATCAAGAGATAAAAGCAATAAGAAGTGTTACCATTGTGAAAAATTAGGTCACTTTAAAAGAGATTGCTTTGAAACATAAGGATCACAATAATGATGAATTGAATAATTCAGCCGTATGTTCTGAATTAGATAGCCTACTTGTAATGAATGTATCAGATGAAGAAGTTGATAAGGACTGGATCTTGGATTCAGAGTGTACATTCCATATGTGTCCTAATAGGTCATGGTTTAATAATTACAAAGAAGTTGAACTCAAGATAGTGTATATGGGTGATAATAACTCTCAGAGTGTTCTCGGTATTGGTGACATGACCATTAGGATGTACGATGGTATTGTCAGATAATTAAAGAATGTAAGATATGTCCCAAATCTTAAAAGAAATCTCATCTCATTGGGAATTCTTGAAGATAAGGCACATTCTTTCAAGTCAAATAATAACACTTTGAAAGTGATGAAGGGATCTTTGGTAATTCTCAAGGGACCTAAAAGAAATGTATTGTATTATCTTATGGGAGAGACAATTACTCCTCAAGATGCAAAATCTTTGACCATAATTGAAAACAAATCTGAATTATAGCATAACAGAATGGGACATATAGGAAAGAAGGGTTTCAAGTATCTAAGTAAACAAAAACTACTTGGGAAAGATATGATCGAACCCTTTGAATTTTGTGAAAAGTGTGTGTTGGAAAAATTACATAGGGTGAGCTTTGAGACTGGGTTACATACCACCTCTAGGCCCTTAGATTATGTCCACTCGAATTTATGGGGACCAGAAAGTCACCCCACCTTTGGAGGCAATAAGTACTTCCTTTCTATAGTTGATGATTACTCAAGAAAGGTATGGACTTATCCATTGAAAAATAAATCTGAGACATTTCAAAAATTTAGAACTTGGTTGAAGATGGTGGAAAATCAACTTGATAAGAAGTTAAAAACTTTAAGACTGATAATTGTTTGGAATTTTGTAATGTTGAGTTTGATAACTTCTGTAAACAAAAGGGAATTGTTAGACACAAAACTGTTAAATACACACCTCAATAGAACGAAGTCGCTGAAAGAATGAATAGAACTCCAATGAATAAGGTTAGGTGTATGCTGATCAGTTCTGGATTAGATAAAGATTTTTGGGCTAAGGCTGTGACTACAACTGCTTATCTTATAAATAGATCTCCATGCAGTTATGTTGAGTTTAAGACTCCACAGGAACTTTGGACTAGGAAGCCCCCAACCTTTCTCACATTAGGGTGTTTAGATGTGCGGCATATGTACATCAAATTGAGAGAAAGTTAGATTCTAGAGCCACTAAATGTGTTATGCTTGGGTAGCCGAAAGGGGTAAAAGGGTATAGGTTGTGGGTGATAGGTGTGCAAGACATTAAGATCATTAATAGCAGAAATGTAGTATTTAATGAGTCCGAAATACCATGTTTGAAAATTAAAATTGATAATTCTAAAGAGAAAATCAAAGAGAATACTTCACAGTTTGAGGTGAAGTTAGCTAGATTCAGTCACACTCAACCTGATGAAGCAACAATCTGATGAAAATATTGTTAACACGGATGGAGGTGAAGTAGATGTACCTCAAGCTGAGGTTGAAACTGAAATTGAGAACATAAATATCCCCACAAATGAAACTAGCATTCAAGATTATCAATTGGTCAGAGATAGGGAAATGAGACAAGTCAGACCAAATCCAAGATATGAAATAAACAATTTGACTGACTTTGCTCTTATCTCTGGTGAATCTTTAGAACATTCAGAACCTTTATCTTATGAAGAAGCAATGAATAGTTCTGATTCTAAGAAATGGAAAGAAGCCGTGAAGGAGGAAATGAAATCCTTACTTAATAAAACATGGAAACTTGTAAAGAAACCTGAAACTCACAGAGTTGTTCAATGTAAATGGATTTTCAAAGTCAATGAAGAAATTAATTCTACTGATCCTTTGAGATATAAGACGAGACTTGTGGCCAACGGTTTTAATCAAAGGGAGGTGTTGATTATAATGAAATCTTCTCTCATGTAATCAAATACAAAACAATAAGATTAATTCTTGCACTAGTTGTTCAATTCAATTGGGAACTTGAACAATTAGATGTCAAGACTGCTTTCTTACACGGGGAGTTTGAAGAGGACATTTATATGAGTCAACCCCAAGGTTTTGAGGAAAAAGGAAAATTTGACTTTGTGTACAAATTGCAAAAATCTCTGTACGGACTTAAACAAAGTCCTAGACAGTGGTACATAAGGTTTGACACATATATACTGAAAAGTGGTTTTGGGATAAGTGAATATGATCATTGCTTGTTCTATAACAATAATAAAACTGGGAATGAGGTGTATCTACTTCTATATATAGATGATATGTTACTAGCTAGCTCTAGCAAAGCTGAGATACTAAGACTTAAGAATCTTCTAAAATCTGAATTTGATATGAAAGATTTAAGGAATGCCAAGAAAATTTTGGGGATGGTTATTAACAAGAACATGAAAGAAAATATATTGATTGTATCTCAAGAAACATACTTAAACAAAGTTATAACCAAATTTGGCATGAAAGAAGCTAAGTCTGTGAATGTTCCCCTTGCTGCCCACATAAACCTCTCTTCAGCCTATTTTCTAAAACTAAATCTGAATTTAAAGATATGAAGAACATTCCATATGCTAATGCCATAGGATCTGTTATGTTTTCTATGGTTACAACTAGGTCTGATTTGACATATTCTATCAGTTTTCTAAGTAGGTTTATGTCTAATTCGGGGAAACCTCATCGGGCTAGGTTAAAATGGTTATTGAGATATATAGCTGGAACACTTAGAGTAGGTTTGGTGTTTAATAAGAGATCTGATCCATTGACATTGAAAGGGTATGTAGACTCTGATTTTGCTCGGGATAAAGACCAAAGGAATTCTACTACCGCATATTTCTTTACACTTGGTGATAATTGTATCACTTGGAAGTCACAACTTCAACCTATTGTCACATTATCCAGTACAGTGGCTGAATATGTGCCAATAGCTGAATCTGTAAAAGAATGTATCTGGTTAAAAGGAATTTTGGGAGAGTTGAATTTTTTACATGAGATAGCTACAATTTTCACTGATAGTTAAAGTGCTTTACTTTTATGCAAAAATCATGTTTATCGTGAAAGATCCAAGTATATTGAGGTGAAGTACCATTTCATACGTAAGAAAATTGCATGTTATGAGATTATATTTGAAAAAATTCATACCGATGTAAATTCATCTGATATGGGAACCAAAATTCTACCTTTAAATAAGTTTGGAATTTGTTTATCTTTACTACATATTGATACTGGTTAATCTTTTGCAGGTACCTAGGTGATGATGTAGGTTAAAAAATACCCGTCCTATGCATTGTAGCAACTAGAGAGAATGAGGGGTTTCAGAACCAAGGTGAAGATTGTGGGTTGTGGTTCTTAAAACCCATTTTCATAAGTGAAATAGCGTTTTTGCTTGGTCAGTCCACTTGACATGATTCTATTGGCCTATTTGATTATACATGGATCTATTTTTATTGAGACTTACCTGGATCGTTGGATTTGATCTAAGGTTGAGGATTGGAATATAAAACCTCATTTTGGCTACTGTACCGTCACATTATTCTTTGCCCTCTGGTTTTACAAGTTTTTCTCTCTCGAACGGAGGCGATTTTCAGCAATATGTTGAGGGTTTTTACTTCCATTCTTTGAGTAGTTTAGATCATGGTTCTGTGTTTTTGTTATTCCCTTACTGAGCCTGTAATCTTGTGTATTATTGTTGTAGTGTTTAGAGTTTTAGGTTTCATTTAGGGGTGGTAAATCTGCACTAGATTAGGCTGTGAGGTTCTGATTCTTGTGTTGAATAGGTGATTTGGGAGATCTGTTTGTGGATCGACGATCATTTAGAAGTGGTCCCTTTTCTGAGTCTTGGTTGTACAAACTTGTATCATTCTCTCTTGAAGGTTCTTGCATAATAACGAGCTCAATTTACCTTTGAGCCCCCCATATTAGGCTTGGCCAAACTGGGTGAACAATCTCTTGAGTTATTTTTCGTTTCTACAGGTTTTGGGCGTATTTTAATGTTTGTGTGACATTTGGGTGAAATCAATCCCAACACTAATTATAAGTGTTCGTTGGGATCCCGTAATAAATATCCTCTTCAACAATGATTACATATTGCTTTACTAAAAAGGATTTTCATGGTGAACAAACTTATCACCATTTTTGGACAAACAATCACAGAAAAGAAAAATCACCTTTTTATTGTGTTTATGAGCTAATATTCTAATATTATTGGCTATGGTTGGTTGATTTTGTTGGAAGACAATGTTTGTATAAAGAGAAATGGAGAAGAAACAAAAAACAAATGATCAAGAACTTCAATTCTATTTTTCATTCCACATTCTATTTTTGATTTTTGAACAACCATACAACATATTGTGTAAAGATTTGGTGTTCCATCTTGAAATGTCAATATTGTTAAGAGTACTAGTCCAATACTTTATAAGTTAGTTTATATTTTCATCTTTATTAGATGTGAAATTTTTATCCCTTAATATGTCTCCACAAAATGGTGACTCGTTTGAGCGGATCAATTTTGAAATTAATGTACTCTTTTTTTGAGTAATAATCGAATCGAATTGTTTGTTAGAGTTTAATAGGCTATGATATCATGTTAAAACTTGAGATTCCATTTCAGAATGTCAATCTTATTAAAATTAGTAGTCCAGTCATTTATAAGTTGATCTATATTTTCATCTTTGTACCCCTTAACACGTTTTTCTTTTACGGGCGTTCTTATATACGTTTGTTTGTCACAACAAGCGAATTGGTCATGTCTTAAATTGTTATGTAAACTGCGAAGAGGGAAATGTGAAATCTTTTGCCAAATTGAGAACTTAAGAACACCAATTAAACTAATTAATTCCAGAAGTTAATTATTTTCTATCATTAATTTACAGTTATGTCCTAGGATCCTGAGATTAAGACATCTATCTTGGAGTTTGTAAAATGGCAAAACAGAAAATTTTGTTGCAATAATCCTATCAACTGGAAACGAAAGTAACGTGCCATCTTGGCTAAAGGTAACTTCAATGCCCAGCAGTAGACGTAGACATTTTGAATTAGGGAGCACATTTAAATTGTAAAAATAGATATAAAGATCAAAACTAGCATTTAAAGTTTTCCATTTACAATTAGGGCCCTAGTTTTCCATTTACAATTAGGGTTTAGTATTTACAGCTTCAGTCCCTTAAGTTTGTAACTTTGGTTATTTAAGCCCCTAAGGTTATAATTCACTCAATTGGACCATTTAAAGTTTCGAATTTAATAATTCAGTACCTAAGGTTTGAAAAATTAATTAATTTGGGCCATTAAAGTTTTGAAATTTTCAATTAAGCCCCTAAAAGTTCATAATTAATTTAAATTGGCCCCTAAAGTTTTAAATAATTAATTTTTGGATCCCTAAAGTTTTGCATAATTAATTTTTGACTCCTAAAGCTTCCAATAATTAATTATTGACCTCCTAAAGTTCTGGATAATTAATTTTTGATCCCTTAAGTCCTGAATTATTAACCTAAAGGTTCCTAAAGTTTTAAAATTACTTAAATATGCAAAATTGGTGATTCCTTTTTCAAATTTTGGTACAAAGGACTCTTTTGAGAGATATAATATTCGAAAGTGAATTAATTGAAACAACATGTAGCCAAAGCAACCTCTCTCTTGTGAAAAGTAATCTACTTAGAATATTAAAAGGTGTTTGTGTGTGTGTTATTCATGCGAATACTTGATCGGCCCAAAGAAAGGTCAGTATTTGACCGAATTGTACATACACCTGTGGTGATAAATATGTGGCGATTATTTGGTTTAACGTGTGATCAATGAATCGGTCCAAAAACAGGTTTATTGGTTGACATGTTTCTTTATTGTCAATATTTGATCACTACAACAAGAGTACCACTTACAAGTCAATATTTCTGTCCAAAGACTAAGTATTGATATTGTGCTAGGTATCTTGTGATGGGCCCTACCACTATTTGAAATTAATATTTGCATATTAAGGAATGTGAGCTCTTCAACTTAAACGTTCTCTAATTCAGTTTCAGGTTTTGCTACTAATATCTCCGCTAACATCAATTCTATTCCAATGCTTAATGGCACCAACTTTAAGGCATGGCGAGAGAACGTAATGATTGTTCTCGGAGTCATGGATCTAGATCTTGCTTTACGGGTCGATCAACATACTGCACTTACTGATAAGAGTACCTCTGATGACAAGAGGGAGATGGAAAGGTGGGAACGATCTAACCGCATAAGCTTGATGGTCATGAAGCGTGTTATTCCAGAAGCATTTCGGGGCACTATGTCCGATAAGGTGACTACGGCTAAGGGTTTTCTTGAGGATCTTGAGAAGAGGTTTGCCAAAAATAAAAAGGCTGAAACTAGTACACTTTTGGCAAATCTTATCTCAATGAGGTACAAAGGGAAATGAAACATACGGGAGTACATTATGGAAATGTCTCACATTGCTTCAAAACTGAAGGCATTCAAGATGGATATATCTGAAGGTTTATTAGTGCACTTCGTTTTGATATCCCTTCCGGCATAATTCAGTCAATTCAAGGTGAGCTATAATTGCCAAAAGGACCCATGGTCCCTTAATGAGCTCATCTCATACTGTGTCCAGGAAGAGGAGAGATTGAAGCATGACAAGACAGAAAGTGCTCTTTTAACCACCACCTCTAAGGACAAAAGGAACAAGAAAAGGACAGCTGATAAGAAAGTTGCGGGTACAGCATCACAAAAGAAACAGCATAAGGAACCAACTAAGGGTGGTTGTTTCTTCCATGGAGCTGCATGTCATAGAAAGAAGAATTGTACCAACTATCACGCATAGCGTGGCAAGAGAGGTATTCTTCTTAATTTGGTTTGTTCTGAGGTTAATTTAACTTCGGTACCTAGATACACATGGTGGATAGATTCTAGTGCAACAACTCACATCAGTGTATCTATGCAGGGTTGCCTGAGTTGCCGAAAACCAAGTGATGGTGAAAGATACATCTATGTTGGTGACAGCAAGACGGTGGAAGTAGAAGCAATAGGAAAATTTAGATTATTGTTAAAGACTGGATTTTATTTAGATCTTGATGAGACATTTATTGTACCTTCTTTTTGACGAAATTTGATTTCTATTTCTGCTTTGGACAAATCTAGTTATTTTTGTTCATTCGGAAATGAAATATTTAGTTTGTTTCATGATTCAAAATTGGTTGGTTCCGGTTCTTTATCAGGTTACGATAATCGTTATTTGATTAATACAATTGCTTCTTTTAATGAATCCTTGCATTTAAGTACTAGAGGTGTAAAGCGAAAATTAACATGTGAGAATTCAGTCTCGTTATGGCACAAGAGATTAGATCACATCTCCATGAGGAGAATTGAGAGACTTGTGTCTAACAAAATTCTCGATCCCCTTGACTTTACAGATTATGATATTGTGCTAACTATATAAAGGGAAAACAAACCAACAAAAGGAGATTTCAAGCCAACAGGACTTCAGACGTCTTAGAACTTATACATACGGACATTTGTGGACCATTTCCTACGACTTCTTGGAATGGTCAACAATACTTTATAACATTCATAGACGACTTTTCAAGATATGGCTATATATATCTCATTCATGAAAAATCACAGTCACTGGACGTGTTCAAAAACTATAAAGTTGAAGTTGAAAACCAACTTGGCAAAAGGATTAAAAGCGTCAGATCTGACCGTGGTGGTGATGGTTTAGGTGAACAACGTCCAGGACCATTTGCTAAATTCCTAGATGAATGCGGTATCGTCCCACAGTACATTATGCTGGGTTCGCCCACTATGAATGGTGTTGCTGAAAGACGAAATAGAACGCTTAAGGACATGGTGAGGAGTATGATTACTTATTCTACCTTGCCAGAATCACTCTGGGGTGAAGCATTAAAGACCGCAGCGTATATACTCAACAGAGTTCCAACTAAGGCTACTAATAAAACCCCTTATGAGCTTTGGACGGGTAAAATGCCTAGTTTGAAGCACTTACACATTTGGGGATGTCCAGCTGAGGTAAGGCCCTATAGGCCAAATGAAAAGAAACTGGACGCAAGGACTATCGGTTGTTATTTTATTGGATATTCTAAAAGGTCCAGAGGTTACAAGTTTTATGATCCCATAACTAAAGCAATTTTCGAGACAGGAAATGCACGATTCTTTGAAGATGTTGAGTTTGCGGGGGGAGAAAGGGTTACAGACTTTGTCTTTGATGAGGAATATGTTGAAATTCCTCTAATTGCCATTGACAATGATCGGGATTAGGTCTCTATTCCTGACATTGTTCAAGAAGCAACTCTGGATCAAGACAATGTCATTGTATCTCCCTCTGAAAGTCGACAACTTGTTCCAGAAGAACAAACTCTACAACCTCAAGAACTAATGCCATTAAGAAGGTCCATTAGAGAGAGAAGAAGTGCTGTTCCAGATGATTACATCGTATTTCTCCAAGAACATGAAGTTGACATTGGAGTGGTGGAAAATGATCCGATCAACTTCCATCAAGCCATGGAAAGTTCTAACTCTCAAAAGTGGCTCGATACCATGAATGAAGAGATAAAGTCCATGAAGGACAATGACGTATGGGACCTCGTTCCATTGCCTGAAGGTACGAAACCTATTGGTTGCAAATCGATATTTAAGACCAAGAGGGATTAGAAAGGTAATGTGGAAAGGTATAAGGCTCGTCTTGTCGCAAAAGGCTTTACACAGAAAGAAGACATCGATTATAAAGAGACTTTCTCTCCGGTTTCTTCGAAAGCCTCTTCAGGATTATAATGGCATTGGTAGCGCATTTCGATCTTGAGTTACATCAGATGGATGTTAAGACAGCGTTTCTCAATGGTGACATTGATGAAACAATCTATATGGTACAATCAGAAAACTTTGTGTCGATAATGCAAAGCAAATGGTTTGTAAACTAAAGAAATCCATCTATGGACTCAAACAGGCCTCTCGTCAATGGTATTACAAGTTTCATCAAGTGTTCATCTCGTATGGTTTTGAGATGAATTTGGTAGATGACTGTATATACCACAAGTTCAGTGGGAGTAAATATATTTTTCTGGTTTTATATGTGGATGACATATTGCTTACCAGCAACGATATAGATTTACTGCACGAAACTAAGTGATTTCTAGCAAGGACTTTGAGATGAAAGATTTTGGTAACGCCTCTTTTGTATTAGGAATTCAGATACACCGGGATCGTTCTTGGGATATTCTGGGATTATCACAAAAGTGCTACATCGAAAAGGTACTTAAAAGATATGGCATGCAAGACTGTAAACCAGGTACACCCCTGTGGCTAAAGGAGACAAGTTCAGTTTAAGTCAATGCCCAAAAATGATTTGGAAATTAAAGAAATGCAGAAGATTCCCTATTCTTCAGCTGTACGGAGTCTGATGTATGCTCAGGTTTGTACGCGTCCGGATATAGCATACATTGTTGGGATGTTAGGGAGATATTTAAGTAACCCGGGAATGGATCATTGGAAAGCAGCCAAATGGGTCTTGCGGTATTTACAGATAACATAAGACTACATGCTTACATACAGGAAATCGGATCAGTTGGAGATCATCGGTTATTCTGATTCCGATTTTACGGGATGCCAAGATAGTAAGAGATCCACTTCAGGCTATATCTTCATGCTTGCTGGAGGTGCTATATCCTGGAAGAGTGCTAAGCAAACACTCATAGCTACTTCCACCATGGCAGCGGAGTTTGTAGCATGTTATGAGGCATCAAATCATGGAATATCGCTGCGAAATTTTGTCACTGGGCTGCGCATTGTGGATAATATAGAAAGACCACTCAAGTTATTTTGTGACAATAAATCAGCAGTATTGTATTCCAATAATAATAGGAGCTCGACGAAGTCAAAGCATATAGAGATCAAGTTCCTGGCTATTAAAGAAAGAGTTTAGAGTGGACATGTGTCAATAGAGCATATCGGGACAAACTCCATGGTTGCAGATCTGCTTACTAAGGGATTGATACCCAAAGTCTTTCGTGAGCATACTGCTCATATGGGTGTAATATCTCTTGAAAATATCTAGTTTCAGTGGGAGTTTGTATTTCTGTGTTTTTCATATTAGACACATATACTGTTATTTTGGATATGATTTGTGGTTAAAGTTATTTTCAGTTATAAATTTTTTGGTTTATTATCTCTGAACTCATTTGAAAATGATCTCACTAAGGTATTAAGGTAGACCAGTTGGAAATAGGCATGTTAAGATCACATCACATGAAATTTTCATGCTACACATCCATGCTTGATCCATGTCATTCAGTTATGTCAATATACGTGACCATTGATGGGTTTAATTACGATACAAGTAGCGAAAGCCACTTTGATCCTATATTGATATGATTGATGGACCGGATTGTTTGGGGATGCATTCGGTAATGATAGCAAAACTTTGAGTACTCATAAGGTTATATTTAATGCACAAATATAAGGTAACACATATAGCCCAAGTGGGAGATTGTAAGGATTTTTAATCAAACATGTGGGCTTATATGTGAAATATTGTGTATTAAATTAAAAGCTATCAATTTCGGTTAAGCCCATTTAAAGTGATCTAATAAGGTTTCGGTATTTTGGGATTTGAAGCATCTAATTAAAGTATGGGCTCATATGTGTAGAGACCGGGCTCATATGTGTAGAGACCGTGCATATTCCTAATTCCATGATGGGCCAGATTAGGTCAATGGGCAATCGGTATAAATATGCGGTTATGGTCCCCGGATTACATGTTCTGTTCATTCTATTCTGACTCCCATCTTCAGAGAGAAACTAAGGAACAACGTGTTGATCTGGAAGACTAAAACCGCAGGACTTATTCATTGCGATAATCATGTCTGATCCAGGTACGCTTCCGCTTTTGGTTAATTAGTTCTTGATGATCCAACATGAACGATCTTATGACGGTAAACATTATTGTTTTATTCCTACAGTATGAACTTTTATAAATTTAAGTAATTATTTTATATATTCGTTGGGTCATAAAGAATCTAAAAAAATATTATTTTATGAGTTTAGCAGGACTATTAATTCAGAACACTAGTTCAAGTCGGGATCGAAAGGGAGATAATTAATTTATGAAATATTCATTTATCGAGATTTTACAATAGAATTTGGGAAATGTAAGGAAGTGACATGGAATGATAGAGTAGTCTAATTAAATTGCATTTATAATTTCTATTTGTGGTACTCATACACTGCGAATTTGAATAAAATTTATTTGCGTGTCAATTTGAGTTTGTGCAGAAACACTTGTTTACAAAACTATTATTAGGACCATTTGGCTGGAATTTTGAAAAGCTAAAACTTATTTTTATAATTAAAAAGTTACATTTGAACTTATTTTAAATAATTTTTAGAAAGTCTTTGTCATGTTAAAAGAAATTTTAAAGAAAGTTGATTCAACGTGACTTCCTCATAGAGTATTTTTACAAAAAAACAGAAGTACCTCCAAACGAGTTCTTATTATTATGGGAGACTATTAAATATTACATTTTCACTTTAAAAAAAGTAATAAATAAATAAGCACGGTTTAATTATTTAGATAGAATGGTTAAACATGGTAATAACTAGTCAAAGTGAACGTGCTAAAATACTTTTTAAGTGACGTGAATATAATATTTGGCCATTTATTTACCATTTTGATCTAAATATAAGAGAAATGTAAGTCTCTGAAAAATATATGTCAATTATTATACATGCACGTAAATAGTAAAATGCATACTTGAATGTAAGTATTAGAATTATAACTAAATGCATAAATGGAAATAAATGGCAAATACGTGAATGTTAATTAATTTAGAATTAATACCAAATAATATATATCTCATAATAAATGTTAAATCATTTATATTAAATTAATATAGTTTAATTTCTTAATATTAATTAAATGAATGTTAATATTAATATTAATTAATTGAAAATTAATAACAGGGGTATGACCAGAATGCGAATGTGAAATTCTGTTTAATATTAATTAATGAATGTGAATGCTAATTAATTGAGAATTAATTATAGTATTTATTATAGTTTGTAAATTAAATGTATATTGAAAAAAGAAGAATAAGAAATTATTGAATAGTTTTAGGGTTATAATCGTTGAAAAAAATGATTCTCACTTGATGTGATATTTAATATATTATAAATTAGAGCATATACATTTTCTTTGTTCAATTCAGGCCATCTGATGCCAATTTATGACAAATTTCATTACTTAGCGCACTAGAAAATGGTGTTTTGATGATAAAATATAAATGAGAAGTTTATACTTGTTTGTTTCAACTACAAATTATACTTGTTTGTTTCAACTACAAAAGTTGATTAAAATATAAATTAAAGTCAATAATTAATTTTAATTACATATTGTATGAGACCACAAATTTTAACCATACATTCCATAGAATTTTATTAAAATTTGAATAGACTGTTGGGAATTTACTTAATGATGCATGGTGGAATTAAAACAATTTTTCAATTTCCACCAAGGATCTACAATGTGTTTAGATAAAAATTATGATGAGAATTATACCTTTGATGAATTCTGCAAATTCCTTTGCTGATTCACGAACTCCAATGATCACGATCTGCAATTCAAGCTGTCCAAATGTCCAGTCTCCAATGGTGATCCACACAGAGAACAAGAATGATGACTATGGTTTCTTTTCTTGTGCTAACAAGAATAATAAAATTTCTATAGTTTTCAAACCCTAGTATCATATTAATATAGGCCCCTCTTGAAACTAAAACCAAGTCCGATACTTTATTAATCATATTAATTAAACCCGGTCCATGAATTAATTAATCCAATTAATTAATTTGGGCATATTAATAAGTAATCCAATTAATTAATTACCCAACACTTGTTAATTAATTAATTGATAAATCTCATTCTTCTGGTACTATTTTGTGTGTGACCCATTATGTTCCCGATCACGATATCTAACGTCGTGAATTATTATTTTGATCTAATCAAAACATCGATAAATTAAAACACCCTTTTAATTTATCACTCATTCAGATTCGTCGTCTCAGATTGACATCTAGCAATGTGTCAGGACAATACATGTGATGGGAAATGTCACGTGATGTGACAAACCAAACTTGTTCGTTTACCGTGAAATTATAATCCTTTCGTCAATATGATCCAATCAATTATGAGATATGGATATGTGTCAATCTCAATTATCGATCATATCTTTTATCCCACTGTTTAGTCAATGTAATCGAAAACTCATTTTCGACTTATGAGTTCACATTGGCCAAAGATTTCATTATCAACTCAATGGATAAAATGTAGATCATAATCTCTTACTATCTAAGAGTGACGAATTCTCTATCGATCATTCACAACTTTCATATGATTCTTGACATACCCGAAACGATGTTGTATTAGCGACCTTTGACAGAGCAACATCCAATGCCACCAAAGTATGACTGTCCTCATATAAGGTATTATGATGATCTCAAGTCAAATGACTAATTTCACTACCGAACGTTAGAGATTAACCACTAACACTCAGATAGTTATCAATGTGGAATCTCCCAGCGGGTCTCCAATATTTTGTTCTATAACAAAACATCAACATGTTCATTCAAGTGTCACCACACTTTAACTTGTGAGATCAGCTACTTACTTCTCAAGTAAGAATGCCACACGTGATGGTCTATCCGTAATAACGATATCCATATCTCGTTATCACTTCGACCATGGATAATTTAAGATTCAGTCATATTGCAATTTGTATCTCACAATCATAACTCCTTGTGATTAACAAATTGAAAATACTTAAATCTACGGATTCTATTATTTAATATAATATCAATAGAAAAGCAATATAAATAAATAATAGATATTGTCAGAATTAAATGCATTAAACATATGAAAAGTGTTTATAACCTAAATCGATTGGATTTAGGACATAACACTTACATAGACTATCTTAGTCTTTAAGTTTCCACCTTTTTTAATTGCTTTTTTCATTGGTAATTGTTTTCTTTAACATGTTTTTTGTTTAACTTCGTCTTGAAAATTCATCATCTTAAGCTTCGGAGTAGAAATTGAAAAAAAAATATAGGATTAATTTAGTAAATTATAATTATTATCACTATTTTTTTACATAATAATTTTTTTATATATTTAATATGAACTGATTCAACGATTCGTTTGTTCAACTTTTATGTTAACGATTGAACAATTGACATAATGATCCACCTCTTCATACGAATCAATATTCAGGTCGATTTTGAAAATTATGTATATAACATTACAATTATTTCAAGATTTGACAAGCACGTTAGCAAGCAAATAAAGAATTGATCGTGCTCTTCTCAATTGGAATTATCATGAATACATCAATATACCTTTTCATAGTGGTCTATGACCCTTTAGCGTGCAGCCACCCGCGTAAATTCTTGAACGCAATAATTGTATCTAGTTAGCAAGTTTGTCTAACAATACTTTTGTTCGTGTCTAATTACAAAATTTACGATCATTGAATAGATAAAATAAATCAAAAAATAAATTTTGTTCAAGAATGAAATCTTTATGGAACTGTTCATATCTGATTCATCATTTGAAACCCTATCACACCTCGAATATGAGGAAATAAGATAAATTGAGACTATTTTGGACGTACATATATTAACCATTTCTTTATTTTCTGATCCATCTAACTTTCAACAACCCAATAAAAATCATATTTTAAAGAAGTGAAATGGTACACGAATTAGTCAAAGTTGCTCTCCCCATTCAATATGTAAAGCTTCCAGCATATATAGCTTAGCATATATAGCTTTTTAACAAGAAGACTTTAATTCAATTCATCTAAACATATTTTATTATTAGACACCAATTAATCACCTCACATAATTTATGATTAAAGGCGTCTGCATTACGATGATTCCCAGAGTGATTTTTCTCTCTGAAAAATTTATTGCTTAAGCAAAATTTTAGCCAATCCAACTTCAACTGTTGCCAAGGCCCATTTGTTATACTTTTAAAAAGTCAAAAGGAGTTTTTGAAATCAAAAAATTACTTTTGAACTCGTTTGGCTAATTTATGAAAGTGATGCTTCTAGTTTGAAAAGCTTTTAGAAAAAAATTAATCCAATGTAACTTTATCTAAAAACACTTTCAAAATAAAAAAACTCTTAAAAATTAGTTTACAAACAAAATTTAGAGCCCGTTTGGTAAATATTAAAATCCAATTAAAATTGAAAATATAATCGTTACTGTGTCCCAGTCGTCTAATAAAAGTCAACAATAACGACTAATTTTTCAATTTTAATCCGATTTTAATTTTTACCGAACACGCCCTTTAAGGTAGTTTCTTTTAAAAGTTCTTTTACGGGAAATAAAAGTAAAAGTTATGCCAAACGGACCCGAAATATTAATTGAAAAACACTCCAATACAAGGGTAATAATCATTATCTACCACATGATGTAACCTACACATAAAACAGTTAATGTTAAAACTTGCCTGGAGCAAAGCATTTGGACTTGTTTGCCTAATTTATGAAAGTACTACTTCTAGTTTGAAAAGCTTTTAGAAGAAACTAATTCAATGTAACTTTATTTAAAAACACTTCCGGGATAAAAAGCTTTTAGAAATTAGTTTACAAACAAAATTTAAGATAGTTTATTTTAAAAGCTCTTTTGAGGAAAATAAAAGCAAAAGTTATGTCAAACGGACTCATAGTTATTGAAAAACACTCCAATACAAGGGTAATACTCATTTTCTACCACATGATGTTACCATGGTACTTTTAAGTTTGGCTTTGTCAAACATGCCCATTTCCACATTTCCCAATTTTTTTTTTTAACATTCATCACAATAGCTTTCCAAGGCTTAAAAGACGAAATTACCCTTAAAATGTTATACAATTACAAAAATATGTTATTGTTTAAAAGACAATAATACCATTTTTAAGTTATAAAGAATTCAAATCTGTTTACTGTAACACAGATAAAAATAGTTTCATTTTTCATCTGCTTCAAACTTGAAAACAAATAAATTTATCAAACGCTCAATAAGGAAATATTATTCACAGCTATCAGTGAAATCGGTAAGTATATTTACATATTTTTTATTTCGTTTTGATTAAGTACATTATTTTAATCTTTAAATCTTATTTCGACATAGGTATATGAAAATTTTACGATTTTAACTAGATCTATAATCCTTTTTAACAAAAATGAGAAAAAAATTCATCTGCACGTATAATATTAGACAAATTTACTATCTGCAAAATGCCATGATGGAGTGGAAACTCGTGGACACCCGGACGTGCGGGCCGGACACCCGCACTTCCGGGCCTAAATGGCTAGCCATCCGGGCATTAGCAACGTCCAGGTGTCCGGGTTCGGACATGCGGGAGTCTGGGCCATCTGGGCCCGGACGACCGCAAGAGTTTTTCCACTTATTTAATTTAATTTCCACCAAGCAAGCATTTTTCCCTTTAATTATAATTTTTTTTAACAAAGTATGTTTTCTAATGCAGCAAATATGAGATCAGTTGCAGTCTAAGTTATTTACTTTGGTGAATTTGAAGATAATGGAAATGGTCGATGGGTTTGGAAATGGATAAGTGAAATACATGACACAATTCCAATTGTAATGATATCAAGTACATCATATGCAGAAATGTACCGTGAGATACATAACATGCTCAACATCGATCCCTATCAGTACGACATGGAATTAAGATTTTTATTCAATAACGAGCAATCTATTCCAGTTCCACCTGTAAATGTTACTTCTGAAAATGGCATCAAGGCTTTAATTGCATTGAACCAAGTTTGCACGACTACTCCTCTTTGCGTAACTTTAGTGAAAAAGAATGTCCCCGATAGTGAATACGAAGATCTCGATGGAGGGGATCGTAATGTGAATAATTTTTGGAACACATCGGAGATAACTCATGAAGATGATGTGGTTATTCCCGATACAGTTGTTCCTCACCCTCGGTAGTTCAAGATAATGAGAATGAAAATGAATTTACGAATGAGGATTTGATTACTTTGTCCCATCGAAGACATTGGTCGGGTTCACAAGCTAGGATGAGTATATGTACCTCTAATTGTTCACATACAGTTCCTGATGATAAAGACTTATATGTCGAGCAACTGTTCAAAACAAAGAAAGATTTGCAGGAAGCTGTGCACCAGTGAGACACAATTTTGAGTTTAAAGTTAAAAAATCGGACAAGTTGAGGTACACAATTATCTGCATTGACGACAGTTGCCATGGCGCTTGCGAGCAACGAAAATGGACACGAATGAGTTATTTGTAATTCGTAAGTATACACAGGAACATACTTGCAAAGTGGGTATTCGTCGAAATGATCACGGGCAGGCCCGAACATGGTTCATCGGTCGACAAATAATGCATAAGTTTCATGATCCACGAACGATCTACAGACCTTCGAACATCATTAATGACATCCATCAAGATTACAGGGTGGTCATGAGCTTTCCAGGCAAAAGAATGCGCATTGGAGGACTTAATGGGTTCGGTCGAGGAAAGTTACGCTAAATTGGCCAGATATTGCCACAACATGGAGAAAACTAGATCGACATTTATATTGATACGGACGAAGGGAATCACTTCAAGTATTTCTTCATGACCCTTGGACAGCGCATTCGAGGATTTCGAAATGCGATGTGACCCGTAATTCTAGTCGACAGTAAAACCCTTAAGGCTAGATACGAAGGCAAGTTGATTATTGCTACGTGTCAAGATTCCAACATCCAAATTCACCCTCTTGCATTCGGTATAGTCAATGGAGAGAATGATTTAGCGATGTGTTGGTTTTTCACGAAGTTGAGGAAAGTAATTGGAGATGTCGAGAACCTTACATTCGTATCCGACTGGGGTAGTCAATAATAAATGGTATCGCCGAAATCTTTCCCGAGGCAGATCACAGTTATTGTATGTACCATATACAGAGCAACCTCAAGACGAAGTTTCAGGGCAGTGACATTGTTGCATTGTTTAGAAGGGTTGTAGAGACATATAGTTTTGAAAAGTTCATGGTCGAAATAGAAAATAAATCACATGCTGCATGGGTTTATCTAACAGAGATGGGAAACGAACATTGAGCACGATCACATTTTTCAGGATGTCGATACAATATGATGACGTCGAACAATGCTGAGTCGATCAATGCATTATTCAAGAAGGATCGAGAGTTACCAATTCTCGCAATGATTAAGAAAATTCGTAATAAGCTGCAGCAGTGGTTTCATGACCGACGTGAGGAATCACAAAATTGCACAAGTGTGCTGACTTCGGCTCAGGAAGATAAAATCTTCAAAACTCTAGAGGTTGCGAGGAAGGTATAGGTGGAACCACTGGATCAGTTTCGCTTCTCCATGAGATGTGGACGTAATATCGGATATATCGTGGCCTTGAACGATAACACATGCACATGTAGAAAGTTTCAATTGGAAAGGTTTCCGTGTACGCATGCAGTTCCAGTGGCTATGCATAGAGGATTTTCGCCACACACCTTATGCAGTAATTATTATATGGCTGATTATTGGAGATCGACGTATGTCGAAACGATATTTCCTCTGCCAAATGAAGCCGAGTGGGAAGTTTCTGACCATATTCTCCCACTTAATAACTTGTTGCCACCCGAAGTCGGACCACGTGCTCCAGGATGTAGATACAGACGTAGTCTTCGTAAGTGTGGCAGATGCGGCGCAACAGGGCATACTCCTCAATTTTGTGCAAGTCAGATTCATCTGCATAACAAATCAACGAATGTGTAATATTATATAATAATTTATTATTTATAACTAAATAATATATTTTTATTTAGTGTCGTTAAATATAATTAAATTGCTTATTTTTAATTTTTAATTGAATATTTCATTATTTATCGTTTGAGTTAATACCCTAAATAGTCACTAAACTTTGCTAAAAGTTCTCAGGAGGTCACGAACTTCAAAACTTCTCTAATTAGTCACTGAACTTCGCAAAAAGTTCTTACGAGGTCACTGAATTTCGAAACTACCCTAAATAGTCACTGAACTTTTCCAAAACTACCCTTATTAGTCACTCAACTTTACAAAAAATTCCTAGGGGGTCACTAAATCATTGATGTATAGGGTCACAATTTGCAAAGTTCGGTGACCTCCTAGGAAGTTTTAGCAAAGTTCAGTGACTATTTAGGGTAGTTTTGAAATTCAGTGACATCCTAGAAACTTTTTATAAAGTTCGGTGACTAATTAGGGAAGTTTTGAAGTTCGATGACCTCTTAGGAACTTTTGGTAAAGTTCGGTGACTATTTATGGTATTAACTCTTTATCGTTTATATAATAGTTAATTATAATTAATAGAGTATTGAATAATTTATATTTATTCCTTATTTATATTATTTATATTTATTCATTATGTAAATTATTTATGAAAATGTTTATTTCAATTATTTATTGACATTATTTATGTTTATTGCTTATTTAAATAATTTATTTACATTAATTATCGTATATGTAATAGTTAATTATAATTAATAGAATATTAAATAAAAAGTTAAATAAAATAGTTTATATTAATTAAATAATTACACAATAGTAGATAAAAATTACACAAATAACAAAGTAAACAATATTTACATTTTTTACAATAAAATAATACACAATGTACTAAGGATCACATTTGTATCCATACAAATCACAAACTAGCTTCAACATCCACATGTCTATCAAAGATTGGTTTATTGTATCAACATTGCGACAAATGCTCAAAAATTCTATATACTTTATCGCGAATATAGCACAGTCACCCCTGCAAGTAAATAATAATATATTAGTTCGATAACATATAGCTAAAAACTAAATTTTCAAATTAAAAATTTGTAAATTCTTACGATACTCCTTGTCTCACCGTCGTCATGTCCTGTAGAATGGCTAATCTGCCATTTACTTGAATCTTCTCATTTCTAGCCATCATGGGAATGATCACACTGATTGGCTCTAGTATCTGCTCCAGTTGGCCTTGGGTCAAATATCTATGGCCAGAGTCGTACACATATATAGTCGATTATGCAAATACGATCTCAACTGCAAAGCAGTGTGAGTTCGCGACAATTGAAATGTACATATGTGTACAATCCGTCCACGGTTTCCCATTTGTCGGCACCAGCCCATAATCCACTCCAACATGTATTCGAGTACCACATATCCATTTCCTTGGAGTAGGAGTGTGCTATGCTCAATATCAAGGGCACATGCGAACTCGAAGCTAAGGATGACTCGACCGGAATGTCAAAAGATCTCAGGTATCTCCAAGCTCGATCGTCCAACATTTCCATAGCCATGTCGATATACTAACACCAATAAAAAAGAGATGGTCGTTAAATTAAATAAAACAACAAATAACAACGATAATGCACTTACATCATCAGCGAGCCAAGTACTCTTCGTTAGTACATCGTCGAACCACTTCTTCGCGTTCGAGATTGTCCTCGCCCCAATCTTATGGATGTTCCTAAAAAAATGAAAAAGTGAAGTGTTACAAAAAGTATAGATGATCTCGTATGTACTTTAGGAAAATCATACAATACTTACTCATGCTTAAGGGATTTGAACCATTTATCTAACGCCTTCTGCCGAACCGGGTCGACCTCGCGGGAAAGATTGGGAAACGTCTCGTCCAAGAAAGTCATTCTCTTCGCCTCGACTGTGAAAGGGGAAACGATGTACTGTGACGGCAATCTCGATCTCTTACCAACAATCAGCGATTTGACGTCAACAGCACGCTTCATACCCTTCTTCACCTCCGTCGTCCCCTCCATCACGAAAACTACGTCATCCCCCTCGGCTTCCGTCGGTACCCCCTCAACCTCCTCCGGTACCCCCCTCAGCCACTGCCATCTCCCCCCTTCCACCACCTCAGTCGGTACCCCATCCACCTCTACCGATACCCCCTCATCCATCTCCTCTGGTACCCCCTCAAAAAATGAGTCATAATCTCCCGCGACCACGACAGATCATCATACCCCATCTGACTCGCTCCACCGTCACCCCCTCCATCCCGATGACTACGAGTCCCTCGTAGGGCTGCTATGTCGCCCCGTAACGCTCCACCTTAGTCTGAAGGTCCCCTATCTCGCCCTGCAGATCTACTACGTGCCGACGTAGAGCTCCAACATCATTATATACATCGTCGATACAGCCCCTGAGCTCTTGTCGCATCTCACCCATCTCCTCCGACAGTCTAGCATACTGATCGTCGACCTGCTGTCCCAACTTTCGACGCATCGCGCCCATCTGACTCGCTATAAATTCAGTAAGGTAGTCGTACAGATCAGTGGACGGGGGAGAAGTAGACCTGATTGGCGGCGGTGAGGCCCACGGCACCGGCGATGCCCTCGACAGCGGCGATGAGGCCCTCGGTGGCAGCTGTGAGGCCATGGCGACGGAGGTAATACTGGACGGCACTCCTAAAAAAAAATCAACAATCCGAATTATTAATTTAATTAAAAAATCAAAACGATTTTCAACATATTATATTCAATGAACATACCCTATCCTGATCAACGATGGACTCGGGCATCTGATCATCTGATGCGTCCGGGATACACAGGCAACGCATGTAACTCTGACCCTCTTCCTCTATCGACGGAGTCGACTCAGTGAGGACTTTAACCTAACATATTGACATTTTACCGAGTTAATGACCGTGTATCGATATTTTAAAAGGACATACAATATAAATCGCAAAATGTATAATACGTACCTCGGGATCGTCGAGAAGAGCTGATATTTGTTTTGCAAGTGGCTTGTCCTGTGCTCGCCATTGATAAATTCGAGGGCAGCACGACTCTACTCTCCTCGCATACCGGCCAGCCAATATGGGGATAGTCTCGTACACCCATATCTGCAACGGTTACAATTATTATTTATAGAATTTAATTTTAAAAAATAGATAATTCATTATATTGAAAATTTACCTGCGAAGCCAATGGCAGGCCATATGCATCGTACTTGCACTTGGGTCTATCCCCTTTAGGTATCGAATACCCCCTCTTGAAGTGTCGTAAAGTATCCGCAAAACATCTCTGCCCCCAAGGATCGCTGTTGAAGGCATCGATGTCATCAACAACCTCCAAATGAAAAACGTCGATCGACTTCTTCTTGTGATGACACATGAGTGCGCTCTCGACAATAAGCACCATACCCAGCTTCCCTCGGAGTGATCGTCTTCTGCCCGTGAAAATATTCATTCAGCAGCCTTTTGTTTATCATAATACGAGTCTGTGCTGCTTCTTCGCCCGTACACATCAATCCAGTGATGAGGGCAAACTCCAATATAGAAAATGTAACTACCTTGCCCCCAAGATCAAAACGGATGGCATCTCCTTCAACTGATTTAAGCAGCCGACATAGCAAAGCATCGAGCAGCTGCCCAGAAGACTGTACGCCGCGCAATGAATATAATTGTCAGAAGCATGATCGCTCAATATGTCTGCGTGCTCCTCGTCTAGCAACTCTAATACCACTGTGAAGATGACAAAGTTACAATTCAATATAACTTTGCATGAGATCTGTCTCACCGCATCTTCCAAATGGTAATTCATCATTCAACATTTTAAATATTATAATCTTGTGCAAGATATTATAGATAAAACATAATATGAGAAAATTAAACTAACCGAATGACATTCACTACTATCCGCAAGAATCAATAGATAATGGAATAACAGATAATGCAATAATGGAATAACCGAATGACATTAACTACTACACTCTTTTTTGTAACTAAATATTAAACAAACTAAATAATTAATAGAATATTAAATAAATCATCGAATATTTAATATTTTATTATTTATAACTAAATAATATTTTATTGTTTATTATTTTAATTGTTAATTGATTATCCCATTATTTCTTATTTTAATAGTTAATTGAATATTTTATTAATTTTTTATATAATATTTAATTATAATTAATAGAATATTAAATAAACAATCGAATATTTAATATTTTATTATTTACAACTAAATAAAATTTTATTATTTTTAATTGTTAATTGAATATTAATTTATTTAATTTTTTATATAATATTTAATTATACTTAATAAAATATTAAATAAACAATCGAAATATAAAATCTAAATAAACAATTTTAATTATAAACAATAAATATTTAAATAAACTATTAAATGACATAACTTATTTTAAATTGTTTATTTTAATTGTTCATTTCATGTTTTATAAAAAATTTCAATAAGTAATTTAAAATAAATATTTTACTTTTTCACATAATATTTCGTTGTAAAAGAAGAATTTATAATTAAATTCATTATTTTAATTGTTTATATAACATTTAATTATAATTAATAAAATATTAAATAAACAATCGAAATATAAAATTTAAATAAACAATTCAAAGAAACAATTTATTTTTTTATTTAATATTTTATTATTTGTAATTAAATAATATTTCATTTTTAAATAAACTCTTTTTTGTAACTAAATATTAGACAAACTATTAAAATATACAAATTAAATAAAAAATTAAAAGAAATAATTTATTTTAAATTGTTTATTTAATTGTTTATAAACAATTTCAATAAGTAGTTTAAAATATATATTTTAAATCAATTATTTTTATTCTTTGTAAACAAATTAAATAAGTAATTTAAAATAAAATTTTTAATTGTTTACTTAATAATTTATAATATTAATTATAATTAATAGAATATTAAATAAACAAACGAATATTTAATAGTTTATTATTTATAACTAAATAATATTTTATATTTTACAAACTCTTTTCGTGAATTTTTGAAGTTGTTAAATAAGTTAATTATTTATTTAAATTAAATATTAAATTAAAAATTCAAGACAAAATTAAACTATAATTAATATTGAATAAAGAAATTAGAAATTAATTTTAAATTAAATATTAAATGAAAAAAAAAAAAGCAACGGGGTCGTCTGGCAGCAGCCCAGTTAACTGGGGCTTGGACCTTGTCTAGACGCCCAGTTAACTGGGCATCTGGGCCCAGATGTCCAGAATATGCCCAGACACGTTTCGGTAATCTCCTTCAATGCCAAGATTGTCGAAAAACGTCATTTTCGACGATCCCCCAAATCTCACTCAAATCACATTTCATCCATTAATAATTGATCTACAACAATTTCTTCAAAGATAATCAACAAAAATTCGAAAACATGCTTTATTTATTCAATGATTTCAACCATGCTTTGTTAAATAACATATAATGATTTTCAAAACTCACCTTGTTCAAGAGAAATGACGATTCCGATCTGGGTCGTTGGTTTTTTGGTCGTCGGTTTTGCTCGTCGTCGTCGGTGAATGAGTTTTTTTTCTCTTCCAAGTCACGTGTGAGGGTAAAAATGGGAAAATGCTGGACTTTTAAGTTTTTATTAGTTTTTCCTTTTTTTTTTTTTTACATGATCAAAGGCTATTGTGGAAAAGTGGCCGAGTCAATCGGGTATTTTCCACCATTTTCTCTGATGTTACCTACACATAAAACAGTTTATGTTAAAACTTGTCTGGAGCGAAGCTTACCATTCAAATTTCTACCCCACTTTGTCCATCTTCTTTTGCGCTTCGATGCATATAAATCACCTCACGAATATTAGTTCAGTTGAACTTCGTCGTTTGGAGGGATACTACACCGACATTAAGCCCTTGTTTGACATCCATTTTTTCTCATTCTCATTCTCTTTTTTTTTTTTTCTCTTTTTTCATTTCAACCACACATTTTATCAATAAAATAATATTATACATAAATTCAAAAATTCTCCTTACTTTTCAACTACACATTCTTCCATCAGTCACTATTCCAAATCAAATTCTTCTTAAAAAATGAAGGTCAAACAAGAGCTAAGGGACTCTTCTCTTCTCTTTGAGTTTTAGTTTTGAATTCATTTTCGATTTTATGTTTTGAGTATCCATTTTAAGATTATTGAAAATGTGTTCTTTTTGGCATTTTGAAAAATTGTTTTGAAAATACCCAAAACACGTTTTGAAATTTTTGACTTGATTATAACTGAAAACAGCTAAAACGACAATTGTGTTTTAAGTTTTATATTTTGAGTTTTGAATTCATTTTCGATTTTGTGTGTCCATTTTGAGATTGTTGAAAATGTATTCTTTTTGACATGTTGAAAAATTATTTTGAAAACGCCCAAAATGCGTTTTGAAATTTTTGACTTAATTATAACTGAGTACACTTTGTCGTTTTGGATTTTGTTTGTAAATTTTTATCGCATTCTCGAAAATACAAAAGAGACTATTTTGGAAAATCGAAAACAAAAAACGACTTGAAAATTATAAAAAGAACAGACCCTTCCGTTTCTTACATCAACATCAAGTTGGTTAATCCAACACATCAACATCCTTTTTTCTTTATAATCAAAGCACCTCGAGGATGGATTTTATTAATACCAACGAAAAAGTACACCTCAAGGAGGGGGGCCGAACCTGACCTCCAGTGGGTAAAACAACACAAAACCTCATTTAGAAGGTGGATCAAAACAACCACGAGAACCAAGAAACATGACTGGGGGCTCAATACGCTTAGAGCCATTACAAACTAAGGGGAGCCAAAAAAACTTGGGCCATAGAGAAAAAGAGAATGCAAGAACCTAAGATGATGAAAATGATGAGCTAAAAACATCTTCCCTCACAGTCAATGGTATGTTTTCGACTTTTCTTTGTTTTCCTAGGCCTGAGATTGTATCCACCTATATACAAGCTGGTATAAGAGTCCGGAAATATCCCCTGGTTGCGCCAAGGCTGGTAGGAGAAGGAATTACAAAGAGGGCTATTCTGAAGCTTGAAAGTAGATGGGCATGTCTCAACAAATACTTCAACATCCTTGATACTCAATATCAGGCAAAGGCCTTGCAAATAAAACAAGAGCAATGATATGTGGGTAACATGTTTGCGTAAACATGTTAACCAAATCAAGATGCACCCAACAAGGTAAAGAATTCAGATTCTGAGGCTGTGAATGCATCTGTGGACAATGATACGACATAGTCTTGAGCACAATGTAACCTCTAAGAACTTGTCAAGAAGAATTGTTGATGATATCCTTCGGATAAATTACTGAAGCACCAAACTTGGCCCGCTGTTATGAAGGAATGATAAAGCCAGTTGCTAATATGAAATCTGAGCCTCGAGGCAGACGTGTACCAAACCAGTCGTCCATGAATATTCGCTGGAGTTCATATATGTCTGTAATAAACAGATACTTGTGACATATGGCAATACATCCATTGATTATAAAACAAATATACATTCAACAAATCATTTAACATATTACCATTACTCATTAACATGGTCGCAGGCACTGGGGTCCTTCCAATAAAGCAATTCAAATACAGTTCATGCAATCACGCAGATCTAAGAACCAGGCAGTGTTACATCATCGTTGCACTTCTCAGGTATGAAAGGCTCCAAAGATCCCCATGTTCTGCCAACTTTCAATTTGACAGGCAAAGGAACTGTGCCATAGAATACATCAGAACCACTTGTGAATGTAATACGTCTCCATGAAAAATAAAAACTATTACTATTATTATTATTATAGAGGAAAATATAAAAAAGAACCAGATAAGATCACTCTCAAGCAATGTAGATAATATAACGCATTGGTGCAAATACAAATTTACACCAGTACAATCAATATTCCACCACGTGACAAAATCCTACCATACACATTAATTAATTAATAGCCCATGCGAGTAACTCCATGGTAACTGGTGACCATGTGACACAATACACAACCATTCCTCTTAACAGGTCTTCACAATGCCAATGCATAATACTTGCTCTTTCTCCAGTAAAAAATGGTCAACAGCCAAAAAGCAAGTAAAAGAAAGATTTGTGTAGCATTCACTCGTTAAAATAAAATAGTATTTGCTTCATGTTCCAGGTATCAAATTCAATAGCTATACATGCATTATTATAAAAGTTTTTAAGACCATACCAAGAAGTGACACGGCATTTTCCATACTAGTTTGCAGCAACAACCCAGCTTCCTTTACAACTGAAGGATCAGCTTCCAGTACAAGTTCATCATGTACCTGAAGAGCAGAATTTGAAAGTAGACATAATATTTCTGACGTAAAAACTGTATCATTGACGAAACATTGTCTCTAATTAACAACTAAATATAGCAACATGAAATTTCTCTCTGACCAAACAATCTGATATAAATTTGCATGAAATTATTGTGGAGTGTTACAAATGCATATCTTGTCATGCCTACAACAGTTTTAAACATCAAGCTGAATACGTAGAATGGCCTGAAGGGAAAGTTCATGGAGAATGTAGGTTAAAAACTTGGGATGCATCATTTTTGAGAGGCACTTTTCCTGTAAGAAAGTTAATGGCCAAAATCTCGGGGTGCATCATTTTCAAGACAGCAGTTTCCTTCAAATTCCCTTTGCAACTTAGCATGGTCTCCATGACTAACAACCATAATAATCAGAGGGAAAGTTTATAGGTAGAGTACCTGTAGAAGTAATCGGCAGCGTCCTTTCAGCATATAATATTTTTCAGCAAATACAGAACTAGGATGAGACGCTTCAGCATCCTCAACAATAACAGAATGTATATTTATCATAGCAATTTTGATTATGTCAGCAGCAGATCCCTAGAAACACAGATTCAGTACAATTAAAACCACTGAACATTCTTCCAAAAAGAGCAAGAGAGAGGCCGCCTACATCCACCAACGCAAAAGTGGATAAATATAATAGCTAGAAAGAAAAACCACCTGACAAATAGAATTCACAGCTTGTCTCTGAGCTTTGGATTTTTCTTTACTGTTTCCAAACTTTATTTTTGTCAAGAAGCGTTTTCGTCCCTTGAGGGTCTTGATAAAACTGCAGGAAATGAGATAAAGTAACTATAATAGGGGAAATAACTGAACATCAAGATAGCGCTTTTGGCAGGAAGGAGGGTCATACAGTGCATGTGGAAGAATTAGAACAAGACAATAAAATTTGGAAAGTGAAAGACTTTTGCGGTAAAGATTCAACAAATGACGAGAAGTAAAGATGATTCAATCCTCTTTATTGTATGAAAAAATAATGATTAGAATACAGCACCAAATTTATGAGAGAACATTGCCTTTAAAACCTATATTTCTACAGATATCAGCCACCTGATACATTTTGTAAGCTATTATCCAAAAGTATCCCATTGAGTGGGTATAAACCCGTTTCCTCTCATGAGTGACATTTGTCCACATGAAATGAGGGTCCATTTTCATATTCTAAACTTGACTTCCCCAACATATTTCACCATCAAAACTATTTAGTTACGTGATTTCCAGTTGAAAAGGGGGAACAAAAATGATGTACAGACAATGTGACACGAGTTCTGGTTCTCATGAGATTGACGAGGACCCGGACTATGTTTACTCACTGTGCCAGTAACAGAAACCTCCTTTCTTTTTGGGCTGCTACACAACAAGAGCCTATTACAATCAAACAACTTAACTAAAAATTATCATTATTGAATTGTTTGCCTTCAAATTCTCATATCAAAACTGATGAATGAACGTCTTGGAATTTTTCACTCTAGACAAAAAAATGAATCAGATGCATGCCTCATGATGAAGTTAGAATCCCTAGAAAGAATTAGCAAAAACAAGTGGAACTTACGAAACTGATACGGCCAACTTAACAATTTAAACAAAGAAACCTATCACCATTGTGCACTGCTTTTCTAACTCATAAAATTAAGCCAAACAAATTGGGCATATTGCAATATATTGAACTCACCCTTTCTTATGGCAGGATTTTACTGCTTCCTGGAGCCAGGAAGCAACACCAGGAAAAGATTGTTTGAAGGTTTGAATTTTTTCTGCAGCTTCATTCGAACTGCAGTCCAACTGTTCTGCGAGGGTGTTAGGTCCCATTCCATAGAGAATGCCATAAACCAATCTTTTTGTTTGATTTCGCTCTTGTGAAGTAACATCACAGGTATCTTTCCCTTTCCATTTTGCAGCAATCATTGTAAAGACATCTCCCTGGGGATCACTTAGTAGCTCAACCAACAAAGAATCTTTAGAGAAATGGGCCATCATTCTTAATTCTATCTGTGAATAATCTGCCGTTAGAAGTAACCAATCATCCTGCAACAAATGAAGTAAATGATGCAAACAAAACAAGTTGACCACAATTCCCCGCTCTTAAATGATATAAAAAATCTGAGTTTTAGAAAATAAAGCATTTTACCTGAGTGGGTACAAAAAAATCTCGAGCATTAATCTTATAATGACCAGAACCTGATTCATCATCATCCTTGTCGTTGTTATTTATTTTGAATTCAACCATATGCTCAACACACTACAAGGTCAGAAAGAAAAAAAATTTACATTATGTTATCCATTCAAAGAGTACCAACAAAATAAACGAAATATACAACTGGTGAAAATAGGCAACCTGGAGATTCGGTTCCTCCATCGACAGTCTCCCAGTTGCTGTTGATGTCTGAAGCCAATGACCATGCAAAGTGTACTTCTGTGTCCTCATGGAAAGCCTAGCAAGTGAACATATGGATCCCAGAGTAGAATTCAAGAGCTTTGCCAAGGTTCGGTGCTCTTTGATTACCGGGACAATGGGATGCTCATTCCTGACAGAAAACAAAGTTCAATTGATCCAATAACCTCTGAAACAGACAAGAGAAATGACCTTAATATCACTCAGCATCTAGATATTTCATGTATTGCCACAAAGTCAATTACTGGATAGTCAACATAAATAATGTTGTTTGGGCATTAAGTAAATACACGTGCAAAATAAAAGCATCAAAAGGATAAAAGAAAAGATAAAGGTGCAGAATAAGGTATCAACATATAAGAAAATGGACCAGTTATTATTTGAGTTGAGGAATTGGAATAAAATCAATCCAAAGTACCAAGTTTAAGGATTTAAGAATGTTTTAGAATGTATTTTTAACACTTTGGATGGCAACAACAGTTTAAAATGTAATTTTCTTAGGTATGCACCGGATCAAACCTAATAAATTTGTTAGTTTTTTTAGTACCTCAGCATATCCAAGCAATGTTTGTCAGTGCTAGGGTGTTGTTTCCCTTCGTACCCTTCTGGTTTAGGCAGTTTTAAGTGTCCATATAGGACATTGGCTATGTCCGCTGACATTGACAACGAAAATTTCATGCCAGCCAATTGATAAGCTTCCTTCTCAAGAAACTTAAGTTTAATTCGTAGAATATGCCGTGCCCTAAGACATCTCTCCATGTCAACACCTATTCCACATATCTCCATATCAGCAAGAACATTTACCTGAAACATGACCAATATTACACTTAAGACTAAAGAACTACTGAGAAAAACTATGGAATTAAAAATACTGAAAATATCAGTTGCGGAAGAGTTGATGAAGGGTAGCTCGATGAAGAGAATAACTTACAAGCAGAAATTAACATTTAGATGCCCAAAAACTGAATTAAACTAAGTAGGACTCAAATCAAAATACAATTTTTACTAACTGTTGTTTGCATGGAAGATTTGTAAGATTAAACATAGGAACTGTAAACCATCTAAATGGATTCAAAGGAGCTGGAACTTTATGATGAAAAATGTGCAGTCAAGGACATTGATGAACTTGATCTGCAATTATCTACTTTTCCAAGTAGATACCAGCCACGTGACCAAAACTTATTTACATTACTCACGTTGCCTCACTGGGTGAAACAAGAATCCTCACCAATGGAATTTCAGTAGTCATGAGTGTTTCAATTAGTTCTTCAGAAACTAGTAACTTCCAGAGAACAGAATACAGTGCTCGTGTTTGTGCAGCTCGACGACAGCAACCATTATGTGCCGCTCTTCGCATCTGATTATTCCATCTACCATTCCGATTAGCAGCTGCAGCAGCCTCACTGGATAACCGTTTCTTAACTTCCTGTCAAGAATTGTAACTTCAGAGTCCATTTAAACTTGAACAAATGTGAATAACCAGAGAGATGTTAGCGCATTCGTCCTTCTTTTGCCATATAAAGCAACAGCAAACAAAGGGAAATGAGCACACAGCTGCACATAGAAACCTTAAAAGGAACAAGTACCCAAAGATTACCTTCTCCAAACTAGGATTTGAACTTTTCTCCTCATCTGGTGAAAGGATCCATGCTACTATACACATATCGACTGCATTTTGTACGTGAATGGGGGATAACATATAGTATGAATTCTCGATAAGATCCAGACTTAGAGTTTTAACTCCAGCGTGCATGCTGCTTGATCTGTGAACAGAAACCGCAGGCCTCTTAAGCACCTGAATCTGAAATTTTAAGTTCCACGTAAATTTTTTTACATCCTTTTTCCCCATTATAATCCCAATCCTGTTCCATCGTTCCTTAGCTATCTCCATCTGATCCTTTGGTGGTAGAACATATTTACTATCCTCAGTAGTGTGATCATTTCTTCTGCTGTTACACCGGAGTAAATCCTTGGGAAAAGTCAAGTAATACACTGGAGAATCTTCCCAGCAAACTGCCATGCCATGTATTTCGAATGGCACAATGGAGTTCAGTTCAGATCTTTTGGTAAAATGAATATCGAAGTAGAACTCTCCACTAGCATCCCAGAGATCTAAAAAAGAATCAAATCCACCAGAAAAACTAGTTGCATTTACAGGACCCTTCTCTAATTCATTTTCTCTGGTTCCCCTGAACATGTTTTCTCTCTCAGGCTGTTGCTGCCCTCCATTATCAACATGCACATTGGATTCATTTCTTTTATTGCCAACGTCTGTTGACCAAAGAGATGATGTATTTGCAGCATTAATATGTTGAGTAGTCCTATAAAGCCCATCACCCAGAGTATTAACCCCTTCCTCAAGCAAAGCAGGCTTCTCCACAAGTTCACCATGCGAGGTGCCTGCTGGATTTCCTTTCACTGAAGATGCTAAACCGACGGTGGGAGTCTCTGTTGATTTACCTTCCTCAGTTTCGGAAATAACTCCACCAGTCTTCCTCTTTTCCTCGAACGACGATGCGTCTAAAACATTCTCCCTATGATCTAGATCAACAAAGCTACTGGTGGACTCCTCTCCAGAAAAAGTTGCCGATTCCTTTTTAGGGGCATCTCCAGAAACAGTGGATAGTAATGGTCGAGAAAACTCTGGAACTTCAAGTCCAAGAGATTTAAAGGCTGAGAAAGCAGCAACCCTTGCCTCTTCAGCTTTATCAAGAACAATTTTGCGTGCACCGTTTTTAATCTTCTTAGCAACTCCCAACTGTATCCTCCGTTGTGCTGAGCCTTTCATGGTCATGTAGGAAATCAAAATTAAAGAAAATATTTAAATAAGTAAAAAAGGTATTTAAATATGTGCGAAAAGAGAAAGGAGAGGAGAGGCAACCACCCCCTCTTTGTATACAATCAGCAAAAACTTGCAAATCTTCACATCCTAATGACAAGAACTAGGTTGCAAAGCCAAAAGCAAAGAAATTGTTCAAGATAATATTTAAATGATATACACGCGTTCGGTGGTCCTACCTATCACCTTAATCGTTTAGATCAAATGACTCAACATGATATCAAAACAGCTAAAGTTTTGAGTTCAAATCTTATTGCCATCCATTTCAAAGAATTGTGCACATGTTAGGTTTTGATGGTAAAAAAAGAATCTCACGTACACGTGAGGGGGCATATTGAAGACAATATTTAAATAATATACATGTGGCACTTTCTAACAACTTAGGGCCCGTTTGTTCTGTGTTTCAATTTTTAGTTTTGAATTTTGAGTTCATGTTCAATTTTCTGTTTTAAAGTTTTTTTTTAAATTGCTAAAAACATGTTAGGTTTTGTTATTTTTTAAAAAAAAAAAAAAATTTATTTCTCAAAATAAAAAACTACAAAACACGTTTGGTGAAATTTTGAAAAATTATTTTATGATATTTTTTTCCATTAAATTTGATTATTCAGTAAAAATAGAACAATTTTATGTTAATATGTATACATTTTGAAGTTGGTGAATCTTACAATATTTTTTTCTCATTACAAAAGTAAAATAAATAATACATTGAGTTTAAAATATAGGACATAAAAATAAAATTTAATACCGTGGATCGGGAATATTTTTATCTGTATTCATTTAAATATTTTTTAGATTTTTTATATAAATAATCACTAATAGCTTTAAGTATTATTATTTTTTATAATTTTTATTTTTCTAGAAAAATTTTACAATTTTATTTTTTCAAAACTTTTATTTTTTATTTTTTCAAAATTCCTATTTTGTTCTAAATTTAAAATTTTATTTATTGGAATTTAAAATTTTATTTAAACGCTTATTTCCCATATTTTGAGTGTTTTCGAAATTTCCACTGAAAACACTCAAAATGTCAAAAATGAGTTTTAAGTTTTACGTTATGCCCTGTTTGGTGAAAATTCAAATTCAAATTTTAATTTAAGTAAAAATCAACAATTAATTTTAACCATAATTTCGTGATATGCACAACTTTTCAACCACACATTTCAACAACTTTTAAAATCTACTAAAAATCTGATTTAAATCCCCCCAAATAAGGGCTATATATTTAACATTGTTTTCGAAAATGCATTTTCAGAAATACCAAACACGTTTTCAGTGTTTTGCAAAACTAAAAACAGCAAACCAAATGCACCCAAAACTTTTAGATCAAGATGAAAAAAAAAAAACAAGAAAGAAATTAAGTAAACTAGAACTAATCAACTTTGGGCCTTAGTCCTTTTGCCAACAAACAAAGAATACTTTCATTTCCAAGTCTACAAACTTATACATAGGACGGGGAAATAAGAACATAGTTATTTGCACCCCCATCGATGCTACAAAGAAGAAAATGGGAACCCATATATGTTGAAAGAACCATTGACTTTATATGAGAAGCACTTCAGTTAATATATCGCAGTTTGCATCACCATAATTCATGAAAATCAGTAGATATATAAACATCAAGCATGACAGACGAAAATCAAAGAGAATTCACCGTGCCGAAGAAAATGATTAACCGTCCTTCCCTTCTCAAATCCATTTAAATCTTAATTACCTTAAAAATATTTTCATTCTCATAATTATTTGCTCATACAATTAAACTCGCTCGAGTACAATAAGAATTAGGGCCACTCGATTCATTATCTATATATTGCTTCGCAAATAAATATTAGAAAAGAAAAGAAAAGCCTTGTTCCTCAGCGTTTCTTCAAATTTCAGGGTGTGGTTGATGGATATTATTGAGAAAAGAATGTATTTTAAATAATGAAACGATGAGAAATATGTGCTTAAAAAGTAAGGAAAAGTTAATAATACGATGGAAAATATTATTTTATTGAAGAATGTGTGGTTGAAAATGAATTTTGAAAGAATGTGTGTCAAACCGGGGCTCATAAGTGAAAATGATAATTAATAAGATGCAGAGTTATAATTCAAAATCCTCGTTAGAATCATAAAATTAAATATTGAATGCATTGACCAGTACAAAGAACCTCACTTTGTGCAGCCCAAGATGAAATCTCGAAAAGCACTTTGACAATTTCAGGAACTGATGCTTCAGCAATTGCTTGAGGTGTTCGTAAACCAGCCTTATAAAGTGCTCTAGCTCGTGAACCCTAAAAGCCAATAACAATTAGATATTGATTTAAAATTAAAGAAAAATGAAAGCAACTCACCAACCTTAATGTAAGGAATGGTAGTGAGCTCTACAATCTCTGCTCGAACTCCAAATGAAACGCGATTTTGGAATTTGGCAACTAAGCCCTCAAGGTCATGCCAAGAAAGCCTCTCACAGAATACACTAACCATAGACGCAAACCTTCCAGCATTTTCTTGTAAGGCTTGAACCATGCCTCTTGCTACTTTAAAAGCTTCACAAACTTCAGCAACAGGGACTTCCTGCATTTCAGCATTACAAAGTAAATTCATTGAGCCATAAAAATGAAAACACATAATAACACTTCAACAAAAGCACTTCAGTTATGAGATATATCCGTAAAAAAGGTGAACAGTTACAAGTGGTGAAACAATTTTGATAATGTCAATTGTTCTGGTTTACATTTTAAGGAAAAGAAAAGTAGTTACACAGTTACAAAAACAGAGCTATGTCTTTCGTAGTATGTGGGCTGGCAAACAAGAGAAAAGGCAAACACAACCAAAATATATGAAAATTTAATATCCAGAACAAGATAAAGGAAACAATCTATTAAGACATTATGAACACAGGTGGGCGTTGCGAGGGAAGAAGTTGACCAAGATCTCCATGCAAACGGAATAAATTTACCTGAACAAGTCGTGACAAGATAAGAGCAACATAGAACCGTCTGCACACCCGAAGCATTTGATCGTCTGAGAGCATACCATGGGATGGTATCCCATGTCTATGATCATATCTTCCCTGTAACCCTTTCAAGTTATCCCTTGATCTGTGTGAGGTGCGAATTGGTGCTCCATGAGCCATGCGCATTAAAAATTGTTCTTGCACTCCAACTCTATTGCCAACTGACTGCATGCCATAAGATAGGTTATAGAAAAGTAGTTGTGCAAACTAACTCTTTAAAAATAAAGTTGCTGACTGCCCCCTCCTATTTATAATACAAGTAATAAGAAATAAAAAAGAAAAATACAAATCTTCAAAATCAAGTATAATCTCTAAAATCAATTAATATATTCTTCCAATGGAAAGTGGAATCTCCAATAATCATGGTTCCAATGATCTCGGGATTTCAACAAATAATGTCACCCTAGCTAAAATTCCAACAACATTTGATGCATACACATGAAATAAATAAAAGGCAAAATTAACTGGAGGAAATTAGTAAAGGATAATGATGCCAAACAACAGCATAAGGCCCGTGTCATCCCAGTCAAGGCAGTAGAACGACATTACAGCCAAAGATTTTAACCAAAGACTTTGCATAAATTAATCGTTGCAATTAGGTTAGCGCCCATCAGGATAAGCAACAATTGTATAGGTAATTTCTCTTATTGACAAAAAAATAAAATTCGCATACAATTATGATAAGGAGACACACATATACACCCATCAATGCTATAATAGAAAAGAGTTGCGCTTACAAGTGAACATCTTTTAGCATTTTCAGTTTTCAGTTTTCCTGTGAAATAATATTTTCATTTTCCCTGAATTAGTTATTATGCCATGTCTGATGTCTATCCAACTCTATAGACATCAGATTACAAACAAGCGTTGAAGAGGGACTTAAAACTTGTCTTCAAGAAAAGAAAGAAGAACCCACATAGTTAAAGATCCTTGGAGCATGCAACACTTATGGGTACCAATATGGAGAATTCCTCCCTCTCATAGCTTAAGCTATTAGGTGGGATCATCATTCCATAAAATATCTAAGAGAGTCCAACGAGAATATGAATAAACTAGGCCACGTCACTTCTTTTATGGAATATTATTAGAAGTTTAATTACCCCAACCATGGCAACAATAGGATTAAAAAGAACGAAAGGAGATTATGTATCAGGCATTACCAAAGCTTGTTCTCGTCCTGGATACAACAAATTAACAAGGGAAATGGGGACCTGTACAGGTACCTAAATAAGGGGACAAAAAGATTGGGAGAAACATGCAGCGCAATAGAGAGGATAGAAGTAATTGAAAGAAAGGGATTGAAAGGACCAATATGAATCTCTTTCCATCACAGTGTCTTGCATGATAGATCCGTATGAGAAGAGACTTGCTCATTCACAGTTAACAAGGAAGTCATTATCGCATGCTCTCCTAGCGCCAATTAACTATAGTCAATGTAGACAGAAAAATCATACCCCTTGTAGTTGATATTTGGCAGCTTTTAATAATCAAGCATCCATGCATGATGACTAAATTTAGGGTCTATATTCACTACTTATAGAGACAAGTATATGAGATGTGTCCATTAGAATAAGAGAATGACTATTATAAAATATTCTGAAATGACTAAATGGCTATACACTCCAGTATACATATTGCAAAACATGTTATTAACATCAAAACTAGCATAAGAAAGCAATTAAATAGATGCATAAAACAGAAATTTGAAGCGCTACACAACTTTGCAATCAGCATCTAACAAATGCAATGGTAATTGTTGAATGGGACATCAGAAGTCATAAAAAGGGAGAACCAGGAGCAAAGAACCTGGTCTATACAAGGTAGTTGCATGAATCTCTCATAATACAACTCCCAATCTGGTTCCAAATCAACATTAATGGGTGTCACCAAGTATACCAAATGCAAATCAGATGCAAGCACAAATCCTTCTCTTGCTCGTATCAGATCATCCAGCACAATCTAAAAGCAAACAGAACTCATATGTTAACTAATCCATTTCCCTCCCGCGTAAGCTCAACTTCACAAATTTGGAGATAACAGGAAACCGTTAGCGGCCTGATCAGAATAGAATATCGACGCTGCATGGATATAGAAAGACTACAAAATGTGTAATATAACAAGCAATAAAGTATTTACAAGTGATTCCTCTGGACTGAGAGAACTGCCAAAAGATGCACGGCCTAGAGGTGTAGTGGTATATAACTTAGTCTCTTCACTCCATTCTAGGAACTTCTTATGGCATAACCAACGAAGAGAGTCCTGTGCTGATTTCACCACATCTTCAAAGGGTTTTGTTGAATTGAGAAGAGTACACCTAACATAACGATTAATATCGCTAGCACTTTGAACAATTCCACCAGCAACAACCTCCAATATTGCGTGCGTCATCCCATTCTTATCATCAGACAAACAAGAGTGCAGTGGTGGACAGCCGTCATTAAGGAGTGCAATTATTCTCTTGACTTCCTCTGGCTTGCAAAGTAGTACCTGATGGAATGAAATTATAGAAGACAACAAAAAGGTTAATATCCTCCTCAGCAGACGATGCTTTAGAAATCTTCAACAAAAATAATTGAAAATAACAATGGCTAACAAGGATCTACTTAATGGGTAGGAAGAGCTCCAAGTGAAAATAACAATAGAAAAATATAGAACTACAAGTCTAAAACCCAAGAAACAATTAGAACATGAAGCAGACAAAACATATGAAACAAATACACATACACTCTCTCCCTTTGTGTCTATGCCAGTTCGACCAGCCCTTCCAGCCATCTGCTTATACCTTGTCCCATCAATAAAATCGCGGCCTATACGGGGTTGTCTGAAAATAACTCTCCGGGCAGGCAAGTTAACCCCGGCAGCTAAGGTTGATGTAGCAGTTAATACACGTACAAGTCCTTTGCGGTAACAGGTTTCGACAGTTTCTCTTTCCTCAACCTTTTAATGAAATGAAGAACTTCATAAGCGTTCAAATGTAATACATAACTTGGATGTGTAATCCGTATGATAAAGAAAAAGAACAGAGACCAACAAAGACGAATCTAACGTACTGTGAGGCCAGCATGATGGTAGGCAACACCAAGTGGAAGAGTTTCTTCTAGTACAGGATCCAACCCTGCAGGAGATCTTCGCAAGGCATCAATAGCGAAAGCAACATCGATTGACTCACTATGGCCATCATGGGGACTGACAGAAAACTTTTTGAGGTATTTTGCAACATGCCTAGCAGTTGATTCACATCCTTTTCTACTTGAACAAAATATTAGCACCGAGTGACCCTCTTGAACAACCTAATACAATAAAGAATCTCATTGTTATTCCATTCTAGTGCAATATAAAGCTTTAGTGAAGAACAAGGAGAAGGTTGAACCTCGTTGCATAGTTCTACAATTTGATCTGGATCTTTACCACCAAGGTCAGCCACTTTGGGGAGTGTCCTGACAAGTTCCATTTCTTTGTTGTAAATTGTGTTACCAACTTTAATGTACTCCTCCAATGGAACAGGCCGAAAGTCTGTCTGGTAGAGAGCTGCCTGCAATAAATTTTTTTGTAGAATGAAACATTCATATATGCATATATGTATCAGCTAATTGTGATGTATGGCTGTGCAAAGTAAGATTCAATTGTTCTGGTATCCCTAAGAATTTTAGTTCAACAATAATTTGAAAGTGATGATCATAACATAATATATGTGGTGGATTCGTCCCATTAGACTTCTCTGGTGGAGCCTGAAAACCCACTGAGGATGCGTTGGTGTTTTGATATATATATATATATATTGTCAAAAAGTTGTTTTCTCCTTCCCTTTTCTGTTTTTCTTCTTTATCTTTCTCTCTTTCCTCAAGGTGGCTGTATAAGTAGCAATAATGGTAATATACTCACTTGAAGCCAATCAGCAACTGCAGCGACATTTGGTAACGTTGCACTCATGCCAACAATTTGGAGACCATGAGCAGTATCGGATTTCCCACTGCTCATACTTGAATTTTCTCCACTAGATGATTCTACATTGCCTTCACCAGCAGCATAACCAAGCTTTGTCAGCATGAGTTCCAACAAATAGCCCCTACTCTGGTCACCAACCTGTTACGATCCAATAAAATTATTCCACGCATGTGAGAGAAGAATTAGGTAAAATAAAGATAGCTATATGAAAATTCACACACGTTTGGTGCGTATTACTATCATAAAATATAAAGCAAGGTAGATACCATGTGCAGTTCATCAATGACAATGATACCAAGCTCCGATAGACGACCCTCCTCTAGTAATCTGTTAATTAAAGAATTTGCCTTCTCAATAGTGCAGACAGCTACAGAGGTATCCTTCGGAAGAGTTCCACCACCTTGATTCCCATAATAACTGCGAACGTGCTTATCAAGTGGTTGCAAAAGAACTTCAAGATGTTCTGCCTAAAAATTTCAAACCAAGGCTAAAGCACAAGACATGCGTATAGAGCTTGAAACATTTAATCAACAGCAAAGAAAACAAGGCACCTTTTCTGCACATATAGACACGTATGGGAGTACAAGAAGAGCCATCTTTGCAGTTGATACGACTCTCCTTAGCATTAATACTTCAGCAACAAAACTTTTACCAGCACTGTGACAACCAAAGGAAGGCAGACCAAATTAGCAAGAGATTGATGATTTTGACTAATAAAAGATGTGACATGTACATGGCTAGTTTCAGTTATCTTGCAACGATAGTTAAAGTGTTGCCATCAATAAGCAGAATAAAGGAAGAACAAAATCATGCAATGTTGCTTCATTAAGTTTCACTTATTCTTTTTGTAGTAAACTTCCTTCTTTGAATAATTTGAAGAGTTGCCAGATTCATAGGTGAAATTTCATAATGGATATTCAAACAACAGTAACACTTCAAAAATCATGATATAGAGAAAAGAATAAGAACTGAAAGGGGAATTTTATACAAATTCTAAATACAAAAGTAAAATTACCTTGTAGATGCACAGTAAACAAGATTCCTGTTCTGCAAGACACCATCCACCCGAAGGCAATCAACCTGAAGAGTGGAGGGGTTTTTATTTTTCAATTGAAACCTTAACTAAAAGAAAGCAATGCAAAATCACTTCCGCAATAGTTTAAACTAAAATTTTATGAAACCTAGACCACATATAAGATCACAAGTATTCCCTCCATATATTGTTATTGTCTACTTTGTTCTAAGGACTTTTTGTGATTTTAAATTGTCAAGGATCCATCTTCAAAATTCCATCGGCACCCTTGTAACTGATGCATGAGAAATGGAAAAGCACAAGCACAAGATCATTTGACGTAATGCTTAATTGCAGTGGAGCATAGTAATTGCACACAAAAACGTGATATTAAAATACTACTCTACACATCATGATATCACTCATAAGCTGTAGGGTATCTTTCTTAATTGCAGTGGAGCATAGTGATTGCACACAAAAACATGCTCAATTAAAACACTACTGTACACATCATGATATCGCTCATAAGCTGTAGGGTATCTTGCAAGAACGTGTGTACGTGTACTTACACCGTGCCTAGCATGAATATTCTCTTAAAAAGGACCTACAACCTACTGGTCCATAATAGATAATGGATGAATCCTTAAAACTGTTAAGTATTAACAGGTTCAAACATGCTGACACATTCAACAGAGAATGCCCGGAAATGAAGTGCTCGAATTGAAATTCTGTCAAAAAAAACTTAGAAACCCAAAAAGGGCATTGCTAATTTTAGACAGACAGACAGTAATAAAAGAAAACCAGAAGGCAGAAGTAAATGAATCAAATATTAGAATGTACAATTTCCTCAATGTAATGTATAAGTTTTCCACACACTTTGGAGGAATCGCATCCTAGTCTACCTCCTGACTTGACAAGAAGTATGAAGTGTAGCTATTTAGCTACACTATCAATTTAAAATAAAACTGTGCTGGGTACTATAATTTTATAAAATACAATAATAAAAGAAAAAGGCAGTCAGTGAAGCTCGGGTACAGTTGCAAATATAAAGTTGGAGGGCCGCGTAGACACCATATGTATATTTGCAGCACCTCCAATGCAGTAATATAATCACTAAAGAGTCCAAAGTATCTGACACCTGGAGAATGAAAACCTCCGTAAGTATTTTTTTTTTTTTTCCCTAAATGACAACAGAATGAGCATTATCTGGTAGTTTATTCTTGAACTAACTACCCCCAATAGATATCTTGCACAAGATTGAAGACTGGCCACCTATTGAACTAACTATTTGAGATAATAAACTATGTAATGATGGAAATGATGTGTACAAAAACCTTGATTAAGTTATAAAGTTTCAAGCTGGGACAAGGTCCATCTCATCACAAATTATGCCATGTTCGATAACCAGGAGGAACGAAGAACTATTTGAACTTTTTGTACCCTTACTTGAAAGGCTGAGGGAGACAGGATTTAACTGGAGGGGAAATACATACCTGCCAAGGGTACAATTTCGATATTCCCTTTTTCTTGTATATGCAGCATATTTCAAGTGGTAGCCAATTGCTGAGATCCATCCAATCCTTAATCGAAGTAAAACTTGATGGAGTAATATTGCTGTTGATTTCATGATTAACAGAAAATTTACTGCATTCTTTCTCTGGTGTATCAGACGTAAAATTGCCACTATTTTGAATCGCAAATTCCACATTTCTCTGGGAAATGGCACATGTAGTGGTCACCCCTTGTCCAACAGGAGAAATTTTGTTTGTTTGAACTTTGCAGCAAATATCCCTACCATTATTGTTATGCAAACCATGATGACTTGTAGAAGCATGTCTCTTTTGTTCATCTCTAAGAGTGCAAGGTTTGGTATTATTATCATCAGAAGAAGTTTCTGCATCCAATTTTTTTTCCTCAGAAGAGAAGTCAAAATGCTTGACAGGCAAAGGTGACACTTCTTTATTTAGATCTTTTCCATGCTTCCCCAGTGAGCCTACAGCAGAAATTCGTTCTGTATCTCTGTTCAACGCTTTGTTGAGTGGATTGCAAGATCCTCCATTTTTCACATTATTTGAGTTATTCATCTCATAACCAGCCAGAAAAGCTTCAGTATTTTCAGCTACATGAGAAGAAACACTGTCCTTTGAAGCAAAGAGACCATCAGCGACTACAATTGCCTCATTCCAAAATTCTTCTCCCGGGGAAAATATAGAGCTTCCTCTCGTTGTCTGGGGAGTTTGACGAGCTCCAAGTTTCATAGTCAATGAACCAGGTGTGTCACACGCAGTTGTACAAAGAGCAGATGCGACACGGCATTTTCTCAAACTTGCTTGCAGTTCGATGGGGTTTTTACATACAATAACCTGTCAAGATAAGTTTGAATCAAAAGATAAGTTAGCTTGATACGCTGCCATGATTATTTCATGTGACCTCTTACCTCCTGAGAATATTTTGAATCCACATCTCCTGATTCACTAACAATAATTGACTGAGTATTGACAAGATTCTTATCGTCTGAGGAAGTGACATTGCGCTCGACAATAGACTGATTCCCATCATTCCTAAGATGCTTTCTCTTTGAGGATTTATCTTCCTGCCTTTTATTCATGGCCACATTCGGTTCTGACTGTACTCCCGCAGTAGATGGTACTTCACTATACATAAGAGTAAGGTCAGAAATCTCCACAAAAGATTACAGAGAGTACTTAGCTAGCTCATTCCTGATCACATCAGACAAAATACATATGTTCCACTGAACATTAGTTGTATAAACATTACCTGCAATACAGCGACAAAAAATCATTTGCAAACTGCTTAAGCTCAGAGTTTCCCGCAACAATCTTGGACTCTGATGAATCCTTTTGAAAATCTCTTGTTGCAACACCAACAGTATCAAACAAGACTTTAGATTTTCCCCTTTGATCCTCTTGAAAAGCTTCAAGACTTTGTGGGTGTGCTTGGCATGAGAGATTTGCCTCGTTATTTCCATCTTTAGATGACAAGCCAATCTCCAATGTCAGATTTCTCTTGGTTGGAACCTGCTTAGCCTTTGGATCAAGAGCAGTGTTCAAAGGCTTAGTATGCAAATCACCATCTTGTGAAGTCACCAAAAAACTTTCCAACGAACCTTTGGCACTAGGAGAACCTTCAATTTTAACTTTTGCTTCTTTTTCTGATCTCCCAGATTTCAAAGGCGGTGATAAAGTCTTCCTCTTCTTTTTAGAAGCAAAGAACTGCACAGAAACAGATTGTACCACATTAATTGGCTTCCATTGTTTTATGAATGCCCACCAACTTCAACCAACCCCAAAAAATGGAAACAATAAAATCTTAAGCAAGGCCCATTTTTATCGTGTCAAGTTTTCCATAACCATCAATCCCACCATAAATAAGTCACATTAGGGCTTTGCAGAAGTAAAAATAAATACTTCAGTTTCGACTAACACAGTATTCATCATCGCATAATTCAGTTAACCAATACTTACAAAAAAGAAAAAAGGACATTGATACCTCAAACTAATGTCATTTTCTCATAACATCAAACTGGAGTTTCTATAGGCACTGTGCACGTCTTGCTATTCTTCCTTTCCTTTTCTATTTTCTGAGGTGAAAGCTAAAATACACACCCGTGTTTATATCCTACATAGTTTTTACGCAAACACACGCAAAGAAAAAAGTGTATACATGATCTATATACGCGTTTATATGTGAATGATTATACTCATCGAATAGAATCCCAACATACACGTACTCGTTTCGGTGTACAACAAGGCCACAACGGATGGTATATACACATTAATAATTAAATTCAATTGCTTATAAAAATTGTTTATATACCTGATCGATGCGAGAACGAGGCGAACCAGAATCCATTACTGTGAATCTGCGAAGTCTTTTCAAGCGATTTTCGATTGCCCAATTTATCAGTCTTTTGGCACCGCTATCGACTTCTCTAATTATTTTCTTGGCTTGGATAAGTTTCAAGATTCACAATCAGAGAGTTCATCTCGCTGAAATTTGAAATACTATTGTGAAATGCAACTCTGTAGGGAGGATGGGAACAGAGGCTCTGGGAATTCAAAATGTTTTGGAAATTCTTTGTAATACAGCCCTTCATCTTTTAGGTTAAAAAGTCTATTGGACACCAAACTTTCAAATTGACTCACTTTAGTCACCGTACATTCTTTTAGTTAAGTAACTCTTCTTGATTATTTTTAGGGAAATAAATAGTTTTGTTGAGGTGTGTAACAAGTGAATGCATGTGCAGTTGATTGGTGCGATAATTATTAATAAGCTTAAAAAATGCCAATTCCATTGACGATTTCAGTTGTTAACCCATCAATTTATTCACTTAATATAGAGGTCAACTCAATTTTGAATATTTTTGTTATTTTTTTTGTTTGTTATCATTTTCGTTGGTCATATAATTTTCCTTGCTGGATTCATTCCCGAATCCGTTAAATCACTAAATTAGCGTGTTCGGTAGAGATTAAAATTGAAAAATTGACCGTTATTGTTGACTTTTATTAGACGAGTGAGACCCAATAACGACTATATTTTCAATTTTAATTGAATTTTAAGTTTAGTCAAACATGCTCATAATGTGTGGTCAGTACTTTAATTGAAATGATTTTGTAATAAAAATGATGACTAATGTAACATGCTTTGAAAATTTGATGACCAACAAAGTTTTTATCCGATCTCTTATGTTATTATAAATTTGCTAACCTTGACACTTCGTCATTATATAAAATACTATGTAAATAATTATATACAAAAAATATTTTATTATGAAATAAAAATAATAGAACAAGAAGTGAAGAAAATATAAGAGTTAAAACTCAAGTGTATCTTTTATTGAGAATCAATACCAGTATTTATAGAATCTAAAATAAGAGTTACAATTAGAATAAAATATACTCTCTGACCTAGATAAGACTTATCTATATATTATAATAATACTAAATAATTATCAATAATTTTCTCATTATTTTACAACATTCCACCTTTTATGATTATTTGTACAATAACTGTCTCGTTAAAACCTTATTTGATAAAAACTCAATGGGACAAAAAGTCAAACGAAAAAAAAAGTACAATTATTTTGGAATATTAAAATTAAATGCTGCATCATTAAAATCTTATTAGGAAAATCCAGTGGGATAAAACCTAAGCGAAGGAAAAAGAATACAACTACTCTCCTTAATGTTGATCACTAAAAATCTTTAAGTCGGCGAATTCCAATCTTGTGAACCAATTTATTGAATGTAGATGTTGGTAGTACTTTCGTAAATAAATCAGTCACATTATCACTTGATCGAATTTGTTGAATATCGATGTCATCATTCTTTTGAAACTCATGTGTATGAAAGATTTTTGGGGAAATACGCTTTGTCCTATCACACTTGATATAATCTTATTTGAGTTGTGCAATACAAGCAGTATTGTCTTCATACAAAATTATTGGACTATCTTTTGTTAAAATTAGTCTGCATGATGCATAGATATGATGGGTCGTGTTCCTCGACCATACACATTCTCGGTCTGCCTCATGGATTGCAATAATTTCAGAATAATTTAAGGACGTTGCTATCAATGATTTTTTCACGGATCTTCATGATATAGATGTTCATCCACGTGTTAACACGTACCCTGTTTGTGATTTAGTTTTACGTGGGTCAGAGAGATAACATACATCTGCATATTCCACTAAAGCAGATACCGACTTTTGAAAATAAAATAATTTCAAATCAATAGTACCATTTAGGTAATGAAAAATATGTTTAACATCATTAAAATGTCTTTGTGTTGGTGTAGAGTTATATCCTGCAATAAGATTTACAGAAAAAATTATGTCGGATTGAGTACAGTTTGCAAGATAAGTTGATACTCAATTGCACTAAGATATGGTACTTCAGGACCAAAAACATTTTCTCCATCTTCAAATGGAAGAAAATGATTCATTTTCACATTAAGTGATTGAACAACCATATGTGATGCCAATTAATGTGCAGTATTCATATAAATTCGTTTTAAGATTTTTCTGTATATGTAGATTGATGAATAAATAATCATTTTGGGAAATGTTCAATCTGCAATTCGAGACAGAATTTGATTTTTCCCAAATCTTTCATCTCAAATTCATTTTTCAAATAATCTATAATTTTGTTGAGCTCTTCAGAAGTTCCAATTAAATTGAAGTCATCAACATAAACTGTCACAATTTCAAATCTAATATTTGTTTTCTTTATGAAAACACATGAGCAAATATCGTCATTTTTATAGATTTCCTCCAACAAATATTCATTAAGGCGATTATGATAGAAAAATTGAAAAGGAATAACGAACTTTATTCAAAACCTTTTCACATAAAAAACCCTAGATCCATATCCATATTGAAATCTGAAAATGAACATAAACATAAAACATACCTGAATCCATGATAATTAGATTGTTAGCCTGAAAGGATCACGATCTTGATTGTTAGCCTGAAAGGATCACGATCTTCCAATTTGATTTGTGAACTTCACTTCAATCTTGATTTCTATGGATGGGGATGTAGAAACCTTGAAGAACACACTCAAATGGGGACCATAACCCATATATAAGATAATGACCATTCATTATCTTTCATTTGTTTTAAATCGGCCCCTCAACAATTTAGAACAAACTTCCGGTCTCTACACTTTAATTCCACGAAATTCAATACCCATTAGTCAAACTTTATCTTTAGCGGATCACTCTAATGACTAATTTACTTTAGATAATAGCACACACATTTTTAATATGTTACATGTGGCCCCCAAATTGCTAAAATATTCCAACAATCTCCCACTGGGTGATGAGTGTTCTACACTCATGATATTTATATCACTTAATTCGTTATTTTGTCATTCTTGAGAGAGTTTTAGAGTGTTTTTATGTGTGTTTTGATGTTGTGATGTAGGTTGATGAGATCGAAGAAAATAAACAAGAGTTGGAAAGGAAATGGCTAAATTGTAAGAGATCTAAAGTTCGGGGACTAAAGTGCAAATATTGAAAAGTTATACCGAATCTCACGATGAAGATTTGAGAGTGATCGGAGCCAATTGAATGAAGAAAGATGTCAAAGGGATCAAATTTAGTCAAAATATGATCACAAATCAATTTACAACCGAAAAGTTTTGCTCCAGATTTTTAGTCTCATATTGAGACTCATTTTTGACATAGTAAACGATCGAATTGGAGAATGATGTCTGAAGCAAAGTTGTAGGCCTTTGAGTTAGCTTTCCAACGCAACTTGAATCATCTCAATCGGATATCAGGAGAAAGAGTTATGTTAAAAATACTGAAAGAAGCGTAAACTGAATTTCAGCAGATTGCCGGGCGCCAAGGCGCCATCACCGGGCGCCAAGGCGCCCAGGAAAGAAGAAATTCAACAGAATGTCCGGCGCCAAGGCGCCGAATCTGGGCGCCTAGGCGCCGCCTGCGGGTAATGAAAAAATGAATTTTTTCAAAAGAAATCCGGCCCAATCCAACTCCAATCCGTGTTCACATGTATTGAGGCTATAAATACAAGGTTGAAGACCTAATTTAGGGTTCTTGGACGGCTAGAGAGAGCAAGGAAAACGGAAGCAAATTTCTTGAAGAATTCATTCGAAGAAGAGGATTGACACAACGTTGGAGAAAAAATCAAGCGACGACAATTAGTTTTTCTAAACTCTTGTCTTCTTATTCATGTTTTTCATGTTAAACTCCATGTTGTCAATTATATTTATTATGAACTAACACTTTAGATCTAGGGTTTGATGTAATCCTCTTGAAACATGTTTTAATTCCTTAATATTTAAACTCTTTTGGATTTTTCTGGGTATTTATTTATGTTGTTTGAGTTTAATGCATTCAATTACTTGGCCAATAGTTGAATGATTCGATGCATGAATTTTGGCACTCGAGAGAGGGAAATTTAGGCGTGATCATAGAACAACATAACCTAGGTTTCGTAGATTTCGAGAGAAAGTACGGATCTTTGAGGTTTGTTTTGAATTAAGAACCACGTGCTTTATAATTTCTATATATTTAATTTGGAATAGAGATATTGGAATTAAATTGTAGAAATAAATTCTAGCCGGCACTCGAGAGAGGGGATAGAATTAAATTAGGGTTCTTGCCTATAAATTAAGAAAAATCTGACTGAGGTGACATATTATAGGTTGAAAAACATTGTTGATAGTGTGATGAAATCATTCCCTAGGCTTTCATAATTTGATAACTTCTTTGAGTTTTATTTTCGTGTACTTGCAACTTTAGTTATCGCCATTAACACAAAAATCACAACATCATTCCAATTCGCTTGTCCAAATAAAGTGGAAACTACACAATTATAGTACTCATTAGAAATCATACATCAATCCCTGTGGGTTCGACATTCTCTATTTCATCACTATATTACAAAACTTGACACCGTACACTTGCGGCATTTTCACGTTGTATAAAACGCGTGACACTGGGCCATATGTGTAACATTTCAAATGTGCACAACCTTTATGAGCTCAAAATTTTTTGCTATTATTATTATTATGGGTATTTCAAACAATCTCGTCCATTAGTCACATCGATGTAGGATCAAAGCGATTTTCGTCACATTTAACGTGACTAAATCCATCAATGGTCACGTACACCCATATAACCAAATGACATAGATCAATCATGGAGTGTAGCACGAAAATTACATGTTATGTGACCCAAACATGTCTATTTCCAACTGGTCCAACCTTATTTCTTAAGTGAGATCGATACTGAATATAATAACAGAGTGTAATAAACTGAAAACTTTATTTCTGTACAGAACAATATCCAAATACACAAATGTGTATAAAACATAAAGCAATGAAAATACAAACTCCCACTAAAACTTGATATCCTCATGATATACAACACCCATATGAGCAATGTGCTCATGAAAGACTTTGGGTGTCAATCCCTTAGTAAGCGGATCCGCAATCATGGAGTTTGTCCCAATATGCTCTATGGAAATCTGTCCACTCTGTACTCTTTCCTTCACAACCAGGAACTTGATGTCAATGTGTTTTGACTTAAATGAACTCCTGTTGCTATTAGAATATAGAACTCGCAGTTATTGTCACAATATAACTTTAGCGGCCTTTCTACGCCATTCGGAATACGCACCTAGTGACAAAATTTCGCAGCCCATATTCCATGATTAGATGCCTCATAGCAAGCTACAAATTCCCGTCGCCATGGTAGAAGAAGCTATGAGTGTCTGCTTAGCACTCCTCCAGAAATAGCTCCTCCCAATGAGATAAATATAGCTGATGTGGATCTCCTCATTTGTCTCGTATCCAAAGAAATCGGGAATCGGAGTATCCTATGATCTCTAACCGATCCGATCCGATATAGGTGAGCATGTAATCCTTTGTTCTCTTCAAATATCTCATAACCCTTTTTCGTTGCTATCCAATGATCCATTCCAGTGGTTGCTTACATATCGCGCCTAGCATTCCAACAATGAATGCTATATCCGGACGTGTACAAACTTGAGTATACATAAGACTCCCAAATCAAGCATAGGGAATCTTCTCGCATTTCCTTAACTTCATGTTATTTTTCTAGCATTGTTTGAGACTAAATTTGTCTCCTTTAGCGACAGGGGGTGTCACCCGATTTACAAATCTACATGCCAAACCTCTTAAATACTTTATCGATATAGTTCTTTTGTGATAATCCAAGAATACCCCGAGAACGATTTCGATATGTCCGAATCCCTAATACAAAAGTAGAGTCACCAAGATCTTTTATTTCAAAATTCTTAGATAAAAAATCTCTTGATTTCGTGCAATAAGCCTATATCATTAGTGGCAAGCAAGTATGTCATCAACATACAAAACCAGGAAAATATGCTTACTCCCACCGAACTTGTGATACACACAATCATCAACAAGATTTGTCTCAAAACCAAACGAGATAATTACTTGATGAAATTTGTAGTACCATTGACGGGAAGCTTGTTTGAGCCCATAGATGGATTTCTTTAATTTGCAAACAATGTTCTTCTGTCTCCCTGACACAAAGTTTTCTGGTTGCACCATATAGATCGTCTCATTAATATCGCCATTGAGAAACGCCGTCGTCTTAACATCCATCCGATGTAACTCAAGGTCAAAGTGCGCAACAAGTGCCATAATTATCCCGAAAGAGTCTTTCGTTGAAATCCGGAGAGAAAGTCTCTTTGAAGTCAATACCTTCCTTTTGGGTAAAGCCTTTAGCTACAAGACGAGCCTTATATCTTTCCACATTACCTTTCGAATCCCTCTTGGTTTTAAAAAATCCATTTGCAACCAATAGGCTTCGCACCTTCTGGTAACGCGACAAGATCCCAAACTTTATTGTCTTGCATAGACTTATACTCATCATTCATGGCATCAATCCACTTTTGAGAGTCAGAACCCTGCATGGCCTGACGGAAGTTGATTGGATCATCTTCCATCAATCCATTATTTTCCTCATGTTCTTGGAGAAATACTATAAAATCGTCCGAAATAGCATTTTTCCTTTCTCTCGTGGATCTCCTTAAAGGTATTGGTTCTTGAGGTTGTTGAGTTTGAACTTCTGGAATATTTAACTCATTTTGGATGGGAGGTTCTTCAACATTATCTTGTTGAGGTTCTGGATATGCTTCTTGACCAATGACAGGTATAGTGACAGGTATAGGGACTTGTTCATTGTCAAAAGTAATAGTATCCTCAACTTCTTCCTCAAAGACAATGTTTCTAACCTTATTTCTCCCCCCAAACTCAACATCCTCAAAAAATGTTGCAAGTTCCGCTTCAAAAATTGACTTAGTTGTGGGATCATAAAATTTATAGCCCCTGATCGCTCGTAATAGCCAATAAAGTAGTCGCTTCTTGTTTTGGAGTCCAATTTCTTTTCATATGGCCTATAAGGCCTAGCCTCACCGGACATCCCCAAATATGAAAATGCTTTAGACTAGGCTTTTTACCTATCCAAAGTTCATATGGAGTTTTCGTGCTGCACTTTAGTTGGCACTCTATTCAGAATATGGCTGGAGTCTTTAATGCTTCTCCCCGTAGTGATTTTGGTAAAGTAGAATGACTAATCATACTCCTTACCATATCCTTAAGAGTCCCTGCTTTCCTTCAGCCTACACCATTCATGCTAGGCGTCCCTGGCATAGTGTATTGTGGGACGATTCCACATTCCTCTAGGTATTTAGCAAATGGTCCCGGACATTGTTCACCCAACCGTCATTTCGCCGTAGTACTCACCACCACCCGGACCTAACGCTTTTATTCTTTTGTTGAGTTGATTCTCAACCTCTTTTAAACACTTTGAACATGTCCAAATGACTCAGACATTTCATGAATAAGATATAGGTACCCATAACGTGAGTAATCATCTATGAATGATATAAAATATTGTTGACCATTCCAAGAAGCCGTAGGAATGGTCCACAAATATCGCTGTATCAATTCTAAGACATCCGAAGTTCTGTTAGCACCTGATCCTTTTGTTTTGGTCTGTTTTCCCTTGATACATTCAATACATACATCAAAATCTGTGAAGTCAAGGGAGTCTAAAATACCATTTGACACAAGCCGTACAACTCTAGATTTAGAGATGTGACCTAAGCGCTTATGCCATAATTTTCTTGAATTTTCTTTATGTAATTTGCGTTAGTACCACGTGTTTCCACATGCAGGTTTTCATTATATGATGTAATAGTATCAAGCAAGTATAGATTATCAAATGTAGATAATAAACTACTAATAATATTAGAATTTAAAGAAAGACTAAACCTGATTGTTTCCAAATGAACAATAATAACCAAATTTGTCCAACAAAGAACAGAAACCAAATTCGTCTAAAAGACGGTACAACTTTAGTGTCTTTCAAATCCAAATAATGACCAGCTCCCAACAATAACCTAAAAGTGCCTATTACATCAACTTCCACCGACTTGCCATCACCAACATAGATGTATCTTTCACCATCACTTGGCTTTCGGTAGCTCAGCAATTTCGCATAGAAATACTTATATGAGTAGTAGCACCGAATCTAACCACCAAGTATTTCTAGGTACCGAAGCTAAATTAACCTCTGAACGTACCAAAGTAAGATTTGTACCTTTCTTTGCACGCCACGCGAGATATTTAGTACAATTCTTCTTCACATGTCCAGTATTTTTGCAAAAGAAACATGCTTCTTTGTTGTCCTCTTGCTGTTTCTTTTGTGCTGGACCCTTATGAGCAGCTTGAAATTCCTTCTTTCTTTTCTTGCCCTTATCTTTAGAAGTGCTTGCCAAGTGAACATTTTCAGTTCTATCTTGCTTCAACCTTTCTTTCTCTTGCACACAATATGAAATGAGCTCATTTAGAGACCATTTCTCCTTTTGGCAGTTATAACTGACCTTGAATTGACCGAATCGGAAGCGATATCAATATCAAATGGACGAGCAAGTCATCAGACAGCTCGAGCTTTAGTGCCTTTAGTTTTGAAGCAATGTGAGACATCTCCATGATGTACTCCCTTATGTTTCCTTTACCTTTATACTTTATTGAAATCAAGCTTTGCAAAAAGCGTGCTTGTTTCACCTTATCGTTTTTCGCAAAACGTTTCTCAATTTCGTAAGGAAATCCTTAGCATTAGTCACTTCTTCGATATCGCGCCTCGAAAGGCTTCCTAATGCCGCGCTTAATGATCATTAGACTCATGCGATTAGAGCTGCCCACTTCTCAAAATTCCTCCTTTCATCGTGTGAACTTTCATCCGTCGAGGAGGAGTGGGTTGCTCAATCCGAACGCAAGGTCTAGATCCATGCAGCCGAGAACAATTAATACGCTCTCCTTCCAATCCTTGAAGTTTGTCCCATTGAGCTTGGGAATAGAGTTGATATTAGCAGATATGGCAAGAGTGATGAATTAATCAGAGAGAGAAATGGAAGAATTATGCTCACATCAATATTAAGAATCAATAATCAATTAATCAAATCATGGTAAATCCCATCTCAAGATACCTATCACAACATTAATATCAAGTCTTAGGACAAAAATAATAACTCTAAGTGGTACTCTTGGTGTAGTGATCAAACATTGACAATAAAATCTCAAATAATAAACCCATCTTTGGATTGATTTATTATTCACATGGAAACCTTATAATTGTCACACATTTACCACCACAAGTGTGCATACACCTGCCAAATATTAACATTCCTTTCGGGTCGGCTAATATCCGCATGAACAAGCATACACACGAATTCCTTCTAATATTCTAAGTTAATTAATTTCCACAAGAGAGGTTGCTTTGGCAACATATTGCTTCAATCAATTCACTTTTTGAATATTATAAAACCAATTGAGTCCTTTATACCATAATTTGAAAATTAGAATGCTTAATTTTATTCATTATGAAACTTTAAGGGCCTAAGGGTTAATAATTCAATACTTTAGGGGTTGAAATTAATTAATTCAAAACTTTATGGGTCAAAAATTAATTATTGAAAACTTTAGAGACCCCAAAAATAATTATTTAAAACTTTAGGGGCTAAATGTTAATAATTTGAAAGTTTAGGATTCAAAAATCAATTATGCGGAACTTTAGGGGCCAAACTAAACCAATTATGAACATTCAGGGACTTAATAATTAAATTCAGAACTTAAATGGCCCAAATTAATTAATTTCAACTTCGGGGCTGAATTATAAAAACCCGTAACCTTAAGGCCCAATTAGGATTAACTTTAAAACCTTAGGGACAGATATATAAATATTAACCCTAATTTTAAATTGCAAGCAGGGGCTTAAGAAACTCTAATTTGCAACTCATGCCCCCGCCCCCAAATCTTCCATAACTCCAAAAACCTTCAAATTAATTCCCAAATTAATGCCTCTTTCAACTCCATAACCGAACATTAATTATGAATTAAATTTTCTCCCTTCACCGGCGCCAGAGAAGCGCCTGCGAGCCTCACCTATTTTGAAGCTATGGAAGTGTTATGTCATTAAGCAGAAGCCATAGCTCTTCTGTAATACAAAGCCATTTCTTACTCTGCCCGCTGCATAGCTCTCATCGGCAGCCGTATGCTAAATGGCTCCGGCCGTAAGAATTATTGTTCCTAAAAAAAAAAAAAAAAATTTTTTTTTTTTTTTTATCCTTTTTTTTTTTTTTTAATATGAAATCCAAAAAAATCCCAATTTCAAAATTCGAATTTTGAAGAAAAACATAGATCCTTATTATTTCATGCTATATCCATAAAATAAAATCCAAAAATCATATTATTACATGCTCAAATTCTAAATCCAAAGCATAATATGAAAAATTTGATAATATAACATGAAAATCAAATAACAATATTATAACATGCTCAAATTCTAAATGTATAACATAAAATGTTAGAATTCTATAATATAACATGCTATAATTCTTGATAACATAGTGATCCAATAATTCATAGAATTTAGAATCTTAAAATTCCATTTCTCATGATTTCAATTATGGATGGCTCTGATACCACTTGATAGAAAAATTGAAAAGGAATAACGAACTTTATTCAAAACCTTTTCACATAAAAAACCCTAGATCCATATCCATATTGAAATCTGAAAAATGAACATAAACATAAAACATACCTGAATCCATGATAATTAGATTGTTAGCCTGAAAGGATCACGATCTTGATTGTTAAATTTGAAAGGATCACGATCTTCCAATTTGATTTGTGAACTTCACTTCAATCTTGATTTCTATGGATGGGGATGTAGAAACCTTGAAGAACACACTCAAATGGGGACCATAACCCATATATAAGATAATGACCATTCATTATCTTTCATTTGTTTTAAATCGGCCCCTCAACAATTTAGAACAAACTTCCGGTTTCTACACTTTAATTCCACGAAATTCAATACCCATTAGTCAAACTTTATCTTTAGCGGATCACTCTAATGACTAATTTACTTTAGATAATAGCACACACATTTTTAATATGTTACATGTGGCCCCCAAATTGCTAAAATATTCCAACAGATTATACTTCATACGTCCGGATTGTTTCAATCCATATAATGATTTTTACAATTTAATTGAGAACATGGTTCTCGGGCATGTATCATTGGTTTCTCGCACTTTTAGTCCTTCAGGAATTTTCACATATATGTCACTATCAAGTGGACCATACAATATATGGAGTCCACTACATCCGTAAGGCGCATATCAAGTATTTGTGACACAATCAAACTAATTAAGAATTTAAAAGTAATTTTTGTCCATTACGGGAGAATATGTTTCCTCGTAATCAATTACTAGTCTTTATAAAAAACCTTGAGTTACGAATCGAGTTTTGTATCTTGTAATTTCATTATTTTCATTTCTTTTTCAAAAACTCATTTGTAACCAATAAAGATTATGTTTTCAAGTGTTCGAACTACATGTCCAAACACTTTTCGTTTCTTTAAGGAATTAATTCCGTCTATATGGCTTCTTTCCACTAAACCAATCATAACAACTTATTTATTTCTCATAATTTATGAGAGGACATATAATTTATTGAAATCTCATTAGTTTCGGACATTTGTGATTTTTCAGGAACCATATTTTCAATATTTGATTGATCAATCTTTTTTAATGTTACTTTTCCTGAAGTTTTTTGTTGGTTTTTCTCTTATATTTTTCTTTTTCGAAGTACATAGTCTTTTGAACCAACGGTCGACCACGTTTTTGGCGCATTTGAGATTCATTTGCTACAATAAATTATCATGTATGAACATCAATTTTTGCTGAAATATTTTTTGCTGGTATATATGATTTTGTTACTTTTCTTGTGTCAACAAATGTATCTGGTGATTGATTTGTAACTCTTTGCAAATGAATTATTTTTTCACCCTCTTGCTTGCATTGATTGTTGCGGGGGTCAAAGTGAGATAAAGTTATGTACAAAAAACATTTTGTCATGAAATAAAAATAATAGAACAAGAAAAAAAGAAAATATAAGAGTTAAAACCAAAGTGTGTTTTTTATCGAGAATCGAGACCAATATTTATAAGGTTTAAAATAAGAGTTACAATTTGAATGAAATAGACTATCTGAACTAGTTAAGACTTATCTATATATTATGATAATACTAAATAATTATCTCATTATTTTACAACACATTTCTCTTTTTTTATTGTCTCAATTTGGGAAAAGGGTTTGTCTTAAAATAGAAAATAATTGACCCAATTAAAAACAGCTGAGCTTATTGTTTAGCCTTATTTTGTAGAAAATAATAATAATAATAATAATAATAATAATAATAATAATAAATATGTGTTGAAAAATTGATAAAAATTATCTATTATATAATTGAAAATGAGTTTGAGAAAAATAAAAACCAAACATGGGTTTAAGTTTACATGTAAATTATACAATTTTGTCACTTGAATATTTTACTAGTAAATTACAGAGAATTACAAGAAGTGCAAATAGACAATCAACTTTAGGTCACAAAATGTAACATCTCAAAGTCTTTCTGGGCATAATGTGTCCACGTAAACTTTAAGTCGTTGACGGATTTTGTTAAAAATCATATTTCTAGTAAATTTTAATAAAAATTAATGAAATGTGTGATTTGGTAATTAATAAAAATTATGGATTTCATAAATTTTGTAATTGAAAATGAATTTAAAAACAAATAATTTTTTTAAAAATGGACGCCAAACAGAGATTAAGAGCATGTTTGGTAGGGCTTAAAATTCAATTAAAACTGAAAATATAATCGTTATTGGGTCTCACTCGTCTAATAAGAGTCAACAATAACGATTAGTTTTTCAATTTTAATCCGATTTTAATATCTACCGAACAAACCCTAAATTGACACCTGCAGGCTGCAGAGTGCGTGAAATACATATTTGCTAATAAATCATGCATGTGATGACAAACGGGGCTAAAATGGTATAAAGTCAATGAACACAGGCATCAAGATTGAAATGTATAACATGTTTAATCTCAATTTACGTTAAATCTAAAAAAAAAAAATTCTTATTTTTCAACCACGCGTATATAATATATTAAATATCATATCAAGTGAGAATTTTATTTTGGACAATTTTAATCCTACTACAATTTAATTATTTCAATAATACCTTATTTTTTATTTTTCAATATGCAAAAAATACTACAAAATCTTTGTCATGTATGAATTTCGTGTTATTAATTCTCAATTAATTAACATTCACATTAATTTATACTCAATAAATCTTACTCTACATAAATTTAGGGTTATTATAAATGAATTTATTTATATTCTTGTATCTAGAAATTTTAATGAGTATTTAAATTTATGTATTAGCAATTATATTTTATGTACCAAATGTAGTATAAAAATGTTGCTCATTTACAGTATTTCATCACAGAAATTTTGAATTATAGAATTTGAGTATTGAGAGTATAATTTTTTTCTCTTAAATTTATATCCTAAATTTTATTTTCTTTTGTTCGTTTAAGACTAATCAAATCATCTTAACAAATTGATGTCAAATATTATTTTACAGCACTTATAAAGCATTTCAGAATAGCGTGTAATGCACGTTCCAACTTTGATTAGTTATCCAAGAAATCACTATACAAAAACACATTTTTCCTCAAAGTCTCATCTTAATGGAGCTCAAACAAGGGCCAAATGTTCTTCGCAAATGACAAATATGTGTTTAACTCTACTTCAATATGTTCCTATTGAATAAGAGCTGTATATGTTACTAATAAACTCAATGTGCTATTTTTGGCCATGTTATATTAACAAGATTAAGGCGTAATTGTCAAGTCTAGGCGTCAAATTTTACGAAGATACGAGTAGTAGGATTTTTAAATTTTAATATTTATTTTTATTATTTCGACACTAGTTCCTTTATTTAAATGATTTATTTGACTTCCAAAAAAATATGAACAGAAAAATAAAATAAAAAAGGGGAAAAGTGAATGTCTATTGACGTTTAGACTCGTATTAATAGCTTCTTTTTCATTTAGACTTGCATTAGTCTCGCCTTCTGATACCTAGCCCTCATTACAAGCAGTCAAAATAGGACCGATCTTTTCACTCCTTCAATATGCAAGCGCCTTCTTAAACCCTAGTGTTGAGAATTGAGGTTCCATCTTAAAATGTCAACTTTATCAAGAGGAGTAGCCCAAACTCTTATAAATTGGTCTATATTATCATCTTTATTCGATGTGGGATTTTATCCCTTAATATGCCCCCGCAAGATGATGGGTCGTTTGAGCAGACCAATCTTGAAATCTGCTTGCTCACTTTTAGAATTATAACCGGATCAAATTGCTCGTTAGAGTTTAATGGGCTCTGATACCTTGTTAAAAATTGGGGTTCCATCTTAAAATGTCAACTTTATTAAGAGGAGTAACTCAATTCTTTATAAGTTGGTTGATGTTTACATCTTTTATTAGATATGATATTTTATCCCTTAACATACTCCCATAAGATGGTTGCTCGTTTGAGCAGACCACTCTTAAAATTCGTATGCTCACTTTTGGAGTTTTAATTGGATTGAATTGCTCGTTAGAGTTTAATGAGCTCTGATACCATGTTAAAATTTGAGATTCATTCTTAAAATGCCAACCTTATCAAGATGAATAACCTAAACTCTTATAAATTGGTCTATATTATCATCTTTATTCGATGTGAGATTTTATCCCTTAATACCTAGGCTCGCATAGATCCACTTGTTCTCACCTTTTACAACATCGAGCAAGATACAATTGCACCTATTGCATTGCAAGTGGTGTTTCATTACTAATAAGTTCCACGTTATCCTAATGCAAGCTTTATGATCTCTTCCTTTTTTGCACAAGTTGACCATTAAAAAGAATTCAAGGGGCTAAATTTTTGATACAAAGGTCAAGGAAAAACTTTTTAACCATTAACAAAAATTCTAAGGCCCCATTTGATTGCCACATTTTCCGTGGAAAATGTCACATCCGAGGAAAACGAATTCCACTTTGGTCATTTGATTAGAACTTGAAAATAGAAATCGAATTCCAAGGTATAACCACTTTATGCTGCATTTTCTTTGTTTTCATGGAAAAAGAATTCCTATAAGTTTAGTGGGTTTTTATTTTCCAACTAACATGCAATTGAAATTTCTTTCCACCTTTATCTATCAATCTGGCCCTAAAAGTTTATTTTCCATATTTTTAATTTCAAATTCCTAGTCTACTCCATTTGAAGCTCTTCATGTTGGAAAATAATTCGTAGAAACTATACATAACAATTTTTTTGTATCAAAAGAGTGTAGATCTGAAATCTAACTCCCATGTGTGACTCCTTTTAAATTAAAACTCTTTATTTCACGTACACACAATAAAATTTTTTTTGCGTAGACTAAAAATTTTTCCCTACTTTTAAACGACTCATTCCAATTTCTCTTTACAATGGCCATAAAAAAGGGGCTAAATAATTAGATATGTTATAGTTATTCCAAATTAACCACATGGGTATTTAATGGAATAATCCTTGAAGCAAGATTAATTCTAACTTGGAATTCCCAATAAGTTGCAACTACTTCCAATCTACATTCTTGAATATCTTGGCTTCAAACTCCAAGTCATCTTTGATATCTTTAAAGTAGTCATTGAATGAGTGAATGGAGTACCAAGACATATAATTATAATCTAGAATCAGACTAATGTTAACTGGAATCACACGAGAGAAAGAAGAAAAAAATTATAATCTAGAATCAGACTAATGTTATTACATAGACCTACTGCTTGTTCTCTGTGTGTTGTATCTAGAAAACTAATCTTGCCTCTTTTTCATGATGAATGTGGGAAGAATGATCTAGATAGGAGAGAGGGAAAAGGCGGGAAGAAAATTATCTTCAATTCAATCAATTGAAAAGTGAATTACAAAGTAATGTCGAGATCAATTTATGCTACCACTTAACTAACAAAACTGAAATGGAAAGGATGAAAAGACATAAATACCCTTAAACTATTTTACATTCCAATACTCCCCCTCAAGATGGCAAGTGTATGTTTAACACTCCCATCTTGTTGAGTAAAGTAGCAAATCGATTTCCAGCTAAAGGTTTAGTCAGCAGGTTTGCAAGTTGTTGGTGAGAAGAGGTATGTAGCATTTTCACTTCATTGGATTGAACCTTATCTCTTACCAAATGGCAATCAATTTCTATATGTTTGGTCCTTTCGTGAAAAACGGGGTTCTTGCTATATGTATAGTAGCTTGATTATCACAAAATAACAAGGCTAGCCTGGTATGCAATACATTCAGATCTCTCAGTATGTTCTTCAGCCATATGAATTCACATACTGCTGCAGCCATTGACCTATATTCAGCTTCTGCCGAAGATCTGGAAACAGTATACTGCTTTTTGGACTTCCATGACACCAAGGAATCTCCCAAGAATATACAATAACCTGTAATCGATCTTCTTGTATCAGAACATAATGCCCAGTCAGCATCACAAAAACCTTTAAGCTGAAGATCAGATTTACTAGAGAAGAATAAGCCTTGCCCTGGTGTGCTTTTCAGATATCTCAGAAATGGTGAGCTGCCTCTAGATGTGGTTGTTTAGGTGACTGAAGAAATTGACTTAAAACTTGGACAGCATAAGACAAATCCGGTCTGGTTATAGTAAGATACAAGATTCTACCAATGAGTCTTCTGTAGACACTAGGATCAGGAATAGCTTCTCCCTCATCGTTTCTCAATTTCAAATTGCAAGGTAAAGGGTTGTTTGATGTTCTTGCTCCAAGATATCCAGCATCTACCAATACATCTAAGGTATACTTTCTCTGATAAACGGTTATTCCTATGGAGCTTCTTGCGACTTCAAGTCCTAGAAAATATTTTAGGACTCCTAGATCCTTTAGCTTGAACTTCTCATTCAGTTCACCCTTGAATTGTTGGATATGGGATAAATCATTTCCTCCAATTATTATATCATCTACATAGATCAGAAGAATGGTAAATGAGCTGCCATTGTTCTTGCTAAACAAAGAATGATCAGACTTAGATTGTCTGAATCCTTGTGACATTATGTAAGAGGTCAGTTTCATATTCCATTGCCTTGAAGCTTGCTTCAATCCATAAATTGATTTGTTTAGCCTACATACTAACTGCTTTCCTGACTCCCCCGGCTGCTCATAACCAGGAGGCATACGCATATAGACCTCTTCATTCAACTCGCCATGTAAAAAGGCATTGTTGATGTCCAACTGATGAAGATGCCAATTACTGGAAGCTGCTAATGCCAAAAGAGTCTTCACAGTCACTAGCTTTGCAACAGGCGAAAAAGTTTCTTCATAGTCCAACCCAGCCTGTTGGGTAAAGCCTTTGGCAACCAGACATGCCTTCTTCCTGTCCTCTGTGCCATCTGACTTTATCTTAACCTTGAAAACCCACTTGCAGTCCACTGGAGTTTTATGAGCAGAAAGTTCAGTGACATCCTAGGTATTATTGGACAATAAGGCATTATATTCAGCATCCATTGCTTCAATCCAATCTGGATACTGAGAAGCCTCAATATAGTTTCTAGCCTCAAAAGCAGTTGATAAAGCCAAAGTATAATTTCTGTGGGAGGAAGACAGCATATCATATCCCAGATAGGCCTCAATGGGATATTTCTTGCTAGATTCAGAACCTTCATTCATGGAGTCAGATTGAGATATAGGCAATTGAGAAATGAGACTGCAATGGTAATCCTTTAGGTAAGAAGGAGCACGTTTAGGTCTAGTGGATTTTCTAGGAAGAGCAGGTTGAGTTTGATTGTCGGTGTGCTGCTGGATGGAATCTGAGATGATGATGAGGAAGGAGAATCAATAGAGAGGTTGACATCAAGAGATGAAGGATTGTGAACATGAGAATCATGATGTGGAGATGTATCTATAGTGTTGAAGGTAGAGCTGGAAGGAAAATCATCAACATGTGACTGAGTACTAGTGGGAAATAAAGGAAAATGAGTTGAAATGTTGGTATTAGGCTTGGATAAAGATGCAAGAAAAGTAGAATGATGGAAGGGGAAGATATTCTCAAAGAATGTGACATCTCTGGAGACAAAAACAGAGTTGGTATGAAGATTGAGCAGCTTATAGGCCTTCATCCCAAAAATATAGCCAAGGAAGATACAAGGTACAGCTCTAAGATCAAACTTGGTTCTATTTTTTTTCAGAGTGGAGGCGTAGCAAAGACACCTAAAAACCTTAAGATGGCTATAAGAAGGAGCAGACTGAAATAATGTTTCATAAGGAGATTTGTTTTGAAGCTGTTTAGCAGGAGTTCTGTTGATGATGTATGTGGCGGTGAGGATGCAATCTCCCCAGAATCGCTTTGGTAAATTGGATTAAAATCTGATGGCTCGAGCTATGTTAAGCAAGTGTTGATGCTTCCTTTCAACCACGCCATTTTGCTGTGGCGTTACAACACAACTAAGCTGATGAATAATACCTTTAGAGAGATAGAATTTAGGCATTTTAAATCCCAGACCATTATCAGATCTGATAGTTGCTATATTGCAACGAAAATGGGTTTGAACAAGGTAGTAAAAGGATTGAATAAGGGTTCTGGCTTGAGATTTGTTTCTCATAAGATAGGCCCAGGTCATTCTACTATAGTCATCAACTATGGTTAGAAAATATCTTGAGCCATCTAAAAAGGGAACTGAATAAGGCCCCCAAATGTCACAGTGTATGATTTCAAACTTTGCGAGATTTTCGTTTCACTGTTAGGAAAAGGTAAACGGTGTTGTTTGGCTAAAGGGTAGACAGTGCAATGTATCTCCTTATTGCCATCAATGTTAGGTATAGATTTATGTAAAAAGGAAAGTTTGGAAGCAGGTAAATGTCCCAATCTATAATGCCAAGTATCAATGTTCATTTTGACATTAGAACCATCAATGTTATTACAAGTTGGAATAGACTTATTACAATCAAAAGGAAAACTGGAATGAAGACAACATCAAGAATTGCAGCAGATTGTCTGACGTTGAAATTAGTTGAATCAGGTTTGATATGATGGAATGAAGGCTGAACTTTGATTTGAAGCTTAGGTTGTTGAAAGTGGTATAGCCCATGCTCAAGATTGCCTACTCCAATCATCCTCCAAGTTGAAAGATCCTGAAGAAAACAAGAATCATGGAAAAACATCAGACATCAATTATGTTCAAGTGTCACTTGCTAACTGATATTAAGTTGAATTTAAAAGATGGCACAACTAGCACATTGCTAAGACATAAAATAGGAGATAGCATCACTCTTCCAATGTGAATAACAGCCACATTGTCACCATTAGGCAGCCTCACAGAGGCTCTAACCACAGCAGCCAACTGCCTGACAGAAGACACCATATGTTTTGAGGCACCAGTGTCTAGAATCCACTTATCAGCCACTGATGAATATCTATTTTGATTACCTGAGAAGGCAAACGTATCAGGATCAGTAGGTGAAGAGGCATTCATACCCTGAGGTTGTTGATTTTGTGCAAACTGATTTTGCAATTGAGACATCAAAATTGATAAGATCTGTTGACATTGATTAGGAGTAATAGTAAGTTGTGAAATAGAATTCACAATTCTTGAAAATTCATTAGTAGATGTAGGACCACGATGAACTTGTCCTACAACATTAAACACAAGAGGCTTTCCTCTATTAAATATGTTACTAGGAGGATAACCAATTAGCTTATAACATTTTCCTTTGATATGACCAGGCATACCACAATAACTGCACACAGGTCTCTCTCTCCTTTGATTAGTGAAGTTCAGCCTTTGATTAAACGATTTCTGTACAACCTTTCCTACAAACACAACAGCATCTTGTCTAGTTTGCCTACCAGCAACTACCTCTTTCATCTTGTAACACAAGGGCAAACACTTTATTCAACGAAGGTAACGGATCCATTAACAAGATCTGACCTTTAGCACCAGCAAAATGTTCATCCAAGCCCATGAGGAACTGCATAATCTGATCCTCACGTTTATGATCAATTTTCTCACCACTAGGCCTATAATTCTCCAATTGCTCTCATAATCCTTTGAGCCTATTAAAGTAGGAATTTACCGAGTTATTTGACTGAGCGATAGAAGCAATTTGCTTCTTTGATTCATAGATCCGAGGTCCATTGCCTTGACTATACCTGTCATGAAGTTCAATCCAAATCTCCCTCGTTGAGTCCTTGTGTATAACACTTGGATAAATTTCCTTAGGTATAGAATTGATTATCCAAGAGGAGACTACACGATTACATCTCCTCCAAGCAGTAAACAGAGGATCATCACCTGAAGGCTTACCAATCGTTCCATCAACAAATCCTTCTTTATTTTTGACACTAAGTGCCATGGTTGCTGCTCTACTCCATGTAGCATAATTCTCCTCAGTGAGAGTGACAGAAATCAGCTGCATTCCAGTATTATCCCCATAGTGAAGATAGTACGGGCTGCTAGGATCGTTCATCAGGTAATTTACCATAGAGATTACATCACCTCCAGCTACGTCTTCTGCGGATGAATCAGTAAATGCATTCACCTGATCAAATTTTCTTTTAGCTTCCGCCTAAACACTAGAATCATTCGCCATTTATAGATCTGATTGGAAATGAAAACAATATATCAGAATAACAGCGGAATCCACAGGAAGAACATGGAAACCAAAACCTAATTGGCGAGCATCTCCTACTCTGATACGATGTTGAATGTGGGAAGAATGATCTAGATAGGAGAGAGGGAAAAGGCGGGAAGAAAATTATCTTCAATTCAATCAATTGAAAAGTGAATTACAGAGTAATGCCGAGATCAATTTATGCTACCACTTAACTAACCAAACTGAAATGGAAAGGATAAAAAGACATAAATACCCTTAAGCTATTTTAGATTCCAATATTTCACGTGTAGTCCCTTAACTTTTATCACCAATACAATTAAGTTACTAACTTTTGCGAAGCTATCAAAGAGACTCAATCAATAATACAAGTGAGACCGATCAAAGACTGTATTATATAATTATTAGTTTCTACTTATTTCACTAAAGATGGAAAGCTACAATCTCAAATTCTATCGTAATCATACGAGCAACATTATTTTAATTTCATTTTACATTTTCTTGACTTGTCAACTTTATGTTTTACCCTATTGGAGATCAAATAATTAGATTGGGGCTAAGACGACAATTTCGTCCTTCTAATTATTTTTCTACCTCTTGCATAAATTATTTAGCCGTCAAACAATACTATGCTAGTATTTCAATTACTCAAATAAAAATATTTAGGTGGACTCATTTGCCCGTCACGTAAGGTGTCAAATTTTGAATACAAATACGTGCTTACTACTTTCCTTGTTGTGAGTTCACAATGTATCGAGCTATCTAATCAAATTTATCCATCGCACCATATGAAAGCCTTTTGAGTTCTCGATTAGCGGTCACTATCCTATTACCTATTTAGGTAATCGCCAAGGAAGTTTACATGTAGATTAATTTATTTGCACAATTGTGCTATTAAAATTACACTATACACATTGGTTATATTAAATACACTTTCAAATTATTAGTATCATTATTTTTATATTCATTCACCACATTTAAGATAAAATCATGTACTTTGATTGGTAGTAACTGACTCGACAATCTTATTGGTATAGTACAAATTAATTCTCGATCGAAAACATGAGACACATCTATATGTGCTTCTCTACGCAAGAACTTAACTCATATCATTAGGAAGAGATCAAAGATACTTAATTGCACACTCGTAGGGGATAGGTAGGGTTGGCCGAGGAAGAAAGAAATTTTTGACTTTTTTCCTTAATGCTTCGCAGTTTTGAAAAATCTAGGACTATGGCTACAATTATTATTTTTTATTTATTTTTATTTATTATTTAAAAACAAGGATAAATTCATTATTTTACAAGATTTAGAAAATAATATTTTGTACGAAATTTACTTGATCCGATGTAGTATGGGTCAAAATGAAAGTATAAATGAGAAAAATACATAAATACCAACCTTTAAAAATACACTTTCAAATTTGACAAACTTATTAAATTATTCAAGAATTAGGTGGTAATAATTTACAATTGACAAACCACATAACGTTACAATCACATGAAATGTGGGTTAAATTACAAATTTAGTTACAAATTTTTATAGGTCACAATTAGGTCTTGGAGCGATGTTGTTTAAGTCGGTTTCGATTCTAACCCAAAATCAAAACCAAAACCAAATTAGTCGGTTTGGGTGAATTTCAACCCAAACCAACTCACTTTACCTCTTAAACCGAACCGAATCAAACTAAGTGCTATTACTTACTGACAACATTATAAATTGGAGGGAATCGAGATATAATTATGAGATTGGAGTTTATCTTTTGATTAATATTTTTCTTTTTTAAAAAAAGGTAAACATGTAAGTGGATCGGGTCGGTTTGGTTAACCTGTGGTTTGAGACTTCAAATCATGGTTAAACAGACTCACCTCTTGTTTAAAAAAATCAAACCTAACCAATTATATGTGTCAATTCGCTCCAACCGACCCGAGCCGGTTTAGTTTGATTGATTTAGTCGGTTTTGCTATTTTTTTTTTGCCCATGCCTAGTCCTAACTTATTTATCAATCACAAATTATCAAATTAATTGATCATAACTTATTTTTTTAAATCATAAATTATCAAATTAACTGATTATAATTACCCCAATTAAAAGGTCACAAATTACATTTCATCTTTCCAACCTTACCCGATCCTCTTTCCCACCATCAGCACAGCCCAAAATTTCTTCTTCACCGCCCCCGGGGCATAGCTCAGTGAAGTAAAGGACATGAGTGAGGTAGTATCGGTTGAGTTGACAGCAACATTGTGAGGATTCGATTCTTGCATCTTGCAAGGTATGTAATTTGAATATTTGTGGGCGCCAGTATGACAGCTCTTGTACCCTGGTCTGCTGAGTCACATCCCGTGATTTACCTCTTCCACAATGTTGTAGGGGAATGGAGGGACGGGGACCTTTGGGGTTCAACCTTTAAAATATCTTCTTCATCTCAAATCCACAACTCAGTGCAACTACCACCGTCTGCACCCCATCCCATATTCATCGCACCAGCACCATCATCCGTAAGATCTTTACACCATACCACCACCATCGCAGATTCACACTACCAAAGACATAACATCACCCCACCACAGTATCGCACCACAGCCGTTGAACCACCACTCGCATATGTGTACATCCACCATACCACCACCATCATACCACCACGTAGATTCGCCAAAACAATGATGCACCACTGTCACAATTAAACCACCGTCACCATCCTCTAGCTAAATTAGATGCTGACAACACCACCATGAGATTTATAGATATTATGATATCAATGATAGTGGCGTCGTTAATCGAATCGGAGATGGATGGATTGAAGACTTTGATATGCGTGCGCAAGGGTTTACAAACAAAATCGAGGTTGCCCCATGGACACCGTCTATAGTGTAGAGTGATGAATTGAGGACGGTGGCAGCAATTTCGAGTTTGAAGTTGCGCTGATACATGCTATGTTGGTAAGGAATGAAATCTTGTAGAGAGTTGGGATATGGTGTAGGTTGTGGAGACTGGGATGGAGGTTGAGGGAGTAAAAAGTTTCATTAGTCACTGAACTTATCACACCGTCACGTTATAGTCAATGAACTTTATTTTCTTGCTGAATGGTCACCAAACTTACAAACCCGCCACTCCATCCATCACTCAGCAACCTAGCTGTTTGAAAATGTCCCACATGGCGTAACAGAACTCCATGTGGCAACGGACAACGTCAACGGTGGACACGATTTCAAGTTAAAAACACGATCTCCTTTAGTAAATACATGATTGAATACCATTTCCCCCAAATCACACTCGAACCATAGAATCAATTTCATTCAAAAACTCTCCCCCAATTCTGAATACCATTTCTCCCTAGAATCGATTCTTCGAAGATGAAGTATCCTGAATTTCCATGTATTGGTTTCAATCTGAATTTGTTAACGGACCATTACTGCTTTTAATAGAAAAATATCTAATTGCTGCAGTTGCTGCAATTTCAGCCTGAGAAAGTATTGATTCAATCCACTAGTGTGATTGGTAAAAGAATGAAGAAGGTAAATTGATGTACCATTGACAATTCTTTCTGATTTTGAACTCTTAAAAGCTTCAAGCTTATATCACTTCTTTCTGATTTTGAACTGGTAATGCTCACCAACTATTTGATAAATGTTTTCAAGCTTAAATATGTATGTTGTTTTCTTCTGTACATTGTCACAAATTGGGAGGCTACTTATGCCGCCCACCAAAGAAAATCCTTAAGACTTTTGCTCTTGAATCCTGCGTCGAAGAAGTTTTTGTACATGTGTTGTACACAAAATCGATGTTCAGCCTCCGGGAATAATTCGTCACATACATTTTGAAGTCCATTTTGCCTATCCGTCATCAATGTCCACCCGCGTCCGTTTTCCATTTAAATGTCCTCTGCTAGGTACTTCATGAACCATCTCCACGTTTCTATATTCTATTTTCCCACAACAGCATATGTCACTGGGTAAATATAATTATTAGAATCATGTCCAACTGTCGTTAACATATCACCACCGAAACAAGCCCGCAAATGGCACCTATCAACTCCAATCACTTTCCTACAACCATCCCTAATCCCGACTTTGCAGGCGCTGAAGCATATGTATATTCCATGGAATACTTGTTCATTCAGAGTGATCAATATAGTTGATCCTGGGTTTGTTCTATAAACTTCTGTAGCATATCTCTACAAAAGGCCAAATTGCTCCTGTAAGGTACCGAACAACACTTCCTTAGCATATTGCCTCATCTTACAAGCAACATTTACCATTTTCTAGGAACCTCGTGTTAATATTCCTAATAATTGCATGTGTATGAGTTTTACAAGAAATTAAATTTTAATAATATTTTAGATATCTATTAAATTATTATTGAATTATCTGATATAAAAGTATTTAGATAAAACTTGAAATTTGCATATATCAACACTAAAATCTTATCATCATGTTGTTAGAATCTATTTTTTTGAATTGGAATTTCACGATAATTTTGTTTGTTGAAAGACCATTCTAAATTTGAATTAAGAGTCTTGTTAGAATTTTAATTAGGTAGCTATCCTTGTCTAATCACACTTATAAATACTCTCTTGTTATTACACTTCAATTCACACAAACTCAAAAAGAAAAGAACAGAGAAATAGAGAAAAGAAGGGAGAGAGAAAAGAAAAGAGAGAGAGAAAACGTAAAAAAGATGAAAAAAAGGAGAGACATAAGAAAGATAAGAAAGGAAAAGAAAAGAAAATGTTTTCTAGCGTGTTCAAAATCCATTTGTAAGAATTTTCAATCCTAAATAGCTCAAGTATATAAGAAATTTAATGAATAGAGTATGATTTTTTCTAAATGCCAAGTGGTTGTGTTTTCACTTTTTAATGTTTTAAGTTAAGTATTTTATGTGCTATTATGCGATCCAAATTAAATGGAGGATCTTGTGGGTAATACCATGAGGTATTATGTAAATCTACAAAGAAATCATACATTGGGTTAGAGACACTAAGTGGAAATCGAGAATTGATATGACCTAAGTGTGAATGAAACAGTTGGGTTTCTATCCCACTAGGAAATTATGTTATATGCGTAATTTACTTTATTTATATACTGGCACAGAAGAATATATATTTAATTGTGAAAATACTGGCACAGAAGAAAATGTTTTCCGGCAGAGTCCGTGTCGCAGGATCAAATACTTAAATTTTCTTTAATTATTTAGTTAGAAAATTATTTTGAAATGAGAATTTTATTTTCAAAGTAAATAGATTTATATTTCATTAGTGGATTGAATTTATTTGACATATTATGAGATACAAAACTACTTATTTTATTCCACAAAGTTCTTCAAAGTTTTTATTACAGTATGACTCAATTCACTTTTTCTATTAATAAAGAAATTAATTGAGTAACCTTTGGGACATAGGCTTTGGGCGTTGCAACATGGTATCAAAGCCCAATCAATCTTCCCTATAGACTCTGCGAAATTAAAATTTTAGATTACTTTATATGTTAAAGTTTTATATAAATTTTGATCCATATGACATTAGCACTGGCATTATTGACTTCTGACTAACAATTTAAGGTACGAATTTACTTTAGTTTTAAAGTTAACGAGTGATTACTTGAACTTGATATATCTTCTTTGTAGAAAGTTAAATTGTTATATTTTATTAGAAAATGCATCGCGATGTTTATTTCCCTATAGTGTGTTTAGAATTTTATTACTGTTTAATGTTTATTTAATGCCAATGAAAATACACATAAGTTGCTATTTCGCAAGAAAAGTCCATTGCAACCAAGAGTAAAACATTAAGATTTTTGTTAAACTGTGGGGACTTTTGTCATTATTTGAACTTCTATAATGAATGGATCGTAATTTCTTTTATTAGAGCCATGACGAAAATTCAAAAAGTAATTGAGTGAAGCAGTAATTATGTATAAAAAATACGAGAAATTCATTGTTTGAGTTTTCTTCATTTGCATATTCGTAAGACTGATAGGCTTCGTGGAGAAGACCTAAACTGTCTAAAACGAGGTTAGGATTTAAGCAGTCCACTTGAGACCTTCTTCCTCACCTGGAAGCCTTTTCACTTGCACGTTATTCAAATCAATAAGATAAAAAACAATAATGGAAACCCACAAAAAATGATCTAAATCCCATTTAGCCAAATTCTACTGGAAGCAATAAGAATATATTGAACCAAAATGATACAACTTAAGTATTATATCGTTGTTAGATATATCAAGTTAGTTGAATTGACTTGAATGGCCTCTAATATACGATCCACATATTTAAGGTTTAGATGGCAGCTAACTTAGTAAGAAAATTACTAGATACTATGCGAGGGATGTCGCAGTAGCAACCACCTTAACAGCTACAAGGCAGGCTTGGATTCTCTTAAATTATAGAACAGTTTCGTAAGATGTACCCGCCCATTTTTGAAGGTTCCCTCGATCCACTGGTTATTGAAGAAAGGCTTCTCCATCTTGAGCGTCTCTTCAGATTTGTGGAATGCATTGACGTACAAAAAATCCTTTGTACGGCATTTATGATGGAAAATGGAACAGGTCATTGGTTGGGAGATGACTACTAGATCCCACATCGAGGGGTAACATCCCAATCTTACATGGGCACAGTTTAAAGAAATCATGCTTCAGAAGTACTTTCCAGCTACTTTAAAAGATAAGAAGAAATAGAGTTTCTTGAGCTAGAGCAGGGAAAAATGACAGTCACTGATTATGAACGAAAGTTTGAAGAGTTATCTAGATTTACCCCACATGTGGTGGACACAAATGAGAGACAGCTCGACATTTTGAGCGTAGACTAAAAAGTGACGTTAGGAAAATAGTAGCAATATTCCAATTGGGTACTTATTAGGGAGTTCTGGAGAAGGCTCAAGTATATGCCTTTGACAGTGACCAGATTGGTGAAGGTAACAAATAGCAGATTGGCTACTTAGACAAGTACAATTGGTATGATAATATCAAGAGAAATGGAAAAGGTCCCAACAAGAATGGAATTACAGAAATATGTGCCTACATCAATGATAAGAATCAACAACCACTCTGTCCTAAATGTCAAAAAACTCATAAGGGAGAATGCCTGGTAGGAAAATGTGTCTATTACAAATGTGGCAAGCCAAGACACGTTGCCAAAGATTGCACTGAAGATCAAAAGGTGGGAATGCCAAAGTTTTTACTTTAACACAAGAAGAGGTAGAGCGTGACTGCAATGTAGTGGTAGGTATCATATCAATATCGACATGCCTACATTTATATTAATTTATTCAGGATCTATATACTCGTTTATTTCTTCGATATTCATTTCAAATTCGAATATAGAATGTTTACCCCGTGTTAACATATTAGAAGTATCACTACCGTCTGTAAATATACTTAATGCATATTATATGTTGAGGAACCTAAGTTTAGAAATGAATGGAAAGAGTATAAAAATAGATTTGGTGATCCTAAACATGAAAGATTTTGACGTTATACTTGGGATGGATTGGTTGTCGAAAAATCATACAACTATTTATTGTTTCGAGAAGGATGTAATTTTTCAACGACCCGTTGAAGAAGAATTTCAGTTTTTTAAAACAAGGGTGAAACCTCTACCCCATCGTATATCAGTAGTGAAGGCTGAACGCTTGTTGAAAAAGAAGTCTGGTTAAAGATTCTTAGTGTCTTTGACCAGCATTGATAAAAAAGAGTAAACTATCGACGAAATTCGAGTAGTTAGGGATTTTTTAGACGTATTTCCAAAAGATTTACCAGGAATGCTTCCAAACCGAGAGGTTGAGTTTACTATTAACATCTTACCAAGTGTCACACCAATTTCAAAGGCCCCTTATCGTATAGCGCCAGTAGAACTTCAAGAATTACAATTGCAAAACTTGTTAGACTATGATTTTATTATACCCTGTGTCTCATCATGGGGAGCCCCAATATTGTTCGTAAAGAAGAAGGATGGATCGATAAGAATGTGCATCAATTATTGAGAGTTGAACCGCATTACAATTAAAAATAAGTATCTCCTTCCCAGAATTGAAGATTTATTTAACCAGCTACAAGGTGTCAATGTCTTCTCGAAAATTGATTTAAGATCAGACTATCAACAATTAGAAATTAAAGCAACTGACATTCCTAAGACATTATTTAGAACTCGATATGGGCACTATGAGTTCTTGGTGATACCCTTTGACTTGACAAATGGACCAGCAATCTTCATGGATTTCATGAATCGAGTTTTTCACAATTACCCGGATCATTTTGTTATTATCTTCATTTATGATATACTAATCTATTCAAAGAGTGAACGTAAACATACAGAACAACTAAGGATTATTCTCGAAATACTGAAAAAGGATAAGCTCTTTACCAAACTCAAAAAGTGAGAATTTTGGCTTAATAGAGTGGGATTCCTGAACCGTGATCACAACCCAAGGAATAAAAGTTGAACTAGGTAAAGTGAAAGCAATTACTAATTGGTCTCGGCCAACTAATGTTAGAGAAGTGCGCAACTTCTTAGGATTAACAGGTTATTATAGGAGATTCATTGAAGGGTTTTTAAAGATTGTCATTCCAATGACTCAGCTAGCGAGAAAGAACATGAAGTTTGAATGCACAGATAAGTACGAATAGAGCTTTTAGGAACTAAAACAAAAATTGACCTTAGTTCCAGTTTTGACCGTACCCAAATGGACGGAGGGCTTCGTTATCTACAATGATGCATATAAGCAGGGTCTGGGATGCGTGCCTATGCATCATGGTAAAATCGTATGAACTAAACTATGCAATGCATGACCTGGAGTTAGCAGCAATAGTTCATGAACTAAAGATATGCTGACGCTATCTCTACAAAGTTAAATGTAATATTTATACGGACCATGAGAGCTTAAAGTACTTTTTCACCCAAAAAGAATTGAACATGAGCCAATGTAAATGGCTAGAACTGGTGAAAGATTATGATTGTGCCATTAATTATCTTCCATTAAAGGCCAATGTAGTTGCGACGCAATAAGTAGGAAGACTAGACATTTGGTAGCTTTACCCACTATATATAAATCATTGATAAGAGATATAGATCACTTGCAACTTGAGGTGATATCACCTTCAATAGATATTGTAGCACGAATTGCTACCCTCACAGTTTAACCTATTATTTAAAATTGAATTAATAAAGCCCAGAATAGTAATCTGTTTCTGCAAAAGATTAAAGGTGAAATTGGCACGGGCAAACGAAATGGTTTTGAGTTAGCTAGAGATAATGCTTTGATGTTTAAAGGAAGATTGTGTGTATCGAATGATGAGAAGATACAGAAATAAATATTAGAAGAAACTCACTTTGCCTCATACGCAGCACATCCTGGAGGAATGGATATGTATAAAGACCTTCAAAGCATATTCTGGTGGCGAAATATGAAAATAGAAATAGGTCTATTTGTAGAGAAGTGTATGGTTTGCCAGCAAGTAAAAGCAGAACATCAAAGACCATCATGATTATTAAATCCACTAGAGATTCCTGAATGGATATGGAAGCACATCGCCACGAATTTTGTAGTTGATTTTCCATAATCAAATAGAGGAAATGATGCAATATGGGTTATTATCGACAGACTCAAAAAGTCAGCTCACTTCTTACCAGTAAAGATGACTTTTAATATGGATTAGTTAGCTCAGATATATGTTGGAGAAGTAATCAGATTACATGGGACCCCAGTCTCTACTATATCAGATAGAGATTCAAGATTCACTTCAAAATTTTGGAAAAGTATACACAAGGCAATGGAGACTAAGCTGAACTTCAATATCATTTTTCATCCACAGTAAGATGGTCAGTCGGAGAGGACTATTCAAATTCTAGAGGACATGTTTCGAGCATGCGTTCTATATCTTAGAGGAAGTTGGGAAAAACATCTACCATTGGTAGAATTTGCATATAATAATAGTTATCAGGCTACCATAGGAATGACCCCCGTTATGAGGCTTTGTATGATATAAGATGCAGATCTCCAGCTTATTGGGATAGAGTAGGTAAGCAAAGAATTTTAGGGCCTGAGATTATTGAGTAGACAATCCAAACTATTGAGAAGATTCAGGCCCGAATTAAGATTGCCCAAAATTGACAAAAAAGTTATGCAGATAATAGAAGAACAGATCTTGAGTTTGAGGTTGGTGACAATGTTTTCCTATAAATAGCGCCTATGAAGGGAGTCATTCAATTGGCAAAAGGAAAAAGCACTGATAAAGATATATAGGTCCTTTTAAGATTTTGAAACGTAAGGTATTGCCTCCCAAACTTTTCGACGATACACAATGTCTTCCATGTCTCTATGCTTCAGAAATATGTATCAGATCCTTGCCACGTGATTAATCTTCGTTCGTTAGACATTCATTTAGATCTAACTTAGGAGGAAGCTCCAATAGTCATCTTAAATAGGAAGATTCGAATACTTCGAAATAGAGAAATTCCATTAGTAAAAGTTCAGTGGTGGAATCACGCGATTGAAGAGTCCACTTGAAAATGCGATGCAGATATTAAAGCTAAATATACATAGCTCTTCGATAACCAAGGTAAATTTCGATGACGAAATTTTTTAAGGAGTGAATGATATAATACCTTGAAAATACATACAATATGTTATGAGGCATAATGCAAGTTTTAATATTTTATAATAACTTAAAAACTTTACCGTTTTCTGGGAACCTTGTGTTAATATTCCTAATAATTGGACGTATATGAGTTTTACATGAAATTAAATTTTAATATTATTTTGGATATCTATTAAATTATTATCGAATTATTTGATATAAAAGTATTTAGATAAAACTTGAAATTGCACATAGCCACACTAAAATCTTATCATCATGTAGTAATTTTTTATTTTTTATTTTAATTTGAATTTCAAGATTGTTTTGTTTGTTGAAAGATCAATCTAAATTTGGATTAAGAGTCCTACTAGAATTCTAATTAGGTAACTATCCTTATCTAATCACACTTATAAATACCCTCTTATTGTTGCATTTCAATTCATACAAATTTAGATGGAAAAAAAAACAGAGAAAAGAAGTGAGAGAGAGAGAGAGAGAGAGAGAGAGAGAGAGAGAGAGAGAGAGAGAGAGAGATGATAGAAAAAAGAAATGAAATGAAAAGAAAAGAAAAATGTTTTCTAACGCGTTCGAGATCTATTTACAAAAATTTTCAATCCTAAATAATTTAAGTATACAAGAAATTTGACGAATAACTTATAGATTTCTCTAAATGTCAAGCGGTTTTGTGTTTTCACTTTTTAATGTTTTAAGTTAAATATTTTATATGCTATTATGTGATACAAATTAAAGAAGGATCTTATAGGTAACATCATAGGGTATTAAGTAGATCTACAAAGAAACCAACCATGGGACTAGAGACCCTAAGTGGAGATTGAAAATGAGTATGACCTAAGTGAGGATGAGACGGTCGGATTTCTATCCCACTAGAAAATTATGTTTAAGTGCGTAACTTACTAGCCTTTTATAATAAATTGTGAAATACTGGCATGAAATCTATACTGAGTATACTCGTATGCTCCTTCCATATTTAAAATATTTTACAGATACTTGATTGATTGGAGTTGGAGGTTGAGACTGCTGGCAGAGTATGTGTCGCGGGATCAAAAACTTAAATTTTCTTATTGTATTTAGTTAGAAAATTATTTTGCAATGAGAATTTTATTTTCAAAATCAATGGATTTATATTTCATTAGTGGATTGAATTTATTCGACATGTTATGAAACATAAAATAGCTTATTTTATTCCGCAAAGTTCTTCAATGTTTACATTATAGTATGACTCAATCCACTTTTCTTATGGATAAAAAAAATTAATTTAGTAACCTCCGGGACATAGGTTCCGGGGCATTACACAAATTATATAGGCGTAAGCATTTTTACATCCTTCATTGGTGAATTGATCTTATTAGATAACTTCTATTTGTTTATTTTTATATTGAACTATATTATTTTGTAAGAGTAAAGATTGAATATATTATTGGTTGGATTATGTACTTTTGTTGTAAATGTTAATTTATTATTTATTATAGTACGAAATCGATCTGAATCGATTAGATTCCACGATTAAAGTTGGAGCCGACGATATCACTTATTAAATACCCCAATATTCTGGTTCGATTCGGTCCTCTTTAGAATTATACAATTTTCATGCTTAGTTATGGTTAGAATCGAATCCAAACAAATGCTTCGAGTTCAGTTTCAGTAATTATGTGAAATCGAACGGTACAATTTATGAAATACTTAAAGTGTAATAGATGATTCTGGATATTGAAATACTCGAACCAACTCGTATGACATCTACACCTAGTTTTTTTCCTTTTCATTTCTATGATTAACTTTTGAGTTTTTTTCAAGAAAACGCTAGCATTTTTTCTAGTGGAGCCATAGCAGAAGTTTTGTGTTTATGCATGTAAAAGATTCTGCATTGTAGTAGCCTCGATCCATTTTAACATTGATTGTTATTGTAATTTTATTTAGAAGAAACACTCCAAAATTTTTCTTGCATTTCCCAACAATGAGAACCGTATTCGACTAGGTTGGATAATCATGCTAATGTCGTTTTCTATTGCCATTCTAGAAGGTAATGAAACGTATTCTACATGTAGAATTGTTCCATTAAGAACTATTAATACATATCTCATGTTCAAACCACAAATTTCTTATAACTTTTATTTGATTCCCATTATTTCTAAAATGCATTTTTTTATCTTTTTTTTAACCATATATTCTCCAATAAAATAATATTATACGCAAATTTAAATTTTTTTCTTATTTTTCAATCATATATTATCTATCAATCTAATATTTCAAAACACATTTTTAAGAAAAGTGGAGCTTAAACAAGTTCATATTAAGGTCATGTTTGAGCCAAATTATTGTAGAATGAGAATGAAAAATATAGTTGTTATTCGAGTCCAAATAAGAGATAAAAAATTTAAATTTAAATGTTGATATGATGGATAACAGTCATATTTTTCATTTTAATAAGATAATAATGTAGATCAAACGAGGCTAAACAAAATAATGACATAAACCAAAAATATTTATATTATCGTCTTCTCAGCGGGGGTCTAGCAATTTTGTAGCTGAGCTTGATTGCTAGGTTGTCGATGTGTTATGAATCATGATGTTGGTTCTTTAATAATATAATCGCTTTTCATTATATTTTAAATAATTAGTAATGTATAATTTCAATAATATTGGTATTATATTATTATTGAAAATTATAATAAATATTCAATTATGCCCGTGACATTAAACGACATCGTTGTACCTCGAAAAATGTGACCGTTGGCCCTCCGTTTTTTGAAATCCGTAATTGTCCTTTGCCCTCCCTGCGACAGCCTTTCTCCTGTTCATTTTCCTTCGGTTATTACAATTGCCCAACTTGATTTTGTAAATCGCATTTATAATTGCACTCACATATATAACATCGATACAGGAGCGGAGGACCCCGACCCCACCACCCACACTCAGTGCCTCTGTGTACTCTGCTGTCTCAGTGTTGTCCATTTTATCTTTTTCCTATCATATCATCTGCTGCTCCTCTGCCATTAATTACTTTCCCAAACAGAAGCAAAAAATCTTGATGTATGCATACAGAATACATATAAATGATTATATGTATTATGTATATATCACCATCTTCCGGCTGCTGACCAGAATTATAGATACACGCAGTTGCTTACGATATAATTGTGTCTTTGTGTGAATCCCATAAAAACATTGTGATTTAACCCCAAAAAGCTGAAAAGAAGGTAGAAAAAGGAAGAAATTTGTATATGTGAAAAATGGGGTGTGCACAATCAAAAATAGACAATGAAGAATCAGTTTCAAGATGCAAAGAAAGAAGGAATCTGATGAAAGAGGCTGTTTCTGTGAGAAATGCATTTGCTTCGGCTCAGTCGGGCTACGCCGTATCCCTCAAAAACACCGGCGCCGCTTTGAGCGATTACGGTGCCGGAGAGGTGCCTCCGCCGCCACCAGCCATGGCTGTGGGCCCCGGAGAACCATCTGTTGCGGAGCGACCCCCTCCACCGCCGCCGCATTCTATGGTGGAGTCCAGTCTGCCTCCTCCTCCGCCTCCACTCCCGAGATTTTCCCCCCTCCCCCCCATCCAGCGTTCTATGACCATGCCTGCGGTGCTATCTCACTCGGAGAATATGAAGAGAAAAATGAAGGGTATTGCTATTGACGAGAGTGATGAAGAAGAAGAGGAGGAAGAAGAGAAAGGAGGGCTTAATAGGAAGAAAAAAGGGGTTGAGGAGGTGGGCCCTGAAACCCCGATAAGAACCCCTAATCCACCCCCGCCACCGGGCGTGGCGTGGGATTATTTTTTCATGGGGAACAATATTCCTGGGCAGTCGTTGGACGAGGTAGAGGAAGAAGAGGACGATGGGCATTATATGGAAGGACAAGGCCATGAAAATGGGAATTTCAACAATGTAGGTGACAATAACATGGAGTTCAAGACGCCAGAGAAAAATGTAGGATTCCCGGGGGCAGAGGAGTTCAAAACGCCTGGGGAGACGCCGGTGACTGAGGAGAAGGAGAAGCAATTCGTGCATTCGAACACAGCACCACCTGGGATGAGTGGAGGAGGGATTGGTGGTGGTGGGAACATGGTTGGACAGAGTAGTAGTAACGTGGATTTGTCAAAGATTTTGGGTGAGATTGATGATCATTTTCTTAAGGCTTCCCAAAGTGCACAAGAGGTGTCGAAGATGCTGGAGGCAACCCGGTTGCATTACCATTCAAATTTTGCGGATAATCGAGGTGATAATGTCATTTTGGCAGAGTACTATAGCTTTTTAATTGAGTTCTTTGTGTGATATCTGCTGTGGATGAGTTTTGTACAAATACACCAAACATTTAAGGTTATTAGGTTAATTGTCGATGGGATTCTTGTTCGAAATGGAATTTGCATTTAAAAGAGGGGTTTACAATGAATCTTTAAACGCAAAACATGCATTTGTGAAACTATTTGTTCTCACGACCTGTGCTTTAATCTAGTATGAAGTATTTAAAGATATAGGTCTGGAAAAGAATCGCTATAATACACACTGACCTTGTTAGAAATCATTGCTTTCACAAAAAGTGTTAACGATCCTCTCATGGGGCATTTTTTCCTAATACTCGTGAGAGTCCGTGTACGGAAATTTAGTCCTCTTTGCAGCAATTTATAGACATCTCCCTTGAGCTGGTCAGCTACTAAGTCAAGTTTGTAGAGATTTTAATCTATTACTCCATATATTTGCATTATTGGGTTCGATTTTGGTTTCCATTTTTTTTTTTGTTGAATGGAGTGGGATTTTATTATGCTTATTTACATAATGACATTTCACATAATGTGTTAGCCAATTAATAGATAAATGTTTAACTTCCAGGCACTCCAACATTTCAGATCCTAATGATGCTTGTTTTATATCAATATTCGACATGTATGAACTTGAATATCTTGTGTGAAAGTTTTAATATTCGTTACTCTTGTTATCATTAGTATTTTTCAGTCATGAAGATTTTTCTCAACAGGCATAGAGAATGTTAGATGCTTGTAGGACCATGCTTGTTCAGCACTTCTAGTCTAAACAGTTTATTCGTTTGACTTGAATCAAGCATCACAATAGTGTTCCGCGTATAAGTAATTTTTCTTCCCCAAACCGTCACCCAACCAGAAAACTAGTGATCGGTATACGAAACACCATATTTCTTTCTTCTCATTGGGTGTTTTGAGATAGAAATACTGTTCAAGTTATGACCTGGTTATTAGTTCTATTTCCATTAAATAAACCTGCAACAGAAGATTTCTATTTTCACCCGAAGTACTAAAATGTTTGCCTTACTCTTGATTAAAACTTATTGAGGCAAAACCATATCCAGTTAATATGACCCTCTCTGGCAACAATTTCTTTAGAGTGAGAAGCCATTTTTTTTACCGTTGGCTGGACAGTAAGTGGGTCCTAGTGTGAGAAGCAAGGGGAAAAAAAAGGCTCCAACAGGCCAGCAACGGTCCAATTTTTCATTTTTATCTTGATTAAAATTTCTCCCAGACAAGGGCTATATCCGCAGCCAGTTCTCTTACATTTTGATAATAATGTTTCTTATTCTTTAGGACACATTGACCATGCAGCGAGGGTCATGCAAGTTATTACATGGAACAAGTCTTTCAAAGGTGCACCAAATGGTGATGGCACAAAGGATAACTTGGATGCAGATGATTATGAGACGCATGCCACTGTTTTGGATAAGTTGCTAGCATGGGAGAAAAAGCTATATGAAGAAGTGAAGGTGTGTTATATTCTCTTAGGTTTATCATTTTCTGTGTGTTTTCACTTCATACAAGATTTTTCATTTTCATTTTATCTTTTTAATTTGTAATTGATGTCTGTGGCAAGCTTTCATTTTGGATTAAAACTTATTCTATAACTCCGAGAGCAATGGTAAACGGAAAAGAAGTAAAAAAATGAAGAACACACATTTTAAGTTGTTTACCATCTACGTCAACACACTGCTGCAAATTTTTTACTATAATGAAGGACGAGATTACAAGGTTCCCTCCCATCTCTTTGGCTTATCTAACACACAGAAAAAAAGGGCTCCATCAGATTCCTTTATATAGCAGACCTAATACTGAAGTATGAATGCCCAATGTACCCCTTCAATAAAAAAAAACTTTTGCCTGCTATCCCCCTGCAGCTCCACACAATTCAACATTCTTGTAATGTAAATGCATGTAGAATCATTTGATTGAGTGGCATTATGAAATACTGTTTTGTTTAAATTGAAAAAAAATGTTTAGCCACTGTATCGTAACTATTTCAGTTATTGCATGCAAAAGCTTGAATTCTTCCTTAGTTGTGGTCATGTTTATATATGTGATTAATTGATACCATTTGTTTCGTTTGTGTGCTGATAGGCCGGTGAGCTTATGAAACTTGAGTATCAGAGGAAAGTTTCGGCGTTGAACAAGCTGAAAAAACGCAATGCTAGTCCTGAGCAGTTGGAGAAAGCAAAAGCTGCTGTTAGTCATTTACATACACGGTATATAGTTGACTGGCAATCTTTGGATTCAACTGTAATAGAAGTGAATGATATACGTGACAAGCAGTTGTATCCAAAACTTGTTGCTCTTGTTCACGGGTAAGTTTCTGTTCCATTTCATCCTTTGTCCAAAACTATATCTACTGATTTATATGAAAGCTTTATGTATGCTGATTTATTCCCCCCCTGGACAGTGAGGCTTTGGGTGTTGCTGTCGTATGGTGTCAATCATCTCGAGATAGTTTTTCATGTTTGACTATTTTGCATTTTCTTATTCTGACCTGGAGATTAAAAATACCATAATGTCATCCAAGTATATGAAGTTTAAATCATTAAATAATGCCAGTGAAACTCTATATTGCTAATAATTTGTCGTATAATTTGGTTTTCTTCTTCCTGGGATAGCTAAGTTTTTTGAAATTCTCAATCACAGAAGGTTCCCCCCCCCCGACTGCTCAAAATTCCAATTCCTTTTTGGCGCCGAACTGTATAATGAATTCATATTTATCTCTGTAAAGGACATTGGTTAGTTTCCTTTTTTATTTATTTATTATGTATTGATTATTATTTAACTATATTGAAGGATGGAAAAGATGTGGGAATCAATGTGCAAGCATCATGACAGCCAGCTAAACATTGTTGCCGAACTCAAACCCCTTGAAGTTTCGGGAACTCTCATTGAAACGAGCAAACATCATCACGAGCGTACAATCCAGCTTTGGAATGTTGTCCAGGAATGGCATTTGCAATTTGAAAAGCTCGTTACTAATCAAAGGCAATACATCCAAGCCCTTAATAGCTGGTTGAAGTTAAATCTTATCCCGATTGAGAGCAGCTTAAAAGAAAAAATCTCATCACCCCCAAGAGTTCAGAACCCTTCAATCCAGCCTCTCCTCCATTCTTGGCACGACCAACTCGAGAAGCTTCCAGATGAGGTTGCCAAAAGCGCGATTTCTTCCTTTGCTGCTGTGATAAAGACCATTATTGACCATCAGGAGGAAGAAATGAAGCTAAAGGAGAAGTACGAAGAAACCAGAAAAGAGTACATGCGAAAAAACCAGGCATTCCAAGAATGGTATCAAAAGTACAGCATGCAGCATAGAACCCCAGACGAGACTGACCCGGAGAAAACCGTGAGCTCCAACACCAAGGACCCCCTTTCGGAGAGACTGTTTGTGGTAGAAAGCTTGAAAAAGAGGTTGGAAGAGGAAATGGAAGATCATCAGAAGATCTGTATTCAAGTGAGGGAGAAGTCACTTGGAAGTTTAAAAATCCGGTTGCCTGAGTTTTTCCGAGCTATGTCTGACTATGCTCATGCGTGTTTTGATTCTTACGAAAGACTGAGAGTGCTTACACAATCGCAGCATCATGTGAACCGGGGTTCATAGTTGTTTTTCTATTGTATGGTGGACTACAGTGTGTTCATGGAGGACTGTTTTCTGATCTTAAAAAGTGTGTGCAACTCTGGGGAGAGGTTTTTATTAGCTTTAGTGTACTCCCATTTATAGTAAACACTTGTGAACCCATCTTTGGTTAACTTATTTTGTGGCTGGATGGCAGTGGATTGGGTAGTTACTAGTTTGTAAAGTAAGTTGAGTTGGTCTGACCTGGCATACTGTGAGTAGGGACGTGGCTGGCTGGCAATAATACTCGGGCCATACCATGTAGAGGTTGCGAGGCTCGACCTCCCAGGTGGGCTGATCAATACTGACCGGCCTACATTCTGTTGTGGGTTAAGGACCAAATTTTGATCACATGGACTAGATTTCCAATGGAAATAATTTCTTGAAAGCAAAAAAAAAAAAAAAAAAAAAAAAAAAAAAAACTAGTGTCGTTTAATTGGAGCATATGCTGCTTAGAACCGATCGGATGCTACAATTCTTCTTCGACTCAACCTACAAAAACTGATAAAATGGAAAACTTTAAAAAGTGCTACATAACTGCATGTGCTTCTAATTATTACTATTATTTATCTGAAGATTTTGTCTGCTAATACTATGATCAAATGATCATATCTAAAAGTATTGTAAATTGTTTATTTATATATTAAGCTCCCGTTTGGCACCTATTTTTTTTTCATTCTTCATTTCAACCACACATTCTATCAATAAAATAATATTACACATAAACTTAAAAATTCTCCTTACTTTTTAATCACATATTCTTCCATCAATCACTATTCAGAAATACATTTTTTCACAAAATGGGTGTCAAACACCCCCTAACTAAACATCCAAGTGAGTCCAGAAATTGTTGTCCTTTTCATTACATTTTTTGATTCTTGGGCACATCGTTTCTTCTTAGCAAACAAGAAGACGTCAACGCGTTTTCTGACACATTGTTACATTACTAAGAAGATGTGATTCGTCAAGGTATCAATAATATATTAGGAAGATGGCAAGTTCAGAATCACAAATCACAAACTTGTGATATGAGTATTGTTTCAATTAGACTTGCAATCATAAAGATGGGAATAGATTTTATTTTATTTCCTTATCCAAATTGATGAAAGTTTGGGGTCATCTAATCTCATAAACAAGATCGTATTTTAGACGCTTTATGAAGCGTGTTTGGTAAGTAATATTGGATAAAACTAAAAAGTAACTTATTTTTCTCTTTATAGTATTGTATAAACTTATTCACCGAACATACCATGAAAATAAGAAGTCGGAGATCATGAACTTGTGGGCTGCAATTTGACCTTAATAAAAATGAATTTAATGCATTTCTACTATTTTTTCTTGTGAAGACACACGTTTAACATTACTTAATAATTGAGTAAATCCAAGTGTACTCAATTAGTTCGATCTAAGGGTTAAAATGGTCGAGTTTAGTACTCAACCATGTTTACCTATTTGTCAAGTTGCCCGAGTATAGTTTGGGAACAACCTTTTATTCATGTAAAAATCTGTTCGACTTGACGATTGCTCGAACTTATATTAATTTTTAAAATTATTTTTTGTTTAAATTATTGATCCAACAATAACTCATCGGTGAACTAATGGAGAAGTCTATGCGATCGTTAAATCCATAACACGTGATCTGGTAGTCAGTGAAGAAGGTGAGTGACTTGATTGAGAAAAAAATAAAGTTAGCAGACTCAATTGAAAATTTTGTATAAGTCTAGTGACTATAAAACCACTTCTAATAAGGAAATGCTACTGGTAGGGCTGTCCGTGGGTCGATTCGGGTTCGGTTCTGAAGAGACCTGAACCGACCCAAAACTTTCGGGTATTTAATAAATGGAACCGTCGAGTCCAAATATAATTATGGAACCGTTCGGGTTCGGTTCCGTACCATAATTAATTTTTTTAATATTTACAACAACACTACATAAATACAACTAATGACATTTCATTCGTAACTTTTACAAATTAACGTAACCCAATTCAAAAATATATAAATAACTAGACGTCTAATAAAATTAATTCAATGCATTCAAATACTAAAAAGTAGATATTAATATTATAGCAACACTACATAAAGTATATTCATTTGTTTCAAATTAAAATGGGCTAATGAGTTTTAAAAATGATTTGGGCTTTAAAATAAAATTATGAAATAATCTGATTTATTTAATAAATTTGATAATTTGTTTAGAAAAAAATAAAATAATTTAATTAATTCAATATAAAAAATAAAAAAATTATTTATTTTTGGTTCTTATTCGATTCTTTGATTTTTGGTCTAGACCCGAGACCCGACTTAAACTCTTCAGTTCTCGATTCGGGTACCTATTCGGGTATTTAATTTGTGAATAACAGCTCGATTCGATTCAATTCGATTCAGTTCGTTACTTTTGAACACCCCTATCTACGGTAGTATTTCACTCCCCAAACCCCTAATTATTCACGGAAAACCCTAATCGTACAAATTGAGCACCAAGAAATCCTATCAGCAATCGAAAACCACGTTAGTATACAAATTACATACATATACAAGACATTGGAAACTGGCGTTCAGGTCAAAAGAAATGATGAAGAAGATAATGAAGAAAATTGGGGGAGACGAGAATTTAGCGCCTGGAGTGAAAGAGAAACTCAAGAATGTGCGCCTGATAGCAAGGTCGTCATGGGCCGGGCTCATCGTGGGCTTTACGCAGGCCGCCACATTCAGTTCGGCAACAGCGTCAGTGAAGACGGCGGCAACAAGTCAGTATATTATTTGTGTTTTCGGGTTGTGTGTGTTACATACCTACCTATGAGAATACTGTATAATTTGTGGGATTTTTTTTTTTTTTAAGTGGCTTGGGAGATGAATAATTATGAGAGTTTGGTGGGTTGGTGAATATACTTTTCAGGGATGGATTATATGTTTTAATTTATTAATTTAATGAGGTATGCTAGAATACTATCATATCATGTCCTATAATATCTGAAAATGCTCATACTATGTTGGCATTGGGGTCTCGGAATCAGTTGAATGCCTTATTCCTGGCTGCCAAAAGTTAATGTATGAAAATTTGCAGGGAAATCTAGGACTGGATGAGGTAATTAATTCTTTAGTTATATTAGATGATGCGTCTCTTAATACTAAAGAGTGCAAGCTGTTCTTTTTATCATTTTTCCTGTCTCCTAAGAGCTCAACACTGACTTACATACATGAAATAACGTAACGACAGGCGGTGGAAAAAGTCACAGTGGCTTGAAGATCCAATAGTGTAATTATAATAGAACATTGCTTTTAAGAGCTAGGGCGGTGAGACATCCCTATATAATTTGGTGTGGATTCTGAATGCTGCTCTCTTCTTGAGACCATTTAAAAAATAAAAAATAAAAAAAAAATAAAATTGAACATTGGGGATTACGACTTCTTGATTGAATTTTGGAACAACTTGTTTGGTCATTGTTACTTGTTGTCGCTTAGAATGTCACCTTCCTATAAGCTATTGACATTACATTACGGAGCTCTTAAATTTCCATTGAATTATCGAATGCATACAAGAATGAGTGACTAGGCAAAAAGAAAAATCCAACAGAAGACAATATCAAAACAGTGATCAGTTACTTATAATGGTCCTCATGGATAAGCATTGATGTGTGTGATTTGTTCCCCCCCATCACTCTGTGTGTGTTTAAATAAGTAGAGAAAAAAATGCCACCAACCAAATCAATAAAGGAGGAGAAAAGTATTTGCTTGCTATGAAGTATGTATTAGTAATTTAGTATGTGAAAGGAAAAATATATAATGTTCCCTTTTGTGCCAATATAGACAAAATAAACTTGAGCCTAAGCCTAGATGCTGGTGCCTTTTATTAGATTCCTTACTGGTCTCAATACTCATTCCATTTGTAGCTTTATTTTGGAATTTGACCACAATGTTTAAAAAGGCATAATTGGCTACCTAGACATTTTTCCTTCATGATGGGCAGCGTAAGCCTCACAGCAAACAAAAAATATTAAAATGCAAAAATAAGTTCATAATATATCATAAACAATCTTCAAGATTCATAATTGAACAATTTAAAGTATGCAAACAAATAAAAGAAAATCTATATAAAAAATTTTTTTTAGTTGTTGGGGGCAGTGAACTATATCCAAAGTAGCTTTAATACTTTAGTGGGCAATGGGCTATTCACAAATGGATCTATCAAAATTTTTTATGTTTTGCAAACCACAAGACTTGAGGTGGTGCTGCGAGGTGTACACATCCAAAAACAGCCTCACTATTAGTTCCTGGAGTCGTTTTTTGTTCACCTTACTACGAGGAGGGCCTTAAGGCGTGTTTTAATTGGTTTTTTAAACAATGTTTGACAACTTAACATGTACTCTTAGCTGTCCTCTTTTGTTTACAAATAAATAGAGCATACACTCTTTTGGGCATAAGTTGTGTATCTTTGGCACAAAATAGCACTTCTTAATTGAAACTAAAGTAATGTCTGTATGTCTTGTACTCTCGATTTATTGATATTTATGATTGGAAATGGGGAAAATATAAGGATCCAAAGTGTGAGCTCTGCCGGTTTTGACATAATTTATAAGTGCTTACTGTCAAACCGTAGAATTAGATATAAAGTGTGTGCTTATTTAGGAATTGTAGTTAGATTTAACTTTGGTATCCTCAGTTACTGTAAATTAGTACATTGGCTAGTTCGGTTTGAAGTATTTTGTAGTAAATTGTTGTGATTTGACTTGCAATTGTTTTATAGTCGGTGCTTAGTAATGATATGATAATTTATTTTGGCATGGTGGAAAGTTATTTTCTGGTTCCATTATGCATAATCAACTTTCATCCATGAAATAATGAAAGATATTGCACTCTGAATCTTATTAGTTTGATGACAATGATAGGACGGGGAGGAATTGGAAGCCTAATGTGCAGGAGAAACGACTCTTCAGCTACATTCTTGATCGCCATGTTCGTGTTAAGGCAACCACCCATGCTCTCCAGTGCATAGATAAGGCAGGTGGGATTGACGAGTACTTGCTGAAAACTCCGTACCACAAGATGGACACTGAGATGGGCCTCTTCTGGAAAGCAAAAATTGAGAAGATGTATGGAAAACTTGGAGAGATGGAAGTAGTTTTCTTCACACCTGAAGATGAGGATCGTTTAGAAGAGCAATTTAGAGAAATCAAATTAGCTGAGCGAGCAGCACGTAGGGATGCCCGGAGAAAAATGTATGGTTGGTCCGGTAGAAAAGACGGTGTAGCAGATGCTGAAGGAGCACATGAAGAAACTTCTGGCAGCGAAGAAGGAAGCCTGCGTGCTGACATTCATGAGCAGATGGTCGCTAATGCTTGATTATATTCCTCGGCTATTGCAACACTTGCCCGTTGGTCTCGTGTTATAGAGGCTGCCAGATTTTTGTCGCTTGTTCTCTTTTTGATGTTTCCTTTGTAATGTTAGTGCCTATAAATTGCTTGGTTCTTTTTGTATCCAATTTTTTCAAATGATCTTTTTAGCTGGGATTTGAACGTCTGATTTTGACAGGAGTTCAAAACTCAGTTCGATAGGTTGAGGAATTATTTTAGGGCCTGTTTGGTGGGGATTCTCAAAATTCTACAGTAAATCAATTCTCATTTTCAACCACACATTCTTCAAAAAAATAATATTTTCCATCACATTAATAATATTTTTTCTTTTTCAACCATACATTTCTCATCATATCACTATTCAAAATCAATTCTTCCTCCAAAACTCCCTCCCAAACAAGCACTTATAATTTTATTCAACAATGGTATTTTTCGTTTGTTGTGATATGACATGCCCAAATAAAATAGTGAAATATAGAAAATTAATCGACACCCAAATCCCATAAAAGTTAATTGAATATTGTGAAATACTGATAAGGCAATGCAGTCCTTGTCTGGCACAATTACACTAGGGATTCGTTTGGTATGCCTTTACTTATGTTTTCAGAAAAGTCAAATTGAATTAACTTCCTCTAAAATCTCTTTTAACTACCAGTAACACTTTTATAAAATTAGTCAAATAGATTCAAAAGCAACTTTTAAGTGAGTGTCTTTAGACTTTTCAAAAGTAATGCCAACGTGCCCTTAGTCCCTCTTTGAGCTTCATTTTTCTTCAAAACTCAATTTTAATCACGCATTATTTCATAAAATAATTTTTTACGTAAAATCAAAAAAATTTCTCTATTTTTTACACACTCTTCAAAAAATCACTATTCCAAAACACATTTTCCTCGAAAAACAGTCTCAAATGGGGTGCTTAATATGATATTGGAATACATTTTGGATTTGCTCCTCCACTGATGTTTTCTCCATTAATAAACTGATCCCACCAACTTGTCCTCTTATCTTTTGGACTTTTGCATATAAAGGTCTAAAGCATGTTGATTCGCAAATCATAGTTGCTACATTCGGTTTGGGTTAGGCCAAACAAGTGACGGACTCCATATAACTTTGATGGCCGCATTTGAATTTCAGGTATGCAAATTTGAAATAAGTATTTTAAAAGTACAAGATATGCAACATCACTTTTGGGTAGGTAGATGATAAAAATATTGTGCTAGCGGATTGTTCCTACATCATCATTACAGTTAGTCACAACATCTCCATTAATATAGCAAGACAAGGTAAAATAAAATAAATATGTGACTTACTTGAAACTGTAATATATAAATTATTTTACAGCATCAGTTTCTTATGTAGCCTCCATTTGGCAAAGTTTATAAATTATTTATAAATTTATAAATTTTATTTTATTTTATTATACAACACTAGATCAATATATATTATTTACTTATTAATATGTAATTTCTACCTATTTATATATTAAACCGTTTATAAGTCGAAACTATCCAGTTGCCATTAATAAAGAGACAGTGATTACATGCGGAGTACAATTTGGATCAAATGAGTAAGGGTAATTATATTATCACTACAAAATTTACTTGTTACACCACATTTTTATTATTTACATAAATGACTATAAGTAAAATTACTTAATTAACCATACTTTTAAATTTACATTTTAACATTAAACAATTTTCATAGACACCACAACACAATCATTAAATTAACAAAACTTGTCCGTTATTTCTTTTGCAGTGGTGCTAATTCTTTAAAATGCCTCTTTTATTACGGTGGTGGTTTATGATTTTAGGGAAGAAGTTGTAAGGTGGTCGCCAGTGAGATCTTATCGATAAAATGTTCTACAACAACATTGAAGACAAAACTCTTCGCTTTGAAGAAAAAGTTGTCTACATGGCCAGCGCATTTGGAGATATTCACCGAGCAAGTTTTTTCTGATATTAATGCCTTCTTTGCTTGGACATTTGTAAATCGAAGGCCATTGTGGCAAATGTAAGGATTTTTAATCAAACATGTGGGCTTATATGTGAAATATTGTGTATTAAATTAAGGGAAAATTAGATACAATACCCTAAAAAAATTAAGTATTTGATTAATACGTTGAAACTAACTAAAACTACAATTACCGTATTAATTACTTTCAAAACCTCCACACCAATCACCACAACAAAAATCCAAATTAGAAGCAGAAATCCCCGAATCAGAAAACCCTCTAGAAATCTCCGACTTCGCCTCCAACTCTCCAATGTTCTTGCAAAGAGAAAACATTACTCACCAATTTAATGTTGCTACATTTTTGTAGTTTTAATAAGAGTTTCCCATTTGGATGATTGGGTGATTTTAGGGGTGAATCTTGAGCGAAAATCCTTTCTTGCACTGTAAATCCACGATTGTTGGTAAATCTTTGTTGATATTAGGTCAATTTTATCTATGTCCATGCTATTAGAAGCCAATGACAACTTGTTTGATGTCCAACTATTAAATGTGGCTTTCAGTATTACAAGCAAACACAATTGGAAACCATTGTTGGAATATTTTAGCAATTTGGGGGCCACATGTAACATATTAAAAATGTGTGTGCTATTATCTAAAGTAAATTAGTCATTAGAGTGATCCACTAAAGATAAAGTTTGACTAATGGGTATTGAATTTCGTGGAATTAAAGTGTAGAGACCGGAAGTTTGTTCTAAATTGTTGAGGGGCCGATTTAAAACAAATGAAAGATAATGAATGGTCATTATCTTATATATGGGTTATGGTCCCCATTTGAGTGAGTTCTTCAAGGTTTCTACATCCCCATCCATAGAAATCAAGATTGAAGTGAAGTTCACAAATCAAATTGGAAGATCGTGATCCTTTCAGGCTAACAATCAAGATCGTGATTCTTTCAGGCTAACAATCTAATTATCATGGATTCAGGTATGTTTTATGTTTATGTTCATTTTTCAGATTTCAATATGGATATGGATCTAGGGTTTTATGTGAAAAGGTTTTGAATAAAGTTCGTTATTCCTTTTCAATTTTTCTATCAAGTGGTATCAGAGCCATCCATAATTGAAATCATGAGAAATGGAATTTTAAGATTCTAAATTCTATGAATTATTGGATCACTATGTTATCAAGCTTTATAGCATGTTATATTATAGAATTCTAACATTTTATGTTATAGATGTAGAATTTGAGCATGTTATAATATTGTTATTTGATTTTCATGTTATATTATTAATTTTTTCATATTATGCTTTGGATTTAGATTTTGAGCATGTAATAATATGATTTTCGGATTTATTCTATGGATATAGCATAAAATAATAAGGATCTATGTTTTTCTTCAAAATTCGAATTTTGAAATTGGGATTTTTTTTTTGGATTTCAGATTAAAAAAAAAAAAAAAAAAAAAAAAGGATAAAAAAAAAAAAAAAATTTTTTTTTTTTAATGGCGTCTTATTCTGACAATTGTTTCAAACAACGACCGGCTGTCTTGATGAGAGCATTCTTTATAGCAATGACCGTCGGAAATTTCTTCTTACATTCTGCCAGTGAAATCTTCTGCTGTGAAATAAAACATTTCTTCACGCTTTCAAAAGAGTGAGAGCTCGCGCCGTTTCGGGGCGCCGGTGAAGGGAGAAAATTTAATTCTTAATTAATGTCGGTTATGGAGTTGAAGAAGGCATTAATTTGGGAATTAATTTGGAGGTTTTTGGAGTTATGGAAGATTTGGGGGCGGGGGCATGAGTTGCAAATTAGACTTTCTTAGGCCCCTGTTTGCAATTTAAAATTAGGGTTAATATTTATATATCAGTCCCTAAGGTTTAAAGTTAATCCTAATTGGGCCTTAAGGTTACGGGTTTTTATAATTCAGCCCCTGAAGTTCTGAAATTAATTGATTTGGGCCATTTAAGTTCTGAATTTAATTATTAAGTCCCTGAATGTTCATAATTGGTTTAGTTTGGCCCCTAAAGTTCCGCATAATTGATTTTTTGAATCCTAAACTTTCCAATTATTAACATTTAATCCCTAAAGTTTTAAATAATTATTTTTGGGGTCTCTAAAGTTTTCTATAATTAATTTTTGACCCATAAAGTTTTGAATTAATTAATTTCAACCCCTAAAGTATTGAATTATTAACCCTTAGGCCTTTAAAGTTTCATAATGAATAAAATTAAGCATTCTAATTTTCAAATTATGGTATAAAGGACTCAATTGGTTTTATAATATTCAAAAGTGAATTGATTGAAGCAATATGTTGCCAAAGCAACCTCTCTTGTGGAAATTAATTAACTTAGAATATTAGAAGGAATTCGTGTGTATGCTTGTTCATGCGGATATTAGCCGGCCCAAAGGAAGGTTAATATTTGGCCGAATTGTATGCACACTTGTGGTGGTAAATGTGTGACAATTATAAGGTTTCCATGTGAATAATAAATCAATCCAAAGATGGGTTTATTATTTGACAGGATTTATTGTCAATGTTTGATCACTACACCAAGAGTACCACTTACAATTAATATTACTGTCCAAAGACTTGATATTAATGATGTGCTAGGTATCTTGAGATGGGATTTACCATGATTTGATTAATTGATTATTGAATCTTAATATTGATGTGAGCATAATTCTTCCATTTTCTCTCTACAGCTAATTCATCTGCTACTGCCATATCTGCTAATATCAACTCTATTCCCAAGCTCAATGGGACAAACTTCAAGGATTGGAAAGAGAGCGTATTAATTGTTCTCGGCTGCATGGATCTAGACCTTGCGTTCGGATTGAGCAACCCACCCCTACGACGGATGAAAGTTCACCCGATGAAAGGAGGAATTTTGAGAAGTGGGAACGCTCTAATCGCATGAGTCGATGATCATTAAGCGCGGCATTCGGAAGCCTTTCGAGGCGCGATGTCGAAGAAGTAACTAATGCCAAGGATTTCCTTACCGAAATTGAGAAACATTTTGCGAAAAAACGATAAGGCTGAAACAAGAACGCTTTTTCATAGCTTGATTTCAATGACATATAAAGCCAAAGGAAATATAAGGGAGTACATCATGGAGATGTCTCACATTACTTCTAAACTTAAGGGACTAAAGCTCGAGCTATATGATGACTTGCTCGTACATTTGGTATTGATATCGCTTCTGATTCGGTCAATTCAAGGTCAGTTATAACTGCCAAAAGGAGAAATGGTCTCTAAATGAGCTCATTTCATATTGTGTGCAAGAGGAAGAAAGGTTGAAGCAAGATAGAACTGAAAATGTTCACTTGGCAAGCACTTCTAAAGATAAGGGCAAGAAAAGAAAGAAGGAATTTCAAGCTGCTCCTAAGGGTCCAGCACAAAAGAAACAGCAAGAGGACAACAAAGAAGCATGTTTCTTTTGCAAAAACACTGGACATGTGAAGAAGAATTGTACTAAATATCTCGCGTGGCGTGCAAAGAAAGGTACAAATCTTACTTTGGTCTGTTCTGAGGTTAATTTAGCTTCAGTACCTAGAAATACTTGGTGGTTAGATTCTGGTGCTACTACTCATATAAGTATTTCTATGCAGGGCTGCCTGAGCTACCGAAAGCCAAGTGATGGTGAAAGATACATCTATGTTGGTGATGGCAAATCGGTGGAAGTTGATGTAATAGGCACTTTTAGGTTATTGTTGGGAACTGGTCATTATTTGGATTTGAAAGACACAAAAGTTGTACCGTCTTTTAGACGGAGTTTGGTTTCTGTTTCTTTGTTGGACAAATTTGGTTATTATTGTTCATTTGGAAACAATCAGTTTAGTCTTTCTTTAAATTCTAATATTATTGGTACTGGTTTGTTATCTACATTTGATAATCTATACTTGCTTGATACTGTTACATCATATAATGAAAACCTGCATGTGGAAACACGTGGTACTAAACGCAAATTGCATAAAGAAAATTCAGCAAAATTATGGCATAAGCGCTTAGGTCACATCTCTAAATCTAGAGTTGTACGGCTTGTGTCAAATGGTATTTTAGACTCCCTTGACTTCACAGATTTTGATGTATGTATTGAATGTATCAAGGGAAAACAGACCAAAACAAAAGGATTAGGTGCTAACGGAACTTCGGATGTCTTAGAATTGATACACACAGAGATATTTGTGGACCATTCGGTAGGGCTTGTTGTAATGGTCTACAATATTTTATATCATTCATAGACGATTACTCACGTTATGGGTACCTATATCTTATTCATGAAAAGTCCGAGTCATCGGACATGTTCAAAGTGTTTAAAACAGAGGTTGAGAATCAACTCAACAAAAGAATAAAAAACGTTAGGTCTGACCGTGGTGGTGAGTACTACGGCAGAAATGACGGTTCAGGTGAACAATGTCCAGGACCATTTGCTAAATACCTAGAGGAATGTGGAATCGTCCCACAATACACTATGCCGGGGACGCCTAGCATGAATGGTGTAGCTGAAAGACGAAACAGACTCTTAAGGATATGGTAAGGAGTATGATTAGTCATTCTACTTTACCAAAATCACTACGGGAGAAGCATTAAAGGCTATGACTTATATTACGAATAGAGTGCCAACTAAGGCTGCTGCCAAAACTCCATATGAACTTTGGATAGGTAAAAAGCCTAGTCTAAAGCATTTTCATATTTGGGGATGTCCAGCTGAGGCTAGGCCTTATAGGCCATATGAAAAGAAATTGGACTCCAAAACAAGATGCTTGACTACTTTATTGGCTATTCTGAGCGATCAAGGGGCTATAAATTTTATGATCCCACAACTAAGTCAATTTTTGAAACGGGAACTGCAACATTTTTTGAGGATGTTGAGTTTGGGGGGAGAAATAAGGTTAGAGACATTATCTTTGAGGAAGAAGTTGAGGATACTATTACTTTTGACAATGAACAAGTCCCTATACCTGTCATTGGTCAAGAAGCATATCCAGAACCTCAACAAGATAATGTTGAAGAAGTTGAGGATACTATTACTTTTGACAATGAACAAGTCCCTATACCTGTCATTGGTCAAGAAGCATATCCAGAACCTCAACAAGATAATGTTGAAGAACCTCCCATCCAAAATGAGGTAAATATTCCAGAAGTTCAAACTCAACAACCTCAAGAACCAATACCTTTAAGGAGATCCACGAGAGAAAGGAAAAATGCTATTTCGGATGATTTTATAGTATTTCTCCAAGAACATGAGGAAAATAATGGATTGATGGAAGATGATCCAATCAACTTCCGTCGTGCCATGCGAGGTTCGACTCTCAAAAGTGGATTGATGCCATGAATGATGAGTATAAGTCTATGCAAGACAATAAAGTTTGGGATCTTGTCGCGTTACCAGAAGGTGCGAAGCCTATTGGTTGTAAATGGATTTTTAAAACCAAGAGGGATTCGAAAGGTAATGTGGAAAGATATAAGGCTCGTCTTGTAGCTAAAGGCTTTACCCAAAAGGAAGGTATTGACTTCAAAGAGACTTTCTCTCCAGTTTCAACGAAAGACTCTTTCAGATAATTATGGCACTTGTTGCGCACTTTGACCTTGAGTTACATCAGATGGATGTTAAGACGGCGTTTCTCAATGGCGACATTGATGAGACAATCTATATGGTGCAACGAGAAAACTTTGTGTCAGGAGACCCGAAGAACATTGTTTGCAAATTAAAGAAATCCATCTATGGGCTCAAACAAGCTTCCCGTCAATGGTACTACAAATTTCATCAAGTAATTATCTCGTTTGGTTTTGAGACAAATGCTGTTGATGATTGTGTGTATCACAAGTTCAGTGGGAGTAAGCATATTTTCCTGGTTTTGTATGTTGATGACATACTGCTTGCCACTAACGATATAGGCATGTTGCACGAAACCAAGAGATTTTTATCTAGGAATTTTGAGATGAAAGATCTTGGTGACGCCTCTTTTGTATTAGGGATTCAGATATATCGGGATCGCTCTCGAGGTATTCTTGGATTGTCACAAAAGAGCTATATCGATAAAGTACTTAAGAGGTTTGGCATGCGGGGTGTAAATCGGGTGACACCCCTGTCGCTAAAGGAGACAAATTTAGTCTCAAACAATGCCCGAAAAATAACCTTGAAGTTAAGGAAATGCAGAAGATTCCCTATGCTTCAGCTGTTGGGAGTCTTATGTATGCTCAAGTTTGTACACGTCCAGATATAGCATTCATTGTTGGAATGCTAGGCAGATATGTAAGCAACCCTGGAATGGATCATTGGATAGCAGCCAAAAGGGTTATGAGATATTTGAAGAGAACAAAGGATTACATGCTCACCTATATCAGATCGAATCAGTTAGAGATCATAGGATACTCCGATTCTGATTTCTTTGGATGCCAAGACGAGGGAGATCCACATCGTGCTATATTTATCATTAGTTGGAGGAGCTATTTCTGGAGGAGTGCTAAGCAGACACTCATAGCTTCTTCTACCATGGCAGCAGAATTTGTAGCTTGCTATGAGGCATCTAATCATGGAATATGGCTGCGAAATTTTGTCACTAGGCTGCGTATTCTGAATGGCGTAGAAAGGCCGCTAAAGTTATATTGTGACAATAACTCTGCAGTTCTATATTCTAATAGCAACAGGAGTTCATCTAAGTCAAAACACATTGACATCAAGTTCCTGGTTGTGAAGGAAAGAGTACAGAGTGGACAGATTTCCATAGAGCATATTGGGACAAACTCCATGATTGCGGATCCGCTTACTAAGGGATTGACACCCAAAGTCTTTCATGAGCACATTGCTCATATGGGTGTTGTATATCATGAGGATATCAAGTTTTAGTGGGAGTTTGTATTTTCATTGCTTTATGTTTTGTACACATTTGTGTATTTGGATATTGTTCTGTACAGAAATAAAGTTTTCGATTTATTACACTCGTTATTATATTCAGTATCGATCTCACTTAAGAAATAAGGTTGGACCAGTTGGAAATAGACATGTTTGGGTCACATAACATGTAATTTTCGTGCTACACTCCATGATTGATCTATGTCATTTGGTTATATGGGTGTACGTGACCATTGATGGATTTAGTCACGTTAAATGTGACGAAAATCGCTTTGATCCTACATCGATGTGACTAATGGACGAGATTGTTTGAAATACCCATAATAATAATAATAGCAAAAAATTTTGAGCTCATAAAGGTTGTGCACATTTGAAATGTTACACATATGGCCCAGTGGGAGATTGTTGGAATATTTTAGCAATTTGGGGGCCACATGTAACATATTAAAAATGTGTGTGCTATTATCTAAAGTAAATTAGTCATTAGAGTGATCCACTAAAGATAAAGTTTGACTAATGGGTATTGAATTTCGTGGAATTAAAGTGTAGAGACCGGAAGTTTGTTCTAAATTGTTGAGGGGCCGATTTAAAACAAATGAAAGATAATGAATGGTCATTATCTTATATATGGGTTATGGTCCCCATTTGAGTGGGTTCTTCAAGGTTTCTACATCCCCATCCATAGAAATCAAGATTGAAGTGAAGTTCACAAATCAAATTGGAAGATCGTGATCCTTTCAGGCTAACAATCAAGATCGTGATTCTTTCAGGCTAACAATCTAATTATCATGGATTCAGGTATGTTTTATGTTTATGTTCATTTTTCAGATTTCAATATGGATATGGATCTAGGGTTTTATGTGAAAAGGTTTTGAATAAAGTTCGTTATTCCTTTTCAATTTTTCTATCAACCATGACTAGTGAAAAGGCTGCAGCTGAGTTTCAATTGGAGAAGGAAGTAAAGCGGCTTCAAGAAGCACAGGTCTGCACGTGGCCAATTTTGTTTTAAATTTTGTTATCATTCTCGTTCATGATTATACATGTGTATGTGGAGTGTAAATCACCATATAACTTATAGTTCAAAACAATTAGAAGCTGAAAGAAGCAGAGCTTCTCGTCGAGCATCATCATCTTGGGAAGAAGATGTTGACATGAAAGCATTTGAGTATGTGCCCTTGTTTAATTTCTTTCTATCAGATTATGTACTTCAGTTAAACTGCTGTATAATATGTGTATTAAGAGAGGGCAATAGTTTCACATGAATCAAAGTCATCCAAGAGAAGACCTAGGAGTATTGAAGGAAATTCAACCTTGAAGAATTACACTCATGAGATTGAAGGTAACATTGAATAAATTTTGTTTTTGAAGTTGAACTTTGTATTTCAGTAGATTTTTCGTTCATTTATATTTGAAGCAAGTTTGGGCATAGATTGTGATGAGTTTGTGTATAAATGTATAAAAATATTGTTCTTTAAATTTGGGATTAGCTCCAAAACTGTGGCAAACTATTTCCCTTTGATTTTCTAAGATACGTGATGATGTTTGACAAAATGTCTCAATTAGAAATGTTGAGATTTTGTTGTAGTGAGAGGATTTGTAGCAAAATTTCTTGCTAACTCTATGCTCTGTTTGCATCAGATATGGATCTGTAATAGGGATTGAGTTTCCTCGGGGACTTAATAGCATCAAAGGGTGAACTGCACTTGACAATTCAGATGTTTATGAGCTGAAGCTACTACTTTTAGCTTCTGAGTAAAGCCAAACGTGCATTAGTGAATATAAGTTATTGTAATATTCAATTATACGCTTTTGTGCCAAATTTTTTCCAAATTTAATGGTTTAGCCTACTTAGGGCCTGTTTGGTACAGATTTTCATTTTCTACAGTAAATCAATTCTCATTTTCAACCACACATTCTTCAATAAAATAATATTTTCCATCACATCATTACTTTTTTCTTTTTTTTCAACCACACATTTCCCATCATATCACTATTCAAAAATCAATTATTCCCCCAAAAATCTCTACCAAACACACTCTTAATATGTTAGGTTAGAATCCATAATCAAGGAGCTATTTGGAAACACTTAAGAATCAAATTATCAATCCAAGTTGAATTTGCGGTCTGTTTTTGACTTGTTTGGAATGTTTTTTCACCTATCTAATTCTTTATTATTTCGGAATAATAGGCCAGTCTAGTCTAATTGTCACCACTGAAAAGCTAGAAGTCGTTTTAGTTTTAGTTTTAGTTGGACAATAGGTGCGATTAGGCCCCTAGTTCAAGTCCAATAGGTTTCTTGTCATTATGTGTTTATTTCTATAATAAATTATGTGTTTTGTCACTTTTTCAAATATTTGCAGTTTTTTTAAACTTTTGTTACTTTTTTGAACGTTTGTCACTTTTTTTTAATTTATATTACTTTTTTAGTGTTTGTCACTTTTTTCTATTACCTTTTTTTATTGTTTTTTATTTTTTTTATTTGTCACTTTTTTACGTCATTTTTTTACTTAAAAAGTGATATTAAAAGTGATCACGAATTTATTAGGAAAAATACTAAGTATATCGATGGTGTTTGTAGAATGTCCGAAAAGAGGAATATTGTGTATATGTTTGTTTTTGTTTAAAATTAAAGTTCCTAATTAATAATTTTGTCCTTTTATGACAAGTTCCAAGGAAGTTACAGCAGTCATATTTAAGGTGATGGGGTGGAAACTTCAACAGCAGGCGGCTCCGTCGACTATTCCACCATTCTAGTCTTATCAGCTTCCTTTTGAGAGATCAAGTCCAAGTTCTGTCAGCTTTCCCCTTGTGATGCTTGAGGAAGCTCGTAAAAAGTGGTGCTGGATTATACTGTTATGCATGTTGTCCTTTTTTGCTTCGAAGGTGTTCTTGATGCTATGTATTTCTTGGTGGACAGTAACTCAATTCTTGTATAATTGTTTAGAAGATAAGGTTATGTGATTTAATCTTGTTTTGGAGCTGAAAATTGTGGGTTATGATTGTTTGTAAGATTTTGTCAGAAAAGAGTGGTGAATGAATGGTTTGTCACTTTTTCGATTGGTGTTTTGTTACTTTTTCGAATGTTTTCGATTGATATTTTGTCACTTTTTCGCATGTTTGCAGTTTTTTTAAACTTTTTGTCACTTTTCTAAACTTTTGTCACTTTTTTAGTGTTTGCCACTTTTTTCTATCACATTTTTTTATTGTTTGTCATTTTTTTACTAACAAAATCACTTTTTTGTAAACTTGAGATTGTGTCACTTACTTATTTTATGCAGTACCATCTAGGAATGTCAAAATTGCTCTTCAATTTTATAAAAGTGACATTGTGTCACTTTTTTAAATTTTGTCACCTTTTAAGCTTTTGTCACTTTTTAATAAGATAAAAAAATGAAATAATTTGTTATGTTTTCCTAACATAATCGGCTCGTGGATTTGCATGAACATACTGATTATTTTAAGAACATGATTACTGGTGCTGCACGAATGGATGGTTCTATTTTGTTATTTGTCACTTTTTTTAAGTTTGTGTCACTTTTTTGAATTTGTTTCACTTTTTGAGTGTCACTTTTTTTTGAGTTTTGTCACTTTTTTTGCGTTTGTGTCGCTTTTTTAAAAAAAGTAAAAAAGTGACAATTTTTATAAAAAAAAGTGACATTGCGTCATTTTTTTCATTTTACACAGTATTTTTTACTTTCTAAAAATCTTTCACATGATTTTTCAAAACATCCCTAATTTTAATGGTATTTTTGTAAGTACCCCTTAAATTAAAGGCTATCAATTTCGGTTAAACTCATTTAAAGTGATCTAATAAGGTTTCGATATTTTGGGTTTTGAAGCATCTAATTAAAATATGGGCTTATATGTATAGAGATCGGACCTATTCCTAATTCCAAGATGGGCTGAATCAGGTCAATGGGCAATCAGTATAAATATATGGTTATGTTCCCCGGATCACATGTTCTGTTCATTCTATTCTGACTCCTATCTTCAGAGAGAAATTAAGGAACAACGTGTTGATCTGGAAAATTAAAACCGCAGGACTTATTCATTGCGATAATCATGTCTGACCCAGGTACGCTTTCGCTTTTGGTTAATTAATTTTTGATGATCCAACATGAACGATCTTATGACGGTAAATATTATTATTTTATCCAACAAGTGGTATTAGAGCCTCTTCATGTTGAATCATTGAGAATCGAAATTTTAATTTCGTTCTTGTGATAGTTTCATTATTTTCGAATTTAACAATTCCGGATTTAGTTTTGTTAAATTTGAAAATTTTCGGTTAAATATCTCGGATTTTCAGTATTTTCAGTATAATTTTTTTTTTGTTGGCGGCGCTACCACTGCCGGTTTGCAGCAGTTGGAGCTGTTGCTGCAGCCAGCAGCAGCGATCAGCGTTGTCAGACAACAGCGCTGCGTGTAGACCTAAAAAAAAAATTTTTTTTTAGGGTTAGGGTTTGTGTGGATTTGGAGGCGGGGGTATGGGCTGAAAATTTGAAGTGTTTGGGCCCTTATTTGCAATTTACAATGAGGGTTTAGAATTTACAGTTTCAGCCCTTTAAGTTTGTAACTTTAGTTATTTTAGCCCCTAAGGTTATAATTTACTTAATTGGACCATTTAAAGTTCCGGGTTTAATAATTCAGTACCTAAGGTTTAAAAATTAAATAATTTGGGCCATTAAAGTTTTGAAATTTGCAATTAAGCCCCTGAAAGTTCATAATTAATTTAAATTGGCCCCTAAAGTTTTAAATAATTAATTTTTGGATCATTAAAGTTTTTCAGAATTAATTTTTTGACTCCTAAAACTTCCAATAATTAATTATTGACCCCTAAAGTTCTGGATAATTAATTTTTGATCCCTTAAGTTTTGAATTATTAATCTAAAGGTCCCTAAAGTTTCAAAATTACTCAAATATGCAAAATTGGTGATTCCCTTTTCAAATTTCGGTACAAAGGACTCTTTTGAGAGGTATAATATTCGAAAGTAAATTAATTGAAACAACATTTTGCCAAAGCAACATCTCTTGTGGATATTAATAAATTTAGAATATTAAAAGGTGTTTGTGTGTATGTTATTCATGCGAATACTTGATCGGCCCATAGGAAGGTCAGTATTTCGCCGAATTGCACATATACATGTGGTGAGAAACATGTGACGATTATTTGGTTTAACGTGTGATCAATGAATCGGTCCAAAGACAGGTTTATTGATTGACATATTTCTTTATTGTCAATGTTTGATCGCTACAACAAGAGTGCCACGTACAAGTCAATATTTCTGTCCAAAAACTAGGTATTGATGTTGTGCTAGGTATCTTGTGATGGGCCCTACCACTATTTGACATCATTATTTGCATATTAAGGATTGTGAGCTCTTCAACTTAATCGTTCTCTAAATTCAATTTCAGGTTCTGCTACTAATATCTCTGCTAACATCAATTCTATTCCAATGCTTAATGGCACCAACTTTAAGGCATGGAGAGAGGAACTAATGATTGTTCTCGGAGTCATGGATCTGGATCTTGCTTTACGGGTCGATCAACGTACTGCACTTACTGATAAGAGTACCTCTGATGACAAAAGGGAGATGGAAAAGTGGGAACGATCTAACCGCATAAGCTTGATGGTCATAAAGCGTGCTATTCCAGAAGCATTTCGGGGCACTATGTTCGATAAGGTGACTACAGCTAAGGGTTTCCTTGAGGATCTTGAGAAGATGTTTGCCAAGAATGAAAAGGCTGAAACTAGTACACTTTTGGCAAATCTTATCTCAATGCGGTACAAAGGGAAAGGAAACATACGGGAGTACATTATGGAAATGTCTCACATTGCTTCAAAACTGAAGGCACTCAAGATGGATATATTTGAAGGTTTATTAGTGCACTTGGTTTTGATATCCCTTCCGACACAATTCAATCAATTCAAGGTGAGATATAATTGTAAAAAAGATCCATGGTCCCTTAATGAGCTCATCTCACACTGTGTCCAGGAAGAGGGGAGATTGAAGCATGATAAGACAGAAAGTACTCATTTGCCACCACCTCTAAGAACAAAAGGAACAAGAAAAGGAAAGTTGTTAAGGAAGCTGAGGGTACAGCATCACAAAAGAAATAGCATAAGGAACCAACTGAGGATGGTTGTTTCTTTTGTGGAGTTGCAGGTCATAGGAAGAAGAATTATACCAACTATCACGCATGGCGTGTCAAGAGAGGTATTCTTCTTAATTTGGTTTGTTCTGAGGTTAATTTAACTTCGGTACCTTAATACACATGGTGGATAGATTCTGATGCAACAATTCACATCAGTGTATCTATGCAGGGTTGCCTGAGTTGCCGAAAACCAAGTGATGGTGAAAGATACATCTATGTTGGCGACGGCAAGACGGTGGAAGTAGAAGCAATAGGAAAATTTAGATTATTGTTAAAAATTGGATTTCATTTGGATCTTAATGAGACATTTATTGTACCGTCTTTTCGACGAAATTTGATTTCTATTTCTACTTTGGACAAATCTGGTTATTCTTGTTCATTCGGGAATGGAATATTTAGTTTGTTTCATGATTCAAAATTGGTTGGTTCCAGTTCTTTATCAAGTTACGATAATCTTTATTTGATTGGTACAATTGCTTCTTTTAATGAATCCTTGCATGTAAGTACTAGAGGTGTAAAACGAAAATTAACCTATGGGAATTCAGCCTCGTTATGACATAAGAGATTAGGTCACATCTCCAAGAGGAGAATTGAGAGACTTGTGCTTAACAAAATTCTCGATCCCCTTGACTTTACAGATTGTGATATGTGTGTTAACTGTATAAAGGAAAAACAAACCAACAAAAGGAGATTTCAAGCCAACAGGACTTCGAACGTCTTAGAACTTATACATACGGACATTTGTGGACCATTCCCTACGGCTTCTTGGAATGGTCAACAATACTTTGTAACGTTCATAGACGACTTTTCAAGATATGACTATATATATCTCATTCATAAAAAATCGCAGTCACTGGATGTGTTCAAAAACTACAAAGCTAAAGTTGAAAACCAACTTGGCAAAAGGATTAAAAGCGTCAGATCTGACTGTGGTGGTGAATACTATGACAGATATGACGGTTCAGGTAAACAACGTCCAGGACCATTTGCTAAATTCCTAGAGGAATGTGGTATCGTCCCACAGTACACTATGCCGGGTTCTCCCACTATGAATGGTATTACTGAAAGACGAAATAGAACGCTTAAGGATATGGTGATGAGTATGATTACTCATTCTACCTTACCAGAATCACTCTGGGGTGAAATATTAAAGACCACAACGTATATACTTAATAGAGTTCCAACTAAGGCTACTGATAAAATCCCTTATGAGCTTTGGATGTGTAAAATGCCTAGTTTGAAGCACTTACACATTTGAGGATGTCCAGCAGAGGCGAGGTCCTATAGGCCAAATGAAAAGAAACTGGACGCAAAGACTATCAGTTGTTATTTTATTTGATATTCTAAAAGGTCTAGGGGTTACAAGTTTTATGATCCCACAACTAAGGCAATTTTCGAGACAGGAAATGTACGGTTCTTTGAGGATGTTGAGTTTGCCGGGGGAGAAAGGGTTACAGACTTTGTCTTTGATGAGGAATATGTTGAAATTCCTCTAATTGCCACTGACAATGATCGAGATCAGGTTTCTATTCCTGACATTGTTCAAGAAGCAGCTTCGGATCAAGATAATGTCATTGTATCTCCCTCTGAAAGTCAACAACTTGTTCCAGAAGAACAAACTCTACAGCCTCAAGAACTAATGCCATTAAGAAGGTCCATTAGAGAGAGGAGAAGTGCGATTTTGGATAATTACATCGTATTTCTCCAAGAACATGAAGTTGACATTGGAGTGGTGGAAGATGATCCGTTTAACTACCGTCAAGCCATGGAAAGTTCTAACTCTCAAAAGTGGCTCGATGCCATGAATGAAGAGATAAAGTCCATGAAGGACAATGACGTATGGGACCCCGTTCCATTGCCGAAGGTGTGAAACCCATTGGTTGCAAATGGATATTTAAGACCAAGAGGGATTCGAAAGGTAATGAGGAGAGGTATAAGACTCGTCTTATCGCAAAAGGCTTTACACAGGAAAAAGGCATCGATTATAAAGAGACTTGCTCTCCGGTTTCTTCGAAAGACTCTTTTAGGATTATAATGGCATTAGTAGCACATTTCGATCTTGAGTTACATCAGATGGATGTTAAGACAACGTTTCTTAATGGTGACATTGATGAAACAATCTATATGGTACAACCAAAAAATTTTGTGTCGGATGATGCAAAGTAAATTGTTTAAAGAAATTCATCTATGGACTCAAACATGCATCTCGTCAATGGTATTACAAGTTTCATCAAGTGATCATCTCGTATGGTTTTGAGATGAATATGGTAGATGATTGCATATACTACAAGTTCAGTGGGAGTAAGTATATTTTTCTGGTTTTATATGTCGATAACATATTGATTGCCAGCAACGATATAGATATACTACACGAAACCAAGAGATTTAGAGTAAGGAATTTTGAAATGAAAGATCTTGGTGATGCCTCTTTTGTATTAGGAATTCAGATACAACGGGATCGTTCTCGAGGTATTCTAGGATTATCACAAAAGAGCTATATCGAAAAGATACTTAAAGGATATGTCATGCAAGATTGTAAACCAGGTGATACCCCTGTGGCTAAAGGAGACAAGTTCAGTTTAAGTCAATGCCCCAAAAATGATTTGAAAATTAAAAAAATGTAGAAGATTCCTTATTCTTCAGCTGTAGGGAGTCTAATGTATGCTCAGGTTTGTACGCGTCCGGATATAGCATATATTATTGGGGTGTTAGAGAGATATTTAAGCAACCCGAGAATGGATCATTGGAAAGCAGTCAAACGGGTCATGCGGTATTTACAGAGAACAAAGGACTACATGCTCACATACAGGAGATCGGATCAATTGGAGATCATTGGTTATTCTGATTCCGATTTCGCGGGATGCCAAGATAGTAGGAAATCCACTTCAGGCTATATCGTCATGCTTGCTGGAGGTGCTATATCCTAGAAGAGTGCTAAACAGACACTCATAGCTACTTCCACCATGGAAGCGGAGTTTGTAGCACGTTATGAGGTATCAAATCATGGAATATGGCTAGAAATTTTGTCACTGGGTTGCACATTGTGGATAATATAGAAAGATCACTCAACTTATTTTGTGACAATAAATCAGCAGTGCTGTATTCCAATAACAACAGGAGCTCGAGAAGTTAAAACATATAGAGATCAAGTTCCTGGCTGTTAAAGAAAGAGTTCAGAGTGAACATGTGTCAATAGAGCATATCGGGACAAACTCCATGGTTGCGGATCCGCTTACTAAGGGATTGATGCCCAAGGTCTTTCTTGAGCACACTGCTCATATGGTGTAATATCTCTTGAAGATATCTAGTTTCAGTGGGAGTTTGTATTTCTGTGCTTTTCATATTAGACACATGTACTGTCATTTTGGATATGGTTTATGGTTAAAGTTATTTTCAGTTATAAAGTTTTTGGTTTATTATCTCTGAAATCATTTTGAAAATGATCTCACTAAGGTATTAAGGTGGACCGGTTGGAAATAGGTATGTTAAGATCACATCACATGAAATTTTCATGCTACACATCCATGCTTGATCCATGTTATTTAGTTATGTCAATATACGTGACCATTGATGGGTTTAGTTACGATATAAGTAGCGAAAGCCGCTTTGATACTATGTTGATATGATTGATGGACCGGATTGTTTGGGGATGCATTCGGTAATGATAGCAAAATTCTGAGTACTCATAAAGTTATATTTAATGCACAAATATAAGGTAACACATATAGCTTAAGTGGGAGATTGTAAGAATTTTTAATCAAACATGTGGGCTTATATGTGAAATATTGTGTATTAAATTAAAGGCTATCAATTTCGGTTAAGCTCATTTAAAGTGATCTAATAAAGTTTCGGTATTTTGGGTTTTGAAGCATCTAATTAAAATATGGGCTTATATGTGTAAAGACCGGACCTATTCCTAATTCCATGATGGGCAGAATTAGGTCAATGGGCAATCAGTATAAATATACGATTATGGTCTCCGGATCACATGTTCTGTTCATTCTATTCTGACTCACATCTTCAGAGAGGAACTAAGGAACAACGTGTTGATCTGGAATACTAAAACCGCAGGACTTATTCATTGCGATAATCATGTTTGATCCAAATACGCTTTCGTTTTTGGTTAATTAGTTCTTGATGATCCAACATGAACGATCTTATGACAGTAAATATTATTATTTTATCCAACAGCAAACACCTCTCTCATTTTTCTGGCCAATTTTGACCCTTGCAATCTGCTTGTTTCCTGTGTATCCCCACCGTTGCAAGCTATTTATTCTCTACTTCTGTGCGGGTTTACTGCTACTTATACTTACCCTGCTTATATTGAGAGATCTTGTCTTTGGGACCCTATGGATACTTCTTGGAAAGCGTGTCTGGTTTTTCCCGAACATTCTTGCAGGGGAAGCAATACTAAGGAATTATTCCAGTTTTGGCCCAAAAAGGATGAGGACGAGCGTCCAAAGTGGATGGTTAGATTATTTTATGCAATAGTAGTTGAGCTGGTCTTTTTACTTCTGAGGCACCACGCTCCTGATGAAGCCGCTAGTGCTAGGTATTAGAAACTGGTTTCCAACATAATTGACGACGTTCTTGAGTGATCTCCAAGTCTTGCGCTGTCGGGAATGATGGAGAAGCGAACCGTGTTTAATGCTACCGATCCCGATGATAATGTCACTTATGGGAGCAAATCCACCATGGAAGATATGGCTCAAACGGAGTTCATATAAAATGAGGACTAAAATTGAACTGTTGATGAAATTTTTGTGTTCTGTTTTTGCAAATTCCAATGGGACTTCATATAAAATGAGGACTAAAATTGAAATGTTGAGTGCACCACAATATTAAGAATACAATGGTAAATTTGTTGTGGTATATTTATTGAAAATATATTGTAATTGTGGTGTGATTATAATGTGGTTTAGTAAGTAAATTTTGTGGTGGTAATATAATTACCCAATGAGTAATCACATATAATTCTAATTAAAAAAAATAGAAAGAAAAACAAAATTTATTGATTTCCATTAAGTAAAAGGGTATGATAATAATTTCTTAAAATTTTCGGTTTCTTCAACATTGAAGTCCTTATAACTCATATATAATTTTATTTTATCGAAATTTATGGATTTCTATGTCACAAATCTTGCACGGTCTAAATCAAGTTTAATCGTATATGAATATATTTTCAACATGGTACACCTAATATTTATATATGATACTAATGGAATAAAATTATTCATAAATCGAATAAAAGAAATTTACAGCTTGGAAGGTGTTTATAAACGATTTTGTTTATAAATAAATATATATGAGTAATAGATAAACAAATAATACCAATATTATTTTGGGAAATGTCATTTGTACACTACAAAGTGTAAATCATGCTCGACATTACCTTTATTTTAAGAAAAATTGTTGAAGAGAAAACTTATTATTTATTTATTTTTTATTTTTTACACATTATTTCAATATGAGGATGTTTAATGGATATTATTGAGGAAAAATGTATTATAAATAGTGATATGATAGGAAATATGTGGTTAAAAAGTAAGGAAAAGTTATTGATGTGATGAAAAATATTATTTTATTGAAAAACGTATGGTTAAAAATGAATTTTAAAAGAATGTGTTTCAAACATGGCTATGTTATAATGCATTGGTTTCCCTATTTCTTTTTACGTAAAAAGATAAAATAAAATTCAAACGTGTGAGATTCACACGTGTGGTGGACCTTGCTGACAATTGCTTCTCATAATTGTTGCACAATTTTTCATGACTTGCTGACCGTGTCATGAATTGTTGACCGTTGTATGAATATGTATGAATAATGCTTTCTTTTCTCATTACTTAAGATATACATATTCTAATTTTGCTAAATGTACAGTCCCCCTTCACAGTGAGTTTCACAGTCCACTGATATGGAGGTGAGACCCACACATGGTGGGTCCAACCCACGTGTGAGAGGACTGTGAAACTCACTGTGAAGGGGGACTGTACATTTAGCAAAATTGGAATATTTATATCTTAAGTAATGAGAAAAGAAAAATATATATTTAAATATAATGGTATAACAATTTTAAAATAGAATAGAGACGTAACATGAGAAGTGTATATTTACTTTTAGTTGACGGGAAAATCTGTTACAAAAAGTAAAACTTTAGGAGAAGTTTTCTCAAATTTTTTAAAATTGAGGCTCTATAAATTGTCATAAACCTCGGCAACGTTTATGCAATTTGTTAAAAAAAAGGAACCACTACGAGTTTGTTAGATAGGTTTTTCAAAAGTGATTTTTGATTTTTCGAGAATTGTGATGAGAAATTAAGAAACAATTTTAGGTCTACATAAAAAGTTATTTTTTTTTTAGAAGAAAAGGCTCTTTTATAAATTATTTCCACACACTAATTAAAGTAATTTTGTTAGGAAACTCTTCTACAAATAATATAAGCAAAATCATAAATCCAGCAAGAAATGACTTGAAACATTTTTAAAGAAAACATATTTGAAGTCACAAATTCTGTTGACCTCGATTTCTGTACAGGTGACGTGACCAACAGATTTTCGAAGGTAAGCGAGGTAGCCACATGTACTTTGACAGTCAAATCGGTTGCTTGTAAGAATGTATTTGGCTGTGGTATGTTCTTAGCCGTGAGCCACAAAGGTGTTCAGATATTGAGGGTTCGAAAATGTGTGTGTGTGTGTGTGTGAAAGAGAGAGAGAGAGAGCAATGTTAAAGTTGATGGTGTAAAATTACATTATCTTCAAATGACACGAAGTGTGACATTTATATTAAAAGAGAAGAAATAATAACTAGTGGATAAAAAGACACGTGGTCTCATCTTAGCGATCAAAACACCTTATTATTATATTATCTAGGTTCAGGTGCATTTAGCCATTGTTTGGTGGTCATTTTTTTTGAAAACACAATATTTTAAATAGGATTTTTTCTTAGAGAATGTGTGGTCAAAAAGTATGAAAAGATTCTGAGTTTACGTCTAGAATATTTTATTATATGAATGTATGATTGAAAATGAGTATGTAGAAAAAAGGGTTTTGAAATATTTGGAGACAAACATGGGCTTCATGTTTATGACCATTAGCCACCTTATGGCCTATGCCCAACATGTAAGGAATAAACTTGATGAGTTGACTTTGTAGAGTGACTGCTATAGAAGGGTTACATCAATCGATCACATGAGATCTTCTATGAAAGATTTTATGGGGAACATGTCTCATACACCTAGGGAATATTCACCTCGGAGTAGGACTGTAGTGCCTCATATCACCTCACCTCGTTCATAAAGGTTCGACCTCTTTATGATGGTTCGGTCTTTCTATCGGGGTTCGGTATAATTGCTAGAAGACAAAGTGATGTGAAGTGCAGGCATGGGTTCGCTTATTATGTGGTTGTCACATGATCGTTCTTGGAGCCTTGTTGGATGAAGCTTAACAAATTCTATAATAAAGTGTACTATTTGTTATATCAAGAGGCAATATTACGGAGACCATTAAGTTTTATGGCAATAGTAGAGACACCTTCTCGTTCAAAATCTTTTCTAACATCTCCAATTTTAGTTTTGAGTATCACATACTTCGGCCACTTCTTGAGCCATATATATGCAAAATAAAAAATAAAAAATAATGTTCTCACAATTAATTTCAATTTTATTTGTTCCTTTTAATTAAAAAATTAGGATATGTTCTCTTTACTGTTTTCAATCCATTTTCAATTTTTAATTTTAGAAAATATTGAAAACACTTTTACTCAACTATTTTCCGAAACGAATTTTCAAAAACGAGTTTAAAATTTACAAATAAAACAGAAAACACCAAAAAAAAAGTCTTTTGGCTATTTTCAGTTAAAACCAAGCCAAAACTTTAGGTGCTGTTCTCTTTGTGTTTTGAGTTTTGAATTCATTTCGTATTTTGTGTTTTGAGTGTCCATTTTGAGATTTTTGAAAATGTGTTCTTTTTGAAGTTTTGAAAAATGGTTTTCAAAAATTAGAAAATAAAAATACGTTCTCTTCCTTCCTCACTCCACTATCTCCCCTTTCTTTTTCCCCTCGTCTGATCGTCTCCCTCTTCTTCAGATCCTTCACTGGCGATTTTTTGCTGTGGCGACCCAACTGTCGTGATTTTTTGCTGTGGCGATTTTGGTTGTGGTTTGGCCGCGACGCTGCGGTGGTGGTTGTGGTGGCGGTTGGGTCGCAAATTTTTTGGTTGTGGCGGTGGGGGTCTTGGCTGTGGCAGTTGGGTGATTTTTAAGCTATGGCGGTAGGGTCTAGGTTGTGGCGGTTGGATCGTGATTTTAGTTGTGGTTGGGTCACAATTTTGACTGTGATTGGGTCGCGATTCTGGTGGCGATTTTGCAGTGGTTTAGTCTTCATTTGGCTGTGCGGTGGTGGTCTATATGGTGGCAATTTTGGCTGGGCGGTGGGAGTACTTCTGGTGGTGATTTTTCAGTGGTGTTTCTGCGATATTGGCTGTAGTTGGGGGGATTCTGTGGTGATTTTGGTGGCGGTGGTGTAGTGGTGGTTGGGTGGCGGTGGTGCAGTGGTGGTTTCGGTGGTGTAGTGGTGGTCGGTGGTTGAAAACAACGAAAACATGCTTTGAAAATTTTGGCCAAGTTATAATTGAAAACACCCAAAACGACAATTTTGTCGTTTTGTATTTTCTTTGTAAATTTTCAACCCGTTTTCAAAAACGCGTTTTCGAAAATAGAAAAGAGAACGCGTTTTCACTGTTTTGAAAAATCGAAAACAGAAAACGGCTTGAAAATGGAAAAGAGAACAGGCCCTTATTTTTTTATTTTTGAAATAATTTTTCAAAATGATAAAAAAAAAATGCATTTTCAGCAATTTCAAAATAGACACTCAAAACTCAAAATCCAAAATGAATTCAAAACTTAAAACTAAAAATTGAACACGAAGAGAACATCCCCTAATATTTGAAGCTTTTGTTCATATATATATTTCTGAATAGGCATGGTAGGGAAAATTTAAATATTACTTTTACCAATAAAATTTCGTATTAAATTCCTAAAGTAAAAGGTAATTGACACAAAACACACATATCCTTTACATGTTTGTGCAAAATAAAATCAACCAAATGTTATGCAAAATAACTCTACTATCCAATTTTCCATTAAATTTTTGTAAATGACAAATTTATTATCCTCTTTAAATTAAGAAAAAAAATAATATCTATAATCAGAGTCTCAATTTTTTCAAAAAATAAAAACGTGTTCTAAATAAAATAATTGAAAAAAAAAAATGAGCATTGCTTAATTTAGCTCGTATTTAATGGCCATTATAAAAAGAATTTTGGGAAAAATGATGTTTTGAATAATGATTTTTTGGATAATGCATGGTTAAAAAGTATGGAAAAATTTTGAGTTTACGTGTAAAATCTTTATTTTATGTGAATGTGTAATTGAAAATGAGTATGCGAAATAAATATTTTTAATTTCAAGAGAGCCAGTCAGTTATTTCGGGTGTATCTATGATATTTTCTCGACGAATAAACACCATATGCCATGTGTAGATAATGATTAAGCTATTTGTACACCTTGGTTGACAGATTGATGACGTGAAAATGTTATAATTGTTTGATTAAATATGTGAAATGTAAAAGATGATGTTAGATTGTGCTAGTTGAAATAATAAAGGAACAACTTTTGGACTTCTTTAGCGGAGCAATGCGGCTTCTGCTACTCCGATGAATAATGAAACACCTGCAAGAAGAGGCTGTGGCTATCTCCCTCTTTGTACCCCCAACATGGAAAATAATGATTGGGTTTTTATGAAAATGACTAAAAGAAAACGAGCGAAGGCCAGAACATTATTTTGAAAAAAAAGATCCCCATACCAGCATGCGTTTGGAGCATTTATAGATGCTTAGTGACATGTATCCGCTAAGCAGTTATGGTCCACGTGTCCTGTGTAACACGTCAACTCACTAAGCGGTTCTCACCCATATACTAAATGGTCAAATTCCACCTACTAAACAGTTGATGGGAACGACGATGACCTTTAGGCGGTTATCAATCAATTTAAATGATTTTCAAACGATTGAAGTCATGGTATCAGATCGATCATCGTGGTAGTCGATCCAGCATAGCAACAGTCAGGCTAACATAATGGTAGTCGGGCTAGCATAGCGGTAGTGGATCTACCATAATGGTAATCAAGCTAACATAGTGGTAGTCGGGCAATTGCCTTCACTTGGTTGGTCATTATAGCCCACTATTTATATCATATAACATCACTTGCCCCTCTACCTCTTATCGATAGTTATCGTTAAGAGGTATCATCTTCACTTCTTTACGTTGCAAGGACCTCACACCCTGAGTTATCTAGTCTTCCATTTTATTTTCTCATACTTTTTATTGTTATTTCTTTTTGTCATTCAACTAACTCGTAGTTTTTCCTGATCTAGGATATTGACATAATCTAGTATTTTGTTTCGATTGTGGTTGATTTCTATTTTTGAGAAATGAATAATGTCGATATGGGTTTGATTTCCTTTCTTCTCACCTTTTTTTGTGGCTAGACAAATCATCATATTAGCATATAGGAAATATTGATAAAGATGTTGAAGTTGGGAAGTTTGCTCTAGAGGCCTTTCTTGTTCGACCACATCGTCGCGTGCTGACTGAATAGTTGTCGACTTGCTTTATGGCAATAGTCCATTTTCTAGGGTGATTGCATAAGTAGTCGACCCTCACATGAGTGGTATTAACTATTTTCGAGGCCTAATTGACACTTGGTGGTCGACTACTCTTGTGGTCAACTTGATCCATGACAAACGACCACTTTTAGTTGATTTGGTCTGTGACATGCTCTTGACAGCCAACTATGCTTTGGTTGACTGCATCATCTATTGATGAATTACAAATTATTAACATGAACATAATGTGATTTTAAACTTACAAGTCGATCTTGTTTTCGATTATATTGATCTTCGCCTAGTCTCTTAGACACTTTAACATGCTAAGCGTAAGGTTTAGTGATTTTGAGCCTTAACAGGTTTTTTGGTTTTGAGAGTTCACCACTAGATCTGTAGAGCGATTTTGGGCTTATAACCAATTTTGGTTTTATTGCTCACCGCCTAACCCCTTGGACAATTTTGAGCCGCTAAGGGTGAGGTCTAGTGATTTTGAGTTTCAACCAATTTTTTGATTCTGAAAGCTCTCCACTAGGAATGTAGGGCGATTTTGAGATTATAGCCACTTTTTGAATTTCTTGCTTACCGTCTAGCCCCTTGGACAATTTTGATGTCTTGAACGAAGTTTGGAACTCATAATTTGTACAAAATCTCAACAATTGTAGATCAAGTTTGTGCATTTACATAAACGCTTGCCTAGAATTCTAATTAAATTTAAATCATCAATATAAACTGCCACAATTGTAAATCCAATATTTATTTTATTTATGAAAACACATGGACAGATATCGTCATTTTTATAGCATTTATTGAACGAAAATTCGCTTAGTCGATTATACCATATGCATTCGGATTGTTTCAATCCAAATAATGATATTTGTACTTTAATTAAGAACATGGTTCTCGGACATGTATCACTTATTTCTCGCACTTTAAGTCCTTCAGGGACTTTCATATATATTTCACTATCAAATGAACCATATGTTAAAGTAAAAGAATTAGAAGGCTTAACAATAGTGTTAGCCTGTCCCACTATTTATAATAAGAGTTAGGAAAATCTTAGGAAACCCTAGATATTACATAAAAGACCTAAATACCCTTTAACACTCCCCCTCAAGATGGAGCATATATATTGTGTGCTCCAAACTTGTTACAAATGTACTTTATCCTTGAACCCCCCAACGGTTTAGTAAATATATCAGCTAATTGATCAGCTGAGTTTACATATTTAGTCTCAATTTGCTTCTGCAACAATTTTTCTCGAATAAAGAACAGTCAACTTCAATGTGCTTCGTTCTCTCATGGAAGACTGGGTTGGATGCAATGTGAAGTGCTGCTTGATTATCACATACCAGTTCCATCGGTGAAGTGTGTTCAAATCCAAGTTCTTCCAACAAATGTTTCAACCATGTTAACTCACAAGTGGTATGCGCCATTGCCCTGTATTCCGATTCTGCACTCGACCGCGCAACTACCGTCTGCTTTTTACTCTTCCAAGAGACAAGGTTACCACCAACAAATACACAATACCCAATAGTAGATTTCCTATCTAGGGGTGATCCAGCCCAGTCTGCATCTGTGTAGCCCTTTTTTTGAGTATGTCCAAAATTTTGATATAGCAAACCACAACCAGGAGCACCTTTCAGATATCGGAGAATATAAATCACTGCATCCCAGTGACAAATCATTGGACGACCCAAGAACTGACTAATAACACTAACAGGAAAGGAGATATCTGGTCTAGTAACTGTCGGTAGTTCAACTTTCCAACTAACCGTCTATATTGAGCTGAATCTGTCAGTGGTATACCCTGATCTGGCAATAATTTGGTGTTTGGATCCATAGGCGAGTCAATAGGTTTTCCTCCTAGCATTCATGTTTCGCTCAATAGATCAAGGACATATTTTCTCTGGGACAGGTAAATGCCCTGACTTGATCGAGCAACTTCAATCCCCAAGAAATACTTTAAGTGCCCCAAATCTTTGGTTTGGAACTTACTATACAAACACTTTTTGAGTTCTTGAATACCACTGTGATCATCCCCAGTAATCACGATATCATCCACATACACAATTAACAATATTCTGCCGACTTTACTGTACTTGTAGAAGACAGAATGATCGACTCCACAACGCTAAAGACCAAATTCAATGACCACTTCACTAAATCTTCCAAACCATACTCTAGGAGACTGCTTGAGGCCATACATAGACTTCTTTAAACGACATACCAAATCAGACTCCCCCTGAGCAACAAACCCAGGAGGTTGCTCCTTATAAACTTCCTCAGTCAGATCGCCATTTAAGAAAGCATTCTTGATATCGAGCTGATGTAAGGGCCAAAGAAAAGTGGCAGCCAGAGAGATGAACAAACGAACAGAAGGGAGCTTGGCAACGGGAGAAAAGGTCTCATAGTAATCAAGACCGTAGACCTAAGTATAGCCTTTAGAAACTAAGCGAGCCTTGAGTCGATCAATGGTGCCGTCCGGATGAACCTTGACAGTGTACACCCATTTAAATCCAACTGTAGTTTTGTCAGGCAGAAGCGAGACAAGATCCCAAGTGCCATTCTGATGTAAAGCAGTCATTTCTTCCTCCATTGCTTTTGCCCAACCAGGGAGAATAAGGGCCTCTGAAACGGACTTAGGAACAGAAACAGAAGACAGAGAAGCAACAAAAGAGGAGTATGAAGGAGATAGGTGCGCATATGAGACAAAGTTAGAAATAGGATGGGTAGTACAGGTGCGCTAACCTTTCCGGATGGCAATGGGCACGTCCATGTCAGACATGGGCGGGTCTGTTGGAGAAGAATCTGAGGGCACAGAATCGATGGGCACAGCAGCGGAGGCGTCCTTCTGGCGACGAGAGTATACCTGCAAAGGGGCCGAAGAACGATTGGAGGGGATAGGATCTGGAGCGGAGGAAGATAGTGTAGGGGTAGGGTCAATGGGCAAAGAAAGTGTAACATCTAGATCAACTTGAGATGATGGGGTAGAAAAGTAAGGGGTGGACTCAAAGAATGTAACATCGGCACACACAAATGAGCGACGTAATGATGGACTATAACATCGATAACCTTTTTGCGTGCGAGAATAGTCGAGGAAGACACATTTTAAAGCACGGGGATCTAACTTGTCCCTGCCAGGAGTCAACTGATGAACAAAACAAACACACCCAAATATGCGAGGAGGTAAGCTAAATAAGGGTGAACGGGGAAAAAGAATGGAATGGGGAACTGTGCTTCACAGGGTAGAGGATGGCATCCGGTTGATTAGGAAGCAAGCTGTAAGAACCGCATCGCCCCAGAAATGTTTGGGAACGTTCATCTCAAAAAGGAGAGTACGACCCACCTCTAGGAGATGTCGATTCTTACGCTCAGCAATCCCATTTTGCTGTGGTGTGTGAGGGCAAGAAGACTGATGCAGGATACCAGAATGCGACATATAGGAAGTAAAGGGCTGAGAAAAGTATTCTCGAGCATTATCACTATGAAGAATAGCACGGGTACATTAAATTGGGTTTGAACTTCAGCACAAAATGCACAAAAAATAGAGAATAATTCGGAACGATCTTTCATTAAATAAAGCCAAGTAACTTTTGAAAAATCATCCACAAAAGTGACAAAATAACGAAAACCAATTGTAGAAGTAACACGAGAAGGACCCCAAACATTTGAATGAACTAAACCAAAAGGACTCGATGCTCGAACATGAGCAGGGGAAGCAAATGAAACACGATGATGCTTACCCAATTGACAAGACTCACACTCTAAAGAAGACAAATGACTGAAACTAGGAAAGAGTAACTTGAGGTTGCCAAGGCAGGGATGACCAAGGCGACAATGGATTTGGTGAGCAGATGCAACAGCAGGACATGCAGTAGGAGGGTGTGCATGACTCTCATCACGATCAAGGTAATAAAGGCCATTGTCCTCATGCCCTGTGCCAATCGTCTTCTGCGTCCTCAAATCCTGGAGAATGACAGAATCAGAAAAAAATGAGACAGAACAATTAAGATGTTTGGTGAGTTTACTAACTGACATCAAATTAAAGGAAAACGAAGGAATATACAAGACGGAGGAGAGAGATAAGGAGGGTGAGGGGTCTACTGTACCAATGCCACGGATAGGGATAGTGGAACTATCAGCAACCGTAACAGGAGACAACGAAAAAGAGGACTGAATATGCGTAGATAAAGAAGATGTACCTGACATGTGATCAGTGGCTGTGGAATCTATGACCCAGGGTGATGGAGGGGATGGATGAATGGAAAGACAAGCAGAAGAAGTACCTCGTTGAGCTAAAGAAGCAATAGGAAGAGATGCCTGCTGAGATGCCATCTACTGAAGGATCTGAGCATATTCCTCATCAGATATGTCCTTAGCCGCCTGAGATACTGGAATGATAGGAATATCTGGATCAGATGTTACTGCATTGGCAAATTTGGGTGGACGGCCAACCAAATCCCAACATGTGTCTCGATTATGATTCTCCAACCCACAAAAGGAGCACTGACGAATGGAGACACGACCACTACGTCTACCCCGAGGGCCACTACCACGGCGACCACGAGAGAAACTACCACGACCACCACTAAGTGGATCATCTCGATTTCGCGTGGGAATCTGTGTAACAAGTGTCGAATGCTCAGATGATGTAGACGAACCCGAGCCAGAAACATTTTCCTTGGTAGTACTACGAAAAACGCGAGAATATATTTCAGTGATGGTGGGGAGGGTAGCACTCGAAAGAATCTGAGATCGGACTGGTTCGAAGTCTGGACGTAACCCAGCCAAGAACTTCATGACAGCCAACTGCTCACGTTGCTTTTGCATTTCCTTCAGATCGATAGTCAATGTTAGGATAGTATTCATCTCTTCATAGAGGCGGTTGAATGTAGCAAAATAATTTGTAACGGATTGCGTGCCTTGTTGAAGTTGGAAGTACTCCATTGATAAATCATACATCCTGGTGAGATTACTAGAATATAATACACGGAGATACTCCCATATATCTTTGCACGTATCTAGATGAGTACAGAGATCAGCCACCTGAGGCTCCATCAAATTCCACAACAATGTTACAATCTGCGCATCAGCCTGAATCCAGTCGTCATACTTTTTATCATCTATTGCCAGGGCAGATTCCGTGATGTGACGATATTTTCCCTGTCCAGTTAGGGCTATTTTCACAGCTTTAGACCAATTTAAATAATTGGTTCCGTTCAACTTACGGGTTGTTAATGGTTGAGGTGTAGTCATCGATATTAATACCTTCCAATTCAACAAGTAATAAACAGCTCGCACAAGGGAAACAAACTAACAATACAAACAACTGTAGGGCTTAAACGAAGAACGTGAGAGTTATAACCAGACTTACGAACATTTGTAGTACTGTCATACGAACAATAACCAATAACCAGAAGCAGATCTGAAATTAGCAGATTGAACACTGACCAAAAACCAGCCGGATGAACAGTAACCGCGGACGAACAGTACCCGCGCGGATGAACAGTACCGATTTTTTTTTTAAATAAGGAAAAAAAATGTTTGAACAAAGTTTATGGAATTAATCTCCCATAACCTTACTCTGATACCATGTTAAAGTAAAAGAATTAGAAGGCTTAACAATAGTGTTAGCCTGTCCCACTATTTATAATAAGAGTCAGGAAAACTTTAGGAAACCCTAGGTATTATATAAAAGACCTAATTACCCTTTAACACTATACAATAGGCAATCACTACGTCCATAAGGTGTATATCGAGCATTTGTGATATATTCAAATTAATTAAGAATCTAAAAGTGATAGTGTTCATTACTGGAGAATATATTTCCTCATAATCAATTCCTGGTCTTTGTGAGAAACCTTGAGCTACGAGTCGGGCTTTCTATCTTATAATTTCATTATTTTCATTTCTTTTTCATATAAAAAACTTATTTGTATCCAACATGGATTATATTTTCAGGTATTCGAATTACACGTCCAAACAATTTTTGTTTCTCTAAGGATTTCAATTACTCATGTATATCTTCTTTCCACTTTGGTCAATAAATCTATGTTAAGAGTCTTTAACAGATCGTCGTTTATGATCCTCGTTTTGCATAATATCAAGAGCCACGTTAATGGCGAAATATTGTCTATAACAATGTTTCTTTCCCATACTTTATGAAATATATATACTTTATTGAAATCTCATTATTTTTGGAAACTTGTGGTTCTATTATATTTTTAATATTTGATTGATCAATCTTTTCTAATGTTACTTCTTCTGAAATTTTGATTGATTCTTCTCTTGTACTTTCTTTTTAGAGGTACATAGTCTTTTAAATCAACTGGTCAACCATACTTCTGGCATATTTGAGATTCATTCGTTACAGCAAATTGTCCTGTAGGGATATCAATTTTTACTAAAATTTTTTCTATTGGTATATATAACTGTCACTTTTCTTGTGTCAACAAATATATCGGATAATTGATTTGCAACTATTTGCAATTGAATGATTTTTCAATCTCTTACTCACATTGATCGTTATAGAGGTAAAAGTGAGATATAGTTGTTTAATTAAAAAAAATTACCTTATTTATTAGGATATAGTTTTTCCCCTCCCAAAGTTGGGAAAGGCATTTCATCAAAATGACAATTTGCAAAATGTGTAGTAAATAAATCACTCGTTAAAAATTCAAGATACCTAATAATAGATGGTGAATTAAAACCCACATAAATCCCCAAGTCTTTATTGGGGGACCCATTTTAGTTCGTTGTGGGGGGTGAAATACGAACTTGAACAACACAACTAAAAACCTACATTTGAGAAATATTAGACTCATGACCAAATGCCAGTTGTAAATGTGAATATTGATATATGCAGCTGGTCTGCTACGAACTAATGACACAACATATAATATGGCATGACCCCAAACAGAAGTTGAGAGTTTTGTTTTCATAAGTAATGGTCTAGCAGTAAGTTGTAGATGTTTAATAAATGACTCTGCTAAACCATTTTGTATATGGACATGCACAACCGAATATTCAATAACAATTCCAATTGACATGAAATAATCATCGAATGCTTGTGATCTAAATTCACCACTATTGTCAAGACGATTAATCTTGATTGAGTAACGGGGAATTGCGCTCATAATTTTATGATTTGTGCAAATAGTCTAGTAAAAGCTACATTCCTAGTGGAAAGTAGGCAAACATGTTACCATTTAATAGAATAATCAATTACTACCATAAAATAATGAAATGGTTCACATGGTGGGTGTATTGGCCCACGTATATCTCCATGAATCCTTTCCAAGAAACTTAGAGATTCAATATTGACTGTTGTAGCCGAAGGACTAATGACTTGCGAACAAGAATCTTCTGGTTCTTTAAAGGATGTCCATGTAAGTTGTTTATTATTCGACGCGTCATTATAACTCCTGGATGTTCAAGTCGATCATGCCAAAATATAAATTTTTTTGGATCAACCAATTCCTGGTTTGTGATAATATTTAGTTCGACCATTTTCATAAATGTATAATACATGCCAGATGAGAGTACATGAAAATTTTCTTTTATCTCATTCTGGCCATATACCAAAGAAATTATACAAATATATTCAACATTATTTTCTTGCATTGTCTCAATGTGATATTCATTGCAGCGGATTTCTTTAAAACTAAACAAATTTCTTCTAAATTTACTAGAATAAAGTGCATCTTCAATATAGCCTTCAACAATATTCAATTCACTAGATATCGTATTAATATTATTTTTTGCTAATGTTACTTCCAAAAAATATTTTTTTGTCTTGAAGAATAGTATGTATAGTTGCACTATCAATTAAGCAAGTATTTTGGTAATCTACCGTGAATCTATAAGAGAACGAATATATTTAAAAAAAAACTAGAATTTAAATTTAAAAAAGTAAACATAATTCAATATTATGAAATAAACGATGCATAATAAAATTTCATTTTTTTTTGCGAAAAGTAAGAACATTTTTAAAATTGAATTTCACAAATGAAAGGAAATACTATAAAGTAAATTAATCTATGTCTTTCATCACATCAACCATAATCAAATGGTCAATATTTTCATTTGGATGAACAAAGAAATCGGAGACATCTAAATAAGTAACATCAATTGGATCATCATAATTAGCAAAACTTGTCTCAATTTTTTCTTTTTCCTTGATTGATTTTTGGTAGAGATCGACAATGTGTTTTGCCGTACGACAGGTACGTGCCCAATGCCCTTTCATTCCACATCTAAAACAATTTTCTTCATACTTCTTTTGGGATGTGCTACTTTCGTTTGTTTTGTATCTTTTAAAATTATTGCCTTGTTGCTAGTAGTTTTGTCGATTACTTCACCCATGATTTATTTCACGTACACGTCCACGACCTTGTCTTGATATTGTATTTGTTTCATGTAATGCAATACCATTTGCTTCAAGTAATGGTACAGAACCAATTGGACGTAACCCATGATTTTTCATTAACAGTTCATTATTTTGTTCAGCCACAAGCAAACAAGATATGAGTTTTGAGTACCTTTTGAAACCAAATTCACAATATTATTGCTGCAAAAGCACAATCGAGGCGTGAAAGGTGGAAAATTTTTTCTCCTACATATCTTCATCAATGATTTTTTCTCCACACAAGGTCAATTTTTAACAGTTCAGAATTGTACTCACTAACAGCTTTGAAGTCCTGTGAACGTCCACTCATAGCGGGTTTTGGGGAGGACTATAGTCCTTCGATGATCAAATCTTTCAGTTAAGTCTTTTCAAAGAACCCGTTGATCTTTTTTAGTGAGATATTCAATTTTCAATCCATCGTGAAGATGATGATGAAAGAAAATGAGTGTTGCTGCATGATCCTGCAAGGATTCTCTGTTTCCTTCTTTTATTTCTCTCTCAAACCTTTTGAGACTAGATGGACATAAGCATCGAGTACACATGATAAATAGTTTTTGCTAGATATATTAAGTGCAGCACACTCAAGTTTTGTGATATTTGCTATTTTATTAACTACACAATAAAGCAAAAATAAATTCAATTAGTTTCGAAAAATATGATTAAATATCAAGTAGTGAATATCAATGTGATATAAGTTTTCTTTTAGGGATAAACATTAATTTAAAATAATATATTTTTTTGAAACATGTGCTACTTCGAGAGCACGTAATATTCTTCAAAAATATTAATTATAATGTTGTGCTATTTCAAGAGCAACAATATAATATGTTATCAATTTAAGGTCTTTAAAGAAAAAAAACATCTAAAAATAATTTAATCAGATTAAAAATACTAATTACTATATAGACAAGATATGCATTCGTATACAAAAATTAATTATCAAGCATCTATTAGGAAAAAAAATTCGAACATGAATTGATTTCAGCAAAAAATGATGCAGGCGGCACAAATTGAATGTAGCATACTGATGATTATAGGCAAACAATTCAGATAAAGTGTGGCAAACATAATGATTACAAACGTGATTATTGGCACAAATTAATGCACACAAATTGATACATACGTTTTTATATACATATGCATTAATGTATACAGAAACTGGTTAGAAATAAATTGCAATGGCGGCAAATACAAGTAACTGGTTACACGTATGATTGTACACGCAAATTGTGACAGAAAATTTAAATACACCTAAATTATGTATTATCTGCAGAAAAAAATTCACATGTTACCAAATTATTTTTGGTACATATGATATATGATTATGTTTAAAAAAATTACTACATTCTCTAAACTTTAAAGAATTATGCTTTCGTGCTGATAGCGTATTGTGAAATGAGAGAAAAAGAGAAGATAAAATAAAAGTCAATAGATTTGTGTGTATTATAATGAAACCAAAGCCCTATATTTATAGGGCAAGATTATGGTTACAATAATAATAATTTATAGAGCTGGATGGAGACAATTGTTATTCACTAATAAACTAACCATTTAAGACATTCTTTAATTAATTTTTTATAATTTCCTTTTGTTTAATTTTTTTTATTATAAATTTTTTAAAAAATGTTTTTAAAATTTATTAATTGTTTATTTTTTTATTTAAATTTATTTTTTTCCGACTACTAACAATCGGTCGTTTGGGCCGACTACTTTTTTTCATTTTCTTTTCAATTTAAAATTATTTTTAATTCTTTTCTTTTTATGATAAAATTTAATTTTAATTATATAATATTTATATTATTTGTTAATTTTTTTTCAATCTTAATTAAATTACATTTATATTCTTTATTTAATTTTCATAATTTATTTTTGTTTAAATTTTTTTATTATAATTTTTTTTTGGAAATAGTTTTAAAATTTCTTAAATATTTATTTTTTTGCATTAAAATTATTTTTTCCGACCATTTTACAATAAGACATTTGAGCCGACTATTTAGTCGGCCCAAATGGTTTATTTTTTTATTTTTTATTTTTCAATTTAAAATTATTTTTTATTCTTTTCTTTATATGATAAAATTTATTTTTTTAACTTTAATTATATAATATTTATATTTTTTAAATTTTAATTAAATAATATTTATATTCTTTATTTAATTTTCATAATTTACTTTTGTTTAATTTTTTTATTATATTTTTTGGAAATAGTTTTATAATTTCTTAATTATTAATTTTTTTATTTAAAATTATTTTTTCCCGACGGTTAACTATCAGCTGTCTCGGCCGACAGTTTAAATAACCTTTTTTTTTTTAATTTTCTTTTCAATTTAAAATTATTTTAATTCATTTCTTTTTATGATAAAATTTATTTTTTAATTTTAATTATACAATATTTATATTCTTTGTCAATTTAATTAAATAATATTTATTTTCTTTATTTAATTTTCATAATTTCTTTTTGTTTAATTTTTTATTATATTTTTTTGGGAAATAGTTTTAAAATTTCTTCATTGTTTATCTTTTTGATTTAAAATTAATTTTTTAAAAAATTTAATTAAATAATATTTATACATATATTTTTAATTTGCTTAATTTCCTTTTGTTTTTATTATAATTTTTTGGAAATAATTTCTTAATTTTTTTTTCAATTTAAGATTATTTTTAATTCTTGATTTTCTATATTTTATTATTTTCTTTAATTTTTTTTTATTTTTGTCTGTAATTCGGTTCGCTTATTTTTTTGGAATTATGCTTATTCTATTATCTTTGTTGAAAGTTCTAATATTTGAATTTTTGCAAGATGGAGTACCATCTAACTGTAAGGTTGAGACAAATTGCGGGAAAATGTACGTGGAACAGTAGTTTTGACAGTTTCACTATTGCGTTGGCGTTGTTGGATGATCAACACACAGATATCCTACGTCAGTCCTTTTTGTGGCCCTTGTATCAATTAAGAGATGTATAATATCCCGGACAGATTATTGATGCATTACTATGTCGACTGTTTAGGCAAGATCGGTACTTTCTCAATGTTTGAGTTTGCCCTTGTGATTCGATTGAGGGTAACGAGTGACAAGGCAACTACTGACGGTACTCAAAGAAGCAATAGGCTACACGAGACATATTTTTAGGGACATGGAATGATGCTTCTACCGTATTTAATCGACATAATCAAGGAGTGCGACTAGATGTTGGAAAGATTGAAGCTAGAATTGGTCTACATCATTTAGAGTGTGCTAACGTGTCATCACAAGAAAACTGCAATCAACCTTTCCATTTGGAAGTTGTTGACGATATTGATGCCTTCAACAACTATCCGTGGGGTCGGAGATGTTTTGAGGACACGGTACACGTCTTCTCCAGATCATATTCGAAGCCCAATGGGTCCACGTGTAAGTATGATACTTATGGATTGCCCCGACAGTGCAAGTAAATATTTAACGTAATCAACGTTAAAATATTTTGTATATAGAATTTATATATAATAATTGTATTTGATGCAGATTTGGGCATATGAGACCGCCCGCCTCTTGCGTACCTAATTTGCTAGGCAATGGGAGAACACGTTGTCCTCGAATTCATCATTGGCAAACATCTCGAGTAAACGAATGTCCATCTGGCAAAAGCATTCCTCGACGACCCTCATGTGAGCATTACAAATTTGCGATTTATATTGTAAGTCGTTTCAAAATTTCATCACAAGATCATTAACTAGTTGAACTCTTAATACGTTAGCTTGATTTCCTAACTAATTTGACGCCATCTACGGAGGAGGAGAGTCGAGATTTTATGCGTGAATTAGCCGGTCCGCATACTCGACACAACCAAATGTTCGATTCCATCTTGAACCGAGATTGGGTATCTGAATTGAATATAATTTATTGATTACCATTTTGTATGAGTTAGCCTATTTTAACTAAGTTAATAATTTTTAATGTTATAATTTGTATAAGGGTGCGATCCAATTGATCGATGTTCACCTCCATCGATGGGATCACCTCTACCGATGAGATCTCCTTTTATTCCACCCAGACACCTCCCCGTGGATCTCCTACATACGGCCAGAGTCATTATTTTAATTCTCTGTTTCTTCGCTTGACTGGATTTATGGCAGAAGAAGTGGGTACGTTACAAGAGGAGGTAAGAGCATTACGACGATAGATGATGGAGAAGGAGGATGCGCTCGAAAGGAGATATGGGCGCTGCGACGAGGAATGAGTGGCGAGGTATCAAGTTTATGTCATGATGTTGCAGTGCTACGAGGCTGTATACGAGAACTTTAGGATGATGTCACAGTGCTCTGAAACAATATAGCAGGCATTCGAGGAGGTAACAGAGATAGTGATAGAGAGGGTGATGGAGATCGAGATCACACACCATTCCAGACAGATGATGATACATTAGAATCATTGTTGTTATCTGTGGAGCGGAAGGGGGTGGCCCGGATGGGGACATGGCGAAGGAGGGGAGGAGGAAGGGGGTGGCCATGATGATTGAGGAGGTAGTGGTACTCTAGGCGGAGGGGTGGCCCTGATAACGGAGAATGTGACGGTGCTAGGGACGGAGGGGTGGCGGTCCCCGAGGTGAAATATGTGCTCAAGACGGATGGGGTCTCGATGACGGAGGAGATGGTGAGCCCCAGGGCAGAGATGGTGGCGGATAAGGAGAGGCACCAATCATGATAGAGTACCTAAGAAGTGTGCTATTGACATACCGGAGTAGGTGGTCGACAAGAGGCCGAGATTGCCCTCATAGTACGTCATTTCTCCCTTTACGAAGACGAAGAGGAGGACGTTCATAGATGTCACGTACCCCAATCTCTTTTGGGAGGTGGACCATGCCAAGTGGAAGGCATTCGAGACAGAGTGACGAAGAATTATGCCCGGGTGAGTATTTTTTGATTTTAGTGAAGTACGCTACGCTAACTCATCTATGCTTCTTTTCACATTTTTTTGTTTCTTTTTTCAGAGGTACCCACATGATAGTTGAAAGGACGATTACCAAGGCTTATAAGTGATTTCATGACGTTACGAATTCAGGTGCTTGACTAGCCGACGATGAGTGTAATGTCGTAATTATTATTTATTATGTATACATAATTTTTTGTTTATTAAATGAAATAACTCCCTCTATTTTTTTATTGGGTTTTCCTGATGTAGTACATTGACATGGCTATGGACTTGTTGCGCGATCGAGCTCAAAGATATTCAAGATCATTCGACATTTCTGGTCGAGTCATATTGAACGCCGAGTTCTTATGTGCCGTTAGCATTGAGTATTAGTTGCTCCAACTTATTGATAATGAGTGTTAGGGGAAAGTTATGGGAGGGTTGTACGTATATGTACATTCCAATGATCGCAAATTATTATTGCTTTGCCGTGGAGATCATCTTTGCTGATTCCACTATATGTGTACGACTCCGATTATTCCTAACACAAAGTCAACTCGAGCTTCACCTGGAGCCGGTGGTTGTGATCATTTCTTTGATGGCTAAACGAGCGGGGTGATTGTGCAGGACAGACTAGCTATCGTGTGAGACAATCCAAATTGTAAGTACTTGTAATTTTTAAAATTTGGAAACTTAGCTACATATTACCTAATTAACACAATTTTATTTATTTGCAGGGGCGATTGTGGTGTGTTCTCAATAAAATATATCGACTTTTTAATATAACACATAAAATTGATGAAATCAACCAATCTTAGTTTCAAAATTGGAGGAATAAATTAGCGTGCAATTTGTATAAATTTAATTGTGATCCGTGAATATTGTATATTTATTTGTGAAATATTGTAAATTTAATTGATTATTTATTTGTGAAATAATTGTAAATATTGTTTATTTATTTGTGAGATAATTGTAAATATTGTAAAAAATGTAAATACTATATATTTAATTGTTCATTTATTTGTGAAATAACTATAAATATTGTAAAAAATAAAATGTAAATAATGTATATTTAATTGTTTATTTATTTGTGAAATAACTGTAAATATTGTAAAAAAATATAAATATTGTTCAATTATCAGCGATACCATTATACATCCGTTTAATTGTCATTTAGGAGAATTTGAATTGTACAAAATTGACTAGTATGCCCTGTTACTCTATACCTACTGTACCTATGCGGTCGAGAAAACATTCTAGTATATGGTATTCTAGACGTACGTAGACGTCCATGACCACGCAATTAAACTTCGGGTGGCAACAAACTATTAAGTGGGAAAAAATGGTCGAAACTTCTCACTCGACTTCATTCGGTAGAGGAAATATAGTCTTAACATATATTGCTCTCCAATAATCAACCGCGTAATAAGGAAAGCATAAGGTTCTCACTGTAAAGCCTCTATACATAGCCACTACGACTGCATGCTCGCATGGAAACCTCTCCACTGAAATCGACTCCAATTGCATATGTTATTAGTTAAATCCACCATGTCTGGTATATTACGTGCACATTTTATGGAGAAGCACAACTCATCTAATGGTTCTACATTCAATTTTCTTCCAACCTCTACAACCTTGAAGAGTTTATCCTCCTGAGCCGGGGTTAGCAAGTTTGTGCAACTCTGTGATTCAGCACGTCGATCGTGAAACCCTACTGTAGCTTGTTCCAAATATTCTCAATCATTATGAGGATTGGTAACTCTCTATCCTTCTTAAATAATGCATTAAGGGACTCCGTATTGTTTGACATCATCATGCTGTATCAATATCCTAAAATGTGATCGCGCCCAATGTTCACTTCCCATTTTTGTTAGATACTCCCATGTCAGAATGATTTACTTCCTATTTCCACCATGAATTTATTGAACTCTTTAACATTATAAGTTTTGCCCTGATACTTAGTCTTCGGGTTGCCTTGTATATGGTATATGCAAAATCTATGACATGCATAGGGAAAAACTTCAGCGATACCATTTATTATAGATGGTCCCCAATCAGTTTCAAAGGCAAGGTCCTCGACTTCCCTAATTACTTTCCTCAACTTTGTGAAAAACAAATGTATCGATAGATCATTTTCGCTATCGACTAAAATTAGGGGTCACATTGCATTTAGAAATCCTTGAATGCATTGTCCAAGAGTTATGAAGAAAAACTTAAAATATTTTTTGCCTTCCATAAAAATGGTAGAGTCAGGATTAGTTGTATCCATGTTGTGGCAGTGCCAATTTAGCATAGATCTCTTCGGTCGAGCCCATTAAGTCATCCAACGTGCAATCTTTGGCCTTCCAGGCCTTCGGTAGCTTATCAACAATCCGTACTCTCGACAGACGTTGTTAATGATGTTCGAAGGTCCATAGATTGTCCGTGAGTCCAGATACTTGTACATTATCTGTCGACCAATAAATCATGCTCTGACTTGCCTGTGAACATTTCGACGAATTCTCATTTCGTAAGTATGTTCCCATGCATACTTGTGAACTACAAATAATTCATTCATATCCATCTTCGTCGCTCGTAAATGCCAACGACAACTATCATCGACGCAGAAAATCGTCAACAATGACTTGTTTGATTTTTTCACTTTGAAATCAAACTTGTATTTCAATGCAATTCGGTGCCCAGTTTCCTACAAATCTTTCTTTGTTTCAAACAATTACTCGACATACAAATCCTCATCATCGAGAATCACACGCGAAAAATTAGATGACGGTCCACTCGATCTAACCCTTGCGCGTCTGCCACACTTTTGTCTATGATGGGATAAAACATCAAATCCTCATTTGTAAATTCATTACCATTCTCATTGTCGTTAACTACCGACAAAATTATGTGTCCAACAACGAGATCATGATGAGGAACAACTGTCTCGATCTAGCCCTTGCGCTCATGCCACACTTTTGTCTCTGACGGGATATAATATCAAATCCTCATTTGTAAATTCATTATCATTTTCATTGTCGTTAACTACCGACAAAATTATGTGTCCAACAACGAGATCATGATGAGGAACAACTGTCTCGGAAATAACCACATCATTTTTAAGTTCACTGTATCCCAAAAATCATTAACATTGTGATCTCCTGCGTCCGAATTTTCGTGTTCACCTTCAGCGACATTCTTCCTCACTAAAGTCACGCAAAGAGGAGTTGTGCGCATTTTGTTCAATTCAAATGGATAATTCACTTTAGCATCATAGGAAACCTCCATATGTGGAATCAGAATAGATGAATGCTCGTTGAATTGAAATTTCAATTCCATATCATACTGAGAGAGATCGACTTTTAACTTGTTTTGTAAATCATTGTACCTGTTCGCATATGATGTGTTTGATGTTATGGAAATTGAAATATCACCACGTGTATCACTTGCCCATTTCCATATCCATCGATCTTTTTCATCAAATTCGAAATCATTAAAGTAGCAGACTGAAATTACAATTATACATGCATGACGAAACAAAATTTTTAATTATAAAACAAATAGTTGAAAAATTGGCCTAATCACAACAGGATTAAAAAAAAAAAAAAAGTATAGCAGGCTTTTAACAGTCGATGAATTTTTTTCTTGTTTATGTTTAAAAAATATTATAGATTTGTTAAAAAAAAGTATCTACATGTTAATCTATGTCGAAATAAGATTTATCGATTAAAAACATACACTAATTTAACGAAAATGAAATTAAACATACATAAATATACTTATCGATCTGAAGCGATAAACATAAAAAAAAAAAAATTGTTCAGCGATTGATCAATTTTTGAGATTTTGAGATTGAAGTAGATGAAAAATAATAGAGTTTTTATCTGTTTTGGAATAAACAGATAAAAAAAAGTAAGTTGATTTTGAAATTTTAAGTGAAAAGTGTTTGGTGTTTACTTGTTAACTAGAAGGGTAATATTGTCTTTTAGACAAAACAATTTTTTGTAATTGTATTGTTTATTTAAGGGTATTTTTATCTTTTTCCGTTCAAAATGCCATTATGAAAATATGTAATTGTTGAAAATTTAAAGTGAAAATTAAGAGGTTTGATCAAGTCAATTTTAAAAGTATCGTGTGCATATATAAATTTGCTTATATATTTCTAAGATTCATCTCATTTCTTCATTTGAATCCCATGGCTCGTGTATTGGATTTGAACATGATGCATTAGTTTCTTGATTGTTGTTGAGACTTCAGAGAGGCACGGTTTTTACCAATTTACTGTTTTTATTTACTTTTTGTTTATCCATTTGTCATCTGGTAATTACTGTTTGGTTATATATTTATCAAATACACTTATGAAACTAAAAGTTTTTTTTCTTTCACTTTATTAGTTTTTTAGTAATCATGATCACAGCAATTTTCGTTTGAAATCTGGGCTTTCATTAGTGGGAAAAATCATTCATTTTATAGTATTTTGTTGTTCTTTGATGTGTGAAATTTTTAAATGTGTTTGTTCTATTTTTTTACGTCCTTCATGTTCTTTATTTTGTTTGTATTTCGTTGCATCTCATAATTGATGTTTTCTGACAGATTTTCTTTAATCATTCCATTATAGAAATCTTGTTTTTTAACTTGTAGTAATCAAGAAAAGAAAAAGCAATTATAATGTCATCACTTAATTCCCCCCCCCCCCCTCCAAAATTTGTTTAATCTAGATTTAATTGTATTAAGTTTCTTGCAGCTCATAATGTTCATCTTTCCTGCTGTCTTTTTGTCCTCATATTATCATACGTTAATTATCATAGCAATGCAATTAATTTTGACAGATTTTTCTTAATATTTCAGTAAAATGTTGCCTTTTAACTTATCACCAAGAGAAAGAAACTGCAATTTGATTCTTTATGTTCATCTCTTAATTTTTTATTTTCTAAATTTACTTAATCTAGACTTAATTGTATTAAGTGTATCACACTTCATGGTTTTCAAATTTCTTCCTGTCTTGTTGTCCTCATTTACTTTTATATTTCCATTATGGAAATCTTGACTTATAACAAAGAACCAAGAGAAAAATCTGCAATTTGATTCTTTGTTTAATATCTACTGTCATGGCGTGTTCACCTTTCTCACTGTGATTCTGTTTCAGTCTTATTTTCATTATGATGTTTTCGGTCAGGAAACTATAAATAATTCCCTTTTTAATGTTCCTAATCTCTTTGTGGGGTTATGTTAAATATTGGTTGCTTAACAATTTTGGGTCCAATGATGTAGTCCAAACTAATGTTGAGTCCAGCCCATTTTGAATGCAACCTGACAGTCCATTTCTATTGTGTATTCTCGCGTTTTAACTGAATTGCGATTTTTGTTATTTATTTTGAAGGCTGAGATGATGCCATGTGGAATGGCTATGATAGTTGGATGTTTCTGATTGTTTGTATTATTGGCTTGACTTTTCATTTGCATCAGGACTTCCAGATTATTCCTAGGGTTTTCTCTATTCTGCTCTCTGTGTATTCTCTCTGAAAGCCTTTGGTTTTCGCCTTATAATCTTTGATTCTAGATGTTTTTGGTGAGGTCTAGTGTTGATTAAGGTGTGGTTGTGGTTAATCTGTTCTTTGTTTTGTGTAATCTATCGAGGGTTTCTTGAGAGAAAACTTTTGGGTCTGAGGACATAATCGTTCGTGGAAATCTATATTGTGAAACTTGTATTGATTATTTGGTGGTTTCTAGTGGATTTGAGCGATAATCACTTCAGTGTATGCTCAACGGGCGATTAGTCCTAATTTGGGTGAACATTCGGGCCTACAAATGAAAAATCTCTTGTATTCTTTAATTTTTTGTAATTACTTGATATTTTTGGAGCCCGTATAATACCAACAGTGTTATCAGAGTACTTCGATCTTCATAAAAAATCTTCGATCTGGTATTTTCTGGTGTTCTTGGCGAAAGGAACCTTAGATCATCAAGGATCTGTACTGGAAAGGGTAGGGTCCTTATTTCTGCGGAGAAAGTAAAATAGTTTTAGCATTCACTATTTTACATTGTTGATCTGAGATATTTGATAACGAGTTTCTAACCATACTTCTTGTATCTTCTTTCGATCAGTAGATTTCTTGGATCTCTTGGTTGAAACCCTCTCGGATCTTCCTTTGTCTAGGGTTTCTTTTGAAAAACCCTAGAATCTGAGGGGACTGGGATTAACGGTTTTTTCAAGATTACTTTTGAGCTCTTACTTTCGAAAATTGCATATTACATTGTTTGGGTTATTATTTGTGTTATCCGCTTCTCTGATTTTTTTTAACTGTGTACATTTGTGTGAAATTAAATTTTCTGCTCCTTAACACTCCCTGTGTATACATTAGTTGGTTTGTTACTCTCTGCTTTTGTTACATCAAACTTTGCTCTATTTTAAAACTGTTAAGCATTCACCGTTTTCAAGTTTAAAATGGGTAGTACTAAGGTTAATGTTGAAATCTAGAATGGCAAATGAGACTTTAATTACTGAAATGGTTGGTAAGATACTTAAAAAGAACTTCTAACTTGGGACTCATGTTCAATAAGAGTAAAACTGGAATTAGACTGAAAGGCTTTATTGATTCAGACTTTACCGGTAACTATTATAATAGGAAATTCACTTCTGCATATGTTTTTACTTTGAATGATACCTGCACAAGCTGGAAATCACAGTTGCAAAAGATTGTAGCCTTGTTTTCAACAGGGGCTAAATATATTGCAGCTACTGATACTGTAAAGGAAGGTATTTGACTAAAAAACTTGTTAGATGAAATTGATTTTTCTGGTAATAATGCTGTTATATTTTCTGACAGTCAATTTACTATATATCTTAGTAGAAATCTCGTTTTTCATGAGAGAACTAAACATATAGATATTAAATTTCATTTTATAAGAGATATCTTAGAAAATGAAACTTAGAAAATGAAATTATGAATATTAAAAATATTTCAACTAAGGTTATGCTGCAAGTACAGGGACCTTTTTCACAAGTCCCGTCGGCAACACACATGGTGGGCCCTCATTATTATTGTTATTTTTTAATACACATGGGGCATGCCCCTTTGTGAGGGACCTGTAAGCCCCATGTGAAAAAATTCCCTGTACTTAAGGGTTTATCCTTTCAACTAATGTAATTCAACAGACATGGAAAAAAATACTTTGTATAAATTTAGGGATTATTTGAATCTCCTCAATATTATTTCTAACTAATGTTTTTGCAGGTACACAGAGCAAATGAAACTGAAGGAGTTAACCTCCAATTTGTTATGAAACCCAAAATGTCAAGCAATGTGGAGATCGTTAAATATTGGTTACTTAACAATTTTAGGCCCAATGATGTAGCCCAAACTGAAAATCCAATTAAAGGCCCTATGATGCAGCCCAAACTAATGTTGAGTCCATCCCATTTTGAATGTAACCCGGCAGCCCATTTCCATTGTGTATTCTCGCGTTTTAACTTAAGTGCAACTTTGGTTATTTATTTTGAAGGCTGAGATGATGCCATGTGGAATGGTTGTGATCGTTGGATGCGTTTGACTGTTTGTATTATTGGCTTTACTTTTCATTTGAATTTGGATTTCGAGATTATTCTTAAGATTTTCTCTATTCTGCTATCTGTGTATTCTCTCTGAAAACCTTTGATTATCCTTGTAATCTTTGATTCTAGATGTTTTTGGTGAGGTCTAGTGTTGCTTAAGGTGTGGTTGTGAATCTGTTTTTTGTTTTGAGCAGTAACCTTTGGTTACTTTGTGTAATCCGTCGAAGGTTTCTTAAGAGAAAACTTTTGGGTCTGAGGGTATTTCCTTTGCGGATATCTGTATTGTGAAATTTATATTGATTATTTGCTGGTTTCTAGTGGATTGGAGCGATAATCATTTCAGTGTATGCTCAATGGGTGATTACTTGGTGTTCTTTGGGGCCTGTATAATACCAACAGGTTCAATCCCAAGAATTCAGACAGTTAGAAGTCCTACTTCTCCTTTAGATTTTAAGTTGTTGAATTTCGGCAATCCATTTAGGGCCGCAAGATTATCAAATGAGGGTCATCAGAAGAGATGGGATTGTAGTAAAGTAGGCTTAAGCATTATTGATTGTCTTGAAAATGGAAGCGAACACTCGCAGAAGGTTCTCTTATTGTCCAATAGTAGAAATATTCATTTTGGAACACAAATGAGAATAAAAGGTCCAGATAGAAAATGGATACTTGAAGAAGATGAATTCAATATAGAAAGCTTACTGAATTAATCGAATTACAGAGACCCACATTCAACCATTTATACACACGGATTAAAACAAAAAAACACCCAACAACATACCCTAACTAATTGTACAACGAGATATGAAAATCCCTGGAATAAAGGATGGTGGAGCAGCTATGGAGAATCCGTTTGGCCGTTTGGAGTAGTGACACTGTAGCTTTCTTCTCCCTCCATTTTCTGTTAGAATAGAGTCGCTACTTTGGTATATTACGTTTTTTCATTTCTTGGCTATTTTCTTCTTTAGTCCTCGTCTTTCTGTTCTGTTCATTTTGGTCCATAATTTCATCTTTTCTAACAGCCCCCGTCAAGCTGGAGATAGTTTCAACAGCTTCAAGCTTGCTCCGTAGATATAGGTGCCTAGAATTTGATAGTGGTTTGGTTAGGATGTCTGCAACTTGATCAGTGGTTGGAACATAGTTGATTACAAGTTGTTTGGCCAATACCCTATCGCGAACTAAATGCACATCAAGTTCTATATGTTTGGTTCGTGCGTGATAGACAGGGTTGGAAGCAAGAGCACTTGCCCCTAGGTTATCACACCAAATTCTGGGAAGCTCTGTTTAGGTAATGCTGAGCTCTTGCAACAACGATTGGGTCCAAACAATTTCTGCAGTGGTGTGAGCTAACGTCCTGTATTCAGCCTCAGTACTAGACCTTGCCACAACCTGCTGTTTTTTCGAACACCATGTGACTAAATTCCCTCCATGGTACACGCAATATCCCACAGTGGATTTCCTATCATCTGGGCATGATGCCCAGTCTGCATCACCATAAGCAATAACATTAAGATCTTCTGTTTCCTGGATTCTCAGACCAATCTCAAGTGTTCCTTTGATGTATCTGAACAATCGTTTTAACAAGTTCCAGTGTGCATCAGTAGGGTTTTGAAGATACTGGCTTATCCTATTCACAGCAAAGGTGATATCTGGCCTAGTGTGTGTTAGATACTGAAGAGCTCCTACAGCACTTCTAAAAAGAGTTGGATTTTCTAGACTTTTTCCTTCAGTTTTGGCAACTAGTCTCCCAACTGCCATTGGCGTAACGCTGGGTTTTAGATTCTCAAAACCAAACTTCCTCAAGGTATCAATGGCATAGTTTCTTTGTGACAAATTCAAACCCATCTCATCTCTGTAAAACTCGATGCCCAGAAATTTGCTCAGAATCCCCATGTCTTTCAATGCAAAGGTGATGTTCAATCTTTCAATTAGATTCTGTACCCTTACATTGCAGCTTCCAGTAATTATGATATCGTCAACATAGATTAGTAGATAAATCATAAATTCCTGAGTTACCTGATAGAAGACAGAGTTATCAGCCTTTGATTGCGAAAATTCCCAGTTTAGCAGTGTTTCCTTTAGTGTATCATGCCAGGCTCTGGGAGCCTGCTTAAGTCCATATAGTGCCTTGCTGAGTTTGCAAACATAGGATGGGTTATCTCGATCAGTAAAGCCTTGAGGTTGTTCCATAAAAACTGTTTCTTCTAGTTTCCCATTAAGGAAGGCATTATTTATATCGACTTGCCTTATTTCCCATCTTTTTGAGATAGCAATTATAAGAATAATCTTCAGAGTTGGTGCCTTGGCTACTGGGTTGAATGTCTCGTAATAATCGATGCCTGGTGTTTGTAAAAAACCTTTCGCCACTAACCTGGCTTTATGCCTCTGAATTTTCCCATCTGCATCACGCTTCAGCTTGTACACCCATTTACAACCTATTATTTTCATCTTAGGATCTGCAGGGACCAAATCCCATGTGTTATTTCTGATCAATGCCTCATGTTCTTCCTTCATAGCTTGGCACCATTTACCACTTTTCAAAGCTTCGTGAATACTGACAGGTTCAATATCATCAATTGAACTTGTAATAATGTCAGCAAAACACTTTGGTTTAAAAATTCCTGCTTTGGATCTGGTTACCATATGGTGTTCTGTCATCAGTTCCTTTTCTCTAGTTTCCCCATCATGTTCTGAAGACTCAGCCTGGGAATCAACCAGTACCTCATTTTGTTCTGTTTCCTGTATCTGTTGGTTACCAGTCTCTTCACCATTTTCAGTCATTCTTTCATCATCATTTTCAGCAGGATACTCTTGTGTAGGTTCTTCTGGAAGGTGCATTGTTTCAGCTAATTCTGAGACTCTTCTGTGAGGATTTAACTCAGATGGAATCATGGGTAATTTGTAGGTACTGACTTGATAGGGTAGATAGTGATAATTAGCAGGAGAGTATCTGTCTAAGGGTTTTTTGTTGAGAAAACCTTTTTTGAAAGGAAATGTGTTTTCATCGAAGATTACATGTCTTGAGATATAGATTTTTCCACTAGGACTTAAACATTTGAACCCTTTGTGTGATAAACTAGGTCCTAGATAGACACATTTCTGAGAGTGAAAATCAAACTTGTGCCTCTGATAAGGTCTAAGGCACGGGTAGCATGAACATCCAAACACTTTTAGCAACTGATGATCAGTGTTATGTCTAAATAGAAGTTCATATGGTGACTTATGTTGAAGGGTTGAACTAGGCATTCTGTTTATGAGAAATGTTGCAGTTAGAAAGGCCTCCCACCAATAATAAAGGGGCATACATGCTTGAGATAGTAGAGTCAAACCAGTCTCAGTGATGTGTCTATGTTTTCTCTCAGGCCCTTCCATTTTGAGCGGATGTATGAGGGCAAGAGTATCTTAATTGAATTCCTGATTCTAGAGCTAGTTTATCAAGACTCTTGTACTCTCCTCCCATATCAGATTAGTTTTGATCTTCCTTTCAAACTGATTTTCAACAAGGCTTTTGAACTGTGTAAAGTAGTGAATTACTTCCGATTTATGTTTTAAGGGATAAATCCAGGTATACCTAGTACAATCATCTACAAAGAGAACATAGTATTTAAATCCTGAAGTGGAATTAACAGGGGCTGGTCCCCATACATCAGTATGTATTAAATCGAGTGGCATTTTGGCATGAGATGAAGATAATTTAAAAGGTAGTGCATGTGATTTACCAGACTGACATGCTTCACAAAATGGAATTTTTTTATTGCTGAAAGATTTGAGTTTATTACAGGATTTGAAAAACTGGATTAGTATAGGAGTAGGAGGATGACCTAGTCTCCTGTGCCAGATTTCAGCCTGTGTTTCTAAGACACTATTTCTAGTAGAGTTTCCTGGTTCAGACAAGCTGGTGCACAGAGTGAACTGAGGTTTGTTTCGATGATGGCTGACAGAACTAGATTTATGAGTATTTGTGTAGTGACTGGGTAGATTCAGCTGATACAAACCACCTTCAAGCTTCCCCTGCACTAGGGCCTTCCTTGTTGATAGATCCTTTACAATACAATTGTTAGGATAGAATTCAACAGAGACATTATTATCAGAGGTGAGCTTAGAGATACTAATAAGATTCTTTCTTATTTTAGGAACATGCAATAGTTTCTTTAAAATAAGAGTCTTCCCAGTTTCAACATCAAAAGTCTTTGAGCCAATATGAGAGATTTTCAGAGGAGTTCCATTACCAACAACCATTTTCTCCTTACCTCCATATTCTCTTGCTTCAGCAACATTTTCCTTGTCAGTGGTTACATGGTGACTAGCTCCAGAATCAGCATACCACGCTTGGTCTTCCACTGGGCTTGGATTTGCGATATAGGCAGATGGACGAGAGTTAGGGATCAAATCACCAGGCCTTTTCCCCATAAATTTTTCGTCAAATCTGTTGTAACACCACGCAGCAGTGTGGTTATTCATGCCACATATCTGACAGGGATTCCTTGTTTCATTTGATCTTCCAAATCTTTCTCTGCCTCTGATTCTTCCTCTTAGGTTTGAACCTCTAGTATTTCTGTTTCCTCTTCCATTGTAGGAATTAGCACTGTGGGAATTGCCTTGAGCAAGATTAATTGAGCCAAAGTTATTCCTAACTTGATTGAGGTACTCTAATCTGCTTTCAAACATCATTAATGTGGATGACAACTCATGCCAGGAAATCTGATCTTTGCTGTTAATTTGCACTACAATTGGAGTGTATTCCTCATCAAGCCCAGCCAGGACTTGAGTTACAAGATCAATGTGTTCTATCTTCTTCCCTGCTATTTCAAGGTTATCAGCAAGCTGTTTGATAGTGCTGAGGTAATGATCCATAGACATGGACCCCTTTCTCATTCTTTGTAATTCAGATGTGAGGAAGGTCACTCTAGACCTATTGAGAATTCCATAATTCTCATTTATGGCTCTCCAAAGCTCACTTGAGCTGTTGCATCCCATCACACGCATCACGATCTCAGATGTCATTGAGGAGTATAACCACCCCATTAGTAATTGATCAATAGATATCCACCTAGAATACTCGGAATTAGGCAGTGACCTGACTGTGACTCCACTTTCAGTTGTGATCTGGATGTCAATAGTTTGAGGGGGACACTCATTGGTGCCCAATAAATACCATACTAACCCATGGCCCCTCACAATTGGCATTATGACGTTTTTCCAAAGCAGAAAATTATCTCTATCAAGCTTGACAGAGGCTGCTTGGGTCAAGTTCATTCCAAAGGGGGTAAGATTGTTCCCAGGAACTGAGGGTTGGTTTGATGAACTGAGATTGGTAGTTTCTGGGTTTGTGGAGCTTGAATCCGAGGTAGGAGGTAAAACATTAGCCATGGGTGGAGGCTCTGATACCAAGATAGAAAATGGATACTTGAAGAAGATGAATTCAATATAGAAAGCTTACTGAATTAATCGAATTACAGAGACCCACATTCAAACATTTATACACACAGACTAAAACAAAAAAACACCCAACAACATACCCTAACTAATTGTACAACGGAGATATGAAAATCCCTAGAATAAAGGATGGTGGAGCAGCTATGGAGAATCCGTTTGGCCGTTTGGAGTAGTGACACTGTAGCTTTCTTCTCCCTCCATTTTCTGTTAGAGTAGAGTCGCTACTTTGGTATATTACATTTTTTCATTTCTTGGCTATTTTCTTCTTTAGTCCTCGTCTTTCTGTTCTGTTCATTTTGGTCCATAATTTCATCTTTTCTAACAGGTCCAAATTTTCAAAGCCGCATTGATTCTTCTTAGACCAAAATCACTGCCTAAAAACATTACGATTTTTCCTTGTACCCAGTTAAACCATCAAATCTTCAAAAGGGCAATTCTGATGTTCTGTTTGGAATTGGTGAAGATCCATTTGAAGAGGAATCAGATGGAAATTTTCGCTCTTTTTCATTAGAATCTGAAAGGCATTTTTCACATTTAGCCAATTTTCCTGACCTTAAGCCTGACCAACGATGTGGTGATTTCAATTCTGAGAACTCAATAAAGCTAGTGCCTTCACAATCTGGAGTTATTGGAGGACGATTTAGGCAATTCATCTGAGGAAAACTTTAGGGTCCGTTTGATTGCAAATGTGGAATTTGGGTGGAAAGAAAATGAATTACATGAAATTGAATTGCTTAGAATTTGTTTTTTACTGAGAATTGTAATTAATTGTGTTTGATTTGTATAATTTTTCACTTGGAAAATGTTGAAAGTTTGGTATCCGTTTGACTTCGTTTTTCATGAAAATTGTCCATTAAAGTGATAATTTTTTTTACCATTGGGTCTAGAATTTGTTCCAATTACCAAAAAAAAAAAATAATACCGAATACCATTTGTTTGTCTTTGTTTTGCATGAAAATTGTCAATAAAAGTGATAAATTTTTTATCATTGTGTCTAAAATTTTTTCCAATTGCCACAAAAAAAGAAATAAAAAAAGGAAGTAACTTGGAAAACCAATTTCCACACCAAATTGGTGAAAATTGGTTTTCCACAAAATCAAGGAATGTGTCACGTGTGAGACAAAAGCAAGAAAATAAATTCCATGAAAAAAAAAGTATCAAACAAGCTAAAAGTGGGAAATGGAATTTGAATTCCATTTAACATGGAAAAGATTGACCAATCAAATAGGCCCTTAGTTCAATTCCGGAATCCATTGGCTTCGGAACTCGTTTAATTGCAAATATCCCGCCTAGTGAGATTGAGCTTTCTGAGGACTATAACTGTGTGAGAACACATGGCCCCAACCTGAAAATTACCCGTATCTTTGGTGACTCTGTTTTGGAATGTCACATTAATGAAGTTGCCACTGTTTTCAAGGAAAGCAAAGAGGATGTTGCATTGCAACGGGCGGCTGAACTCTCTGAAATTATATCTTCTTATCCTCCAAATGATTTCTTAAAATTCTGTTACTCTTGCAAGAAGAAATTGGACGGGGAAAATATTTACATGTATAGGTCTGCCTCAATAATCCTTTCTTCTTTTCTTTCTGGATACATGCAGCAATCTTTTGCGAAAATTTTACTCAACCTTTGCACAATCAGTCTCCAACCACAAATATCATTAAGATATTTGTTAAATAATCACGTGACTTTCATATGTCTAAAGCTATAGAGTTATGCTTTGTTTCCCAATTTGGGTCAATGCCCAGAAATTTGAAGCGAAGCATGTTCTCATAAGGGCCATGTGATAATTAACCGAAGATTTGAATGGCTTACATCGTTGGAGACTAATAGTGCAACTATAACGGAAGGTTGATTACCAACTTGCTACTCGAGCAATAAGTTGGGGACAACTGGTGCAATTTTCCCCTAGATGTACATGAAATATTACACTTTTAAGGTTACTAGTAAGATGAACGTGTGTTGCACGTTAGTTGATTAATGTTAAAAATAAGTGTAAGTAAATTTGAGAAAAAAATCATTTCTAAGCATGAAAGATATTTATAAGTTGGTTTGAATTGACTTACTTTTAATTTCTTTTCTTTTTACATTTTTTATTCTTGATATAAGCATTTGGTATTCATTATATTTAACTTCTCGTTACAAAAATTAATTTATTGAAATTATGTATCGTTTAAGTTTATAATATTTTGTATCCAATGTTATTAAATTTACAGCTGTAAATATTGTAGTAATGTAGTTCTTCTCCAAAACCTAAGTCGGAACGCGATTGTATATAAGGTATGCATAAATTTCTTCCATTTTAAAAAAAGAAAAAAAATATCTACATGAAACTTTTGATTTACTGTGAATGGTATTTTAGTGGCTTCAAGTACGAATAGAAACTAATAAAAATCTGAAAAAAACAGTTTAAAACTGAAACTCCTATACGAATCCAATATGCAACAGTTGGCAAACAGTCAACAATCATAAAATATTGTCTACAGATGATATTTGTAGACCAAAATAAATGAGTTTACTCGAACCTGTAAATTAAAGAGTTGATCTTCGAAATGCACCTCCTCTGTCAAGAAATCAGCTCCAATGATAGCTTTCTATCAGTTACTGATCAACGTTGCTAAGCAAAAAGTTACAGCACGAGTTTGCTACCTATCAGCATCATACATCTCATTCCATTTGTGTACTATCTTATCAACTTTGAATCCTAAAGTTGCAGTGTCGTAAAACATGGTGAGAAATTATAGATCCCAATATATTCATAGGAAAACTATAAAGTACATTCTCAAAAAGAAAAAGAAAAAGAAAAAGAAAAAGAAAATATATTGTTCATAACTACCTTCTAAAGCAGCCTTTGAACAATGATTCTTGACCATAACTGCAATATCTGTACCTGATGTTCCAACTGCAACCTCCAGACATTCTTGTCAAGGTGATAAACTCAATTTAAATTCCACAAGAGAACCAACATAATAAAGTGCCTCTTGAACTTGAGTTGAAGGACGAAACACAGAATTGTGAAGAAGAAATCGAATTAACCAAAGATGATGATGCCATTGAGGGTTCATATGGCAAAAAATAACCAAGCAATGCAAGATAATATTTGTTTTAAAATGGGAAAAACAAATGAGCATCAGGCTATTAAAGTACAAATTTAACCCATTTTTCAATACATAGGATGGTGGTGATTTTTTAAGAATGTAGTAAGTATTAATTAGAAACCATTTTACCAATGTGATAAGGAAATGCTTCCTGTATGGAAATTTGATTGGATATAGAATTGTGAAAACCTATAAAGTAAAACTCACTTAATGGGACCACGTATCCTTGAGATCTCTTCTGGCTAATGTCATTGATGGTAGATTTTAAGAATTTCAGGCATTCATCATATTATACATTATAGAAACACGACTCTTTGCAGTTAATGTATAGCAATATAATTCTACGAATATCATAAGATAGAAAGGTTGAAAAGAAGAAAATGAAACACTTAAAAGTAGGTTGCATGCCACCACAATCCAAAGAGAACATTTATACCAAGTGATACATTTTCCAGGGCATTAAATTAGCAAGAAAGATTCATAAAAAGAAGAATTACTAATTTTTTTTCATTGTGAGATAATACAAATCATCAAATCTAAAGATGCACCCACCCACAATGAGATTGTCTCATGGCTGATGGTGCTGCCTAGGACCAAATGAGCAAGAACGAGGGTCCAATACTTGAATAAAAAAGTCTGCAAATGGAAAAATTTTATGTTAGAAGACAGAACACAATGTAAACAATAAAAAAAATGTAGTACCTTAAAAAAGTGAAAATTGGAACATTGGCATTTTTGCAGTTGCCAATATCAGTATTCCTTGAACATTTTTGCAAGCTGATTAATTAGCAGAGGATGGAATTAGTTTCTTCATCGAACCTCAATTAAGCACTATTTATTTCAAGAACCAAACAAGATATACCAACACTCAAACTGCAAGAAGATTCCCGAATGGCTGAACTAACCAAAAATTTGAAATGATCACGAATTTAGATTGTTACCTTACTAACTGGGTAAGATACTGAGAACAAAATGAACAGCAGAACTTGAAAAAAAAAGGTTAATTTAGCACCAAAACTTAGTCCATATCTTCAGCATATAGCTTGAGGGATCACCTTAGACATGTAGATAATTAAGTAAATAAAATTACATTTGACTTCTCTCACTAAGCAGCAATAAATGACGACAATACTAATAATGATAATAGGATACCTCTGCAAAAGCCGTCAAGTCCAATATAGCACTCGATAATGTGAGAGTGCTTTATCCAGAAATATGAAGAGTCTTGATAAAATGAGCTTATATACTGGGAAAGATGTAGAGCGTGTTTGACTAATCATAAAATTTTAATTATTTTGGCATAAAGGTAATATTCACTTTAAAACTAAGTAACTTTTTAATTAAACTTTTAAAAAAAATAACTTATCTAAATAAGTTCGAAGGTAAAAAGTTACTTAATTTTAACCTTAGCCAAGAAGAGAAATAACGGTCAAATACTATATAAATACACTTGCCATGTATAAAACTAAAAATTAATATATGGAAAGTGAAAACTTTTGCAAAGTTTGTGTAGATATCACTTTTTGGGAATTATAGATTTAATGAAGATTTAGATGTAATCGAAAAAATATTAAAATCTCAATTATTAAATATTTTTTAAAACAACTGTTATCAATGATCCGTAGTTATCAACATAGACAAAACTATAAACATCAATACAAATAACAATTATCCCATGAATAAGCAGATCTAAAAGTTCTTATACAACAACAATAAACATAAATAAAAAAAAAAACGAAAACCCATCTCATATTCATGCAGAATAGACACCCCTAAATAAAATAAACTAAACCACATATTCAAATGCACTGACACATGCGTGCCACAAAATAAGTTAACACTAATAAAAGAAAAAATGGTAGTAGAAGGAATATCAAACTTGGAGGGTACGGACAGCGAATTCAACGCCAACGGTAGATTTATATTCCAAGTATAATTCATTTCGGGTAGAAGTGTCAAGACGGACGGACCGATCAGACCCATGAAAACCAGCTCGGATCGACCCGGGACCACAGGCCGAGGTGTGACCCGCGGGCTTCGCAGGTTGCACCTTCACAGGCCAGACCTAGTTGAGATGTACTTAAACTATAAATTATAATAAAAGTAGGTGCCAACCTAGTTGGAATGTACTTATACTATAAATATTTGATAATAGTAATTAGAAATACATTTAGTTGTTATTTGTTTAAGTTAAATTTAACTTTGCAAAATTATAAATAATTCATGTAACATTAAATTTGAATTCTATGTAAGCATTTCTTGATATAAGGCCCATATGATTCTCATTATTGTAGAATGAGAATGAAATATATAGCCGTTATTGGGTCCCACAGAAGAGATTTAAATTCAAAATTGATGGCTTGATGTTATGGATAACAATTATATTTTTCATTTTTATGGATTAAAAATGAGAAACAAACGGAGGCATAAATATGAATTTATCATTTTGTTCAATTCTTGGTTTACATTTAACAAAAAAAATATTTTTTGTTATAAATATGAAAAATTTTATATTTTTATAATTTTGTTTATACAATAATACGGGCTAAATCGGAATAAACAGCAACCCGCATGACCCGTGACCCGCATGGGCTCGATCCGGATGGGTCAGTGGGCGAGCCTGGGTTGTAGTCCAAAATTTGTGGGCCGACTTGGAATCGGCTTTCAACCAGTAGCAGAAGGGCTTTTTTTCACGCCGGTTGTTACCGGGCTCATATGTTGGCGGGCCGACCCTGCTCGGACCACCCGGATTGACACCTCTAATTTCGAATTAATCATGATAGCAAATTTGATTTACCTACTCTAGAATCACCGATTAGTACAACTTTGAACAAGTAATCATAGTCCTTATCAAGTCTTCTCGCCATTTAAGCCCCTGATTTCTGATTTTTTTCAACCTTCAAAGCTTCCTTGTGGAATCAGTCACAAAAGTAAATAATGGCAGATGATTGATCACAGATACAAAAAATAAGCAAAATCATTAATCATGTAGCGAGCATGTATTAAAAGGTCAACCTTCTAAACAAGCAGTCAAGTAGGAGAATGAAACATCTTCTCCGAATCCAACTCCCAAATTTTCTCGGCACTTTTCCTATTCATTTTAACAAAGAAAGAATGTAGATACCCCCTATTCAAGCATTGATGTAACAAATTCATCCACTAATTTAAAAATTAAGCAATCTACATAAATTAATATTTTGAAGATGGAAACAGAAGACCGTAAAAGACATAAGAAATATAAGTTAAAAATGAGTAAACATTTATAAAAACACTTACATTAGGAATTGCCTCCTCGTGCCTGTCACTCGATTCACTATTTACCTACGTAATGGATCATAGAATCAATTAGCTAGGTCTCATTCAGACATAGTAATAAACTACATACAGAGGTAGGTATGCCATGAATAGGCTGTGTCTTAACATCTTCTTTTATCATAAAAAGAAATGATAAGCCACTTCCTAAGAAGAAAAATCACATCATATATGCACCATGAATATGCTTTCCTATGAAAATAAATAGAAATAGTATTACTGAATCATGACTCAATCAAAATAGACACATCCCTAACGAAGAAAACTGCTCCTAACTCGTCAGAATACAATAATGTAAGAAATAGAAATACAGGTTGACAGCTATTGAAAATATCATGAAAATATGAAACATATCTTAAATTATGAAAACAACAATGCCATAAGCAAGTGCAAAAGGCAAGATGTCATTTCTTCAGGAAGTACACAAAATTAAGCATATGAACTTTGAATTGAATAACCTATAAGATCGTGCACTATCAATCACTTAAAAGGTGATAAAATGGACGGAGAAAACGTTGCGTTGGTATAGTAAAAAACTGTTCATTAGCAAATTCACTATAACCCTAAAATTTCTAGAAGTAGAAATCTTCAGACTAAGACTTCTTCATCTTTCCCTAGTACAACACAATACTGAGCTCTAAAAACTTGAACAAGAGAAATGAGAAGTAATCGAACCTCGTCATAGCTCTAGTAAATATCATTATTATCGTAATAATTAGAAATGTATATTCCACTTTCAATTAACTCCAACAAACACTAAAAAGAATTCCTTAAAAAATGGAAATTATGAATTACTTAATTCAGAAACCTACCTTTAATTTTAACCTTAAACTAACAAAGAAATCGTCCCAGGATTACCAGAAAAACAAATAACAAGGAAATCCCAATACATAAATATATAAACCTAGAAACACGAACCTTGGAAGCACCATTCAAAGAAACAAAATCAATCGTCAGTATCACTCAAAGCCTAGGCATTCACCACCTAACCAAGAATAAAAAATCTAATCCGCAAATCTTATGTCTCCAACAAAAAATGGAAGCATATGTGTAAAAAGTGCAAATGTTAACATTAAACCTCAAATCCAGATTTTTACCCAAACCTAAAATGTGCAGCGACACGGAGGAATCATCCGTGTCATACGGAGGGATACCCTCCGTGCCACTCGGAGGACTCCTTCCTAAATGACAATTCACAAATCACAATTCCCAACACAAAATCTGTAAATCACCAATCAATCCGTAAAAATATACTAAGGCCTTGTATGGAAGGGATTAAAATCGGATTAAAATTGAAAATATAGCCGTTATTGTTGACTTTTATTAGACGAGTGGGACCCAATAACGGTCATATTTTCAATTTTAATTGAATTTTAATCCCTTCCAAACGGGGCCTAAAAGCTCAAAAAAGAGAAAGAAGAAAGGGCTCAAAGGGTATAGGCGCCAACGGCACTTAGGGCGGAGGCAGTGGCGGAGAGACAAACGGCGATGGAGAGCAGAAGTGCCAGTGATATCACTATAAAATCAGCGACAAGGTCTAGAACGCAAATTAGCAAGCAAAGAAGCGTCGACAGTATCACTATAAAATCTGAGTTGAGCGGTTGATTGTCCACTTGAGGTGACTCCTTCCTCAGCGGTGACAATGACGATGTAGGCAACAGCAGCTGATTTACACTGCCAACAAATCGTGACCTGAGTCATTTCATTTGGAAGAGAGCGAGACAGAAAATAGATGACATTAGGGTTTACAAAAAAAAAAATTGAATTTTGATGACAATAGGAAATCTGACACGTAGCATGCCAATGCTTTGCCTCTTGTATTTTATAGTGATAATTGGTTCTTGGTCGATTGATGTCTTGACAGGGATGAGAGAGCATTTTGCAGTTGGATTTGCCGCGAGATTTTGATTGATCTGGAGATGGAGAGAGCCAACAATAATTCTTCTGAAAACTCTCACGAGTCGAACAACTGTGAAGAAAGTTTCGACCCCACTTTATTTATCGATACATAGGATCGAGGGCGGACCCAGGGGGTCCTGGGGGGTCACTGCCCCCTAACTTTTGAGTTTTATATATATATAAAGTCATGTTTTGTATCGATTCAAATATAAATTTTATTCTAAATCAAAGTTAATAATTAATTTTAATAAAATATTTCATGGAATCCAAAATTATTTAATTTTAGCAAAATTTACTAAAAATTTGATTTTAATCTCCATCAAACATGGGAAAATCACAATAAATTTGAATTTTTCTCTTTTTATCTCACATTTTAACAAAAATCTTAACTCTCCATCAAATAGGGGCGAAATATTGCATTCTTAACACCCGAAGTGTTCACGGTCTAGTTTTCTACATCGTGAGTGGCGTACGAAACGATCAATCGTAGCAAATGCTACGACTTGTCAAAGTAAGTCGTTCAAAATTAGTATTTTGAAAATTTCGATAACATGCTAACTTTAAAAAGTTTTCGACGATCGTATGCTAATCAAATCTACAAATTGTTTATGTTATATCAAAGCTTATTTCGAGAACTATATTATAGGCATATCGAATAGTCCAAACAAATATCGAAAATAGTTAAAAATGTGTTAAACATGAGTTTTAAAGTAAGGCGTCTAACTCGCATTTTCTTAAAAAAAAAATTCAATTATTTCATTAACATTTATTATTTTTACAATACAAATTTCTCAATATAATTTTCATCATTTTATTAGGAAATTTTATATGGAATATGACATAAATTTTTTTCGAAATTTTACATCTGAAAAAGTCATATCCCATGCAAATTTTCGATTGTAAAATTTCTCCCAACTTTTTTGCAAGTTCGATTGTACCCCATAACTTTAAACTTCTGCGTCCTCCCCTGCATATGATGCTGTGGTTATGTCGTCTCAAGACACTATGCCCGTGATTGATGGAAACCTCAACTTAGGTATATATCACCGACCTTATATCCATCGAGAGCTGTTTGTGCATCTTTTAACGGCCTTGGATATGTGTTGCATATGTTGATTGTGTTTCGTCTCTCATGGTCGTAGTGCTCAATCTTCCGGTAGTAGCGAGTTTTGACATAATTCTAACTTTCTTAGTATATCACTAGAATTTTATGTGGCGATATCTTAATCAGAAGGGCAGTAGCCTATGTCTTTGCTAGAGTTGATGTACAAGTCTTCAACTAAATTTAATGCGAAAGGTTTTATGAATATACCGTAGTTTTCTTTAACGCTTTTCTATTATGCCTCGATTAGTTAATGCTTGATTAAATTTTAATTTTGAAATAACCATATGAAATTTTAGAAATAATGAAAGCAAGTCGAGGATAAGCTTACATTCTAGAAGTGGTAGCTAAGACTTGTTCATTTTTACGTCTCCGGTATGATTTGACGTCTTAACTGATTGATGAAGTAGTAGCTCTCGAACAAGAGGTATAAAATTCCTATCGTGTTATTGTTTCAAGGAAAACTCCTATCGAAGTTCTTCATGAATATTTAGGTACCTATTATGAGATTTATGGATGATATTTAATAGTGAGAAGTATAAAATATGAATACCATTTATATAAATTCGCACTAATGTTGGTTGCATTTCTCTTGATTGAAACTAAGCTTATGCGTGGCTCGTGTTAATAAATTATTTATAAATATTTAAGTCACTTGTTATTCAAACATTTCGAGGAATTTACAAGTATTATTTATTATTCAAAGAAAAATAAGACAAAATCTTTGTATTGTACAATTTTATCCAATAAACTTTAAAACAACTTATTTTTTTCTCTCGTGATCTCTGTAAATTATCATTTGATTGTAGGATGAATACTTGATGGATATTAATGGTTAATTTTGACTTAAATTTTGAATAATTTTTTCTTACTGAATCTAACATGGGCTTAATTAAGAAACCTACATAAAAGAAAGGAAACATTATTTATAAAAAAGGTTGAACCCCAACCTTGAGGGCCCCCACCGACCCTGCCCTGGACCATTGTGGAGGAGGTAAATCGCAGGATGTGCCTCCCAGGAGCCAGGGTGGAGAGCTTATGGATAGGCCTGGGCTATTAACCCTATGGTAACTCCCGCTTGTAACAAAGCCAATTCCACCTTGCGGGGAATCGAACTCTGCACACTACCGCGCTGAGCCCTAACCGCCCTCCCCTTTGCCACTGGGAGATATGCCCTGGGGGCAAGGAAACATTATTTATAGGTACATCTATATACGGTGATTGCCAAATACAATTTCAATATTAAGAAATTAGTTTTATTATTTTAAAAATCAAGTCCTAATTAAATTTTACTAATTAAATAATTAATTAAAAAAAATATTTTATTAATTAAATATATGAAGATTACAATATTATACAATTTATGAAAATCATTATGTACTAGTCACAATTATAGACGTCACAATCACAAATCACAACATTTATAGGTCATAACTTATTTATCGATCATAAATTATTAAATTAGTTGATCACGTATTATTTCTTCATAAAAAAAAATTATAGACCACAATTTCTTTATCGATCACAATTTATCTAGTTATTATGTCACATATTATTCTCCAATCTCAAATCAAGAATTTTAAAGTCACAACTTATTTTACAATCACAAATTATCAAATTAATTGATTATAAGTTACTTCTCGATCATAAATTACCAAATTAATTGGTCACAACTTAATAAATTATGAGTCATGAATACAAATTTAATCACAATTTCACTTTTTTAGGCCACATTATATTAATCAGGAATTATCTATTTTATCGGTCACATATTATTTATTAGTCACAATACTTAAATAATAGGTCACAAACCATCTTTATACAAACTCACCCCAAATCCAACATCACCACCAGAACCATCACCTACACCGCCTCCATTACCACACACACACACCACCACCACCACCTATCCACAGCCACCGTCCTTGCCATCGTCATCGCCATCGCCATCACAATCATGACTAGCACCACCACCACCTCCTCTATCTCCATCACACCACAACCACTACCCTCACCAAACAAAATCCACAAACCCATCATCGTAACCGTCGCAGCCACCATCACCACCTGTATCAACAATCACCACTATGACATCCTCAAATCTACTATCTCTTTCATCTTTACAACACCACAACCATTAACACCAACGCAAAGATGCCATATTAAAACAAATGGCGCTGTGCGAGGCAAAGAGGAAGAAATTAGGCATCAGTTCCAATCAAAACCAAATTGTCGTGGCGGCGCGCACTTAGCAGTGCAACGATGCCACTCCTTGCAACGAGGCGCCTCTGCATGGTACGCAACAACGCCGATCCCGCAGTAGCGTCGAAATATAATATTTAAACCTTATTTTTTATTTGGGAACTTAAAAACCATGGATAGATATAATTTTCACTGAAAAAATATAAATAAAATGATGGGATGGGGTTGGAGGTGAGTGTGTAGATTAATTAATTTTATAATAATATTATTTAATATCTAAAAGATGAATTAGCACCTGGTTTTGAAAAAAAAAATCTCTAAACCTTATTTTTGATTTGGGAATTTAAAAACCATGGGTAGATGTAATTTTCACTGAAAAAATTATATATAAAATGATGGGTGGGGTAATTGATTAATTTTGTGCAATGAACAAAAATAAATAAAAAAATGTCAATATAATATTTATAATTCTTTGTGCCTTTCATCCTACGTATAGCTCTTTAACTTTGGCAAAAAATAAGTCATGTTTCTCTTTCATTCTTTTAAATATCTTTTTTCTTCATAAACATTTTTAATTAAACATTCATAAAATAAAATATTTTAGACATAAATCCAAAATTATTTTCTATTTTTTAACTACACATTCTCCAAAACTTCACTATTAAAAACAATATTTTTCTAAAAAAATGACCTCCAAACAGAGGGATAGCCGAGCTTAGAAGGAAGATTAGAAAAGCAAGAAGAAATGGGGAGCCCGACTCGTGCTTCTAGAGAAAATTCTTTAAATTAACAAAAAAAAAATTAATATATAACCAATTATATCGGTGGTGAACCTATATTTATGTGATTTAACCAACAGTTAGCTCGGTGCAGGGAAAATCCTAACAATGGCAATTGATCTTTCAATTCCAAATAGTTGATTAAATTGTTTGTACATTATTGTTACAAATTAGTGCAACTTACTGCTGCCATTTCTAATGTTGAATGAGTCAATTGTTTTTCAATAATTTTAGGAGTCAGTTATAGTGGAATTGGTCTCGTTTGGTAAATAAGTTTAGGAACACGTTCAATTTCAATTTGATTAGTTGAGAAATTTTGGGAGAATTTCTCACTATAAATAACTCTTGTAAGCTATTGCAATTAGTAGCTAGCACGTTCAGTTTATTTCATTATCTGTTTTTCATCAAGTAATAAAACTCAGTTGAAATATCAAACTTGTTGGTCTCCTGCTCATCTATTTCCCTATGTTCTTTTTCTTCTATTTTCAACTTCTCTGGTATTATTACATTTCTTTCATAATTTGTTTCATGGTATTAGAGCTCGATTGCCTATCAAGTGTTTGATTTTATTACTCAGAGAAGATGAACGGTGGAAGCAGTGTCTCTGTAGACAAACTTGTTGGTAACAATTATAGTTACTGGAAGCTATGCATGGAAGCTTATCTACAAGGACATGATTTGTGGGAACCTATTTCTGGGGATGATGTAATTCTAGAAGATATGCCACATAATGTCGAGTTAAGGAGGAAATGGAAGATAAAGTGTGGTAAAGCTTTATTTGCTTTGCGAACATCGATCAGTAAAGAGTATATCAAGCTTTTTCGTGATGAGGAGTCACCAAAGAAAGTATGGGAGACACTTGAAAGGCTGTTCACTCAAAAGAACACGATGAGGCTGCAGTTTTTGGAGAATGAACTTGCTGGGATGACTCAAGGTAACCTTTCGGCCTCAGAATATTTTTTGAAACTTAAAACCTTGTGTTCTGATATTTCAGAATTGGATACGGAGGAACCTGTAAGTGATGTTCGTTTGCGTCGTTATCTCATTCGTGGATTGCAAAAAGAGTTTATGCCATTTATCTCTTTGATACAAAGGTGGACAAATCAACTTACGATCATTGAGTTGGAGAATATGCTCTCAAATTAGGAAGCATTGTTGAAACAAATGTCCAACAATAGCAACAAGTCTCTCTCTCTCAAGCTGAGGATGTTCTTTACACTAAGGACCAAGGAAAAAAGAATTTTTCCTCTAAGCACTATTCAGGAGATGGCAAGCAATCCAAAACTGGGGGGCAATCCAAGGGAAATTCAAGAACTTGTTGCAGGTGTGGAAAGCTGGGACATATAAAGTGTGCTTGTCGGGTGAATGTAGCGTGTAGTCGATGTGGGAAATCGGGCCACATTAAACAAAATTATCGTGCAATAGCAAATGTTGCACATGAAGCTAGTGAATTTGAACAGCCCAAATGGGAGAAATGTTTATCCATTAAAGCTATCGATCAACTGGCCAACATGACATCTAAAGTGTAGCAGACTGGTATAGATATTGATGATAATGTTTCCATAGACTACAACAAGGATTGGATCATTGATTCGGGCTGCTCTCATCATGCAATTGGATACGTTTCGTTACTTTCTGATGTTCAACCGCATTGTGGAAAAAGAATCATTGCGATAGTTGATAATTCATTGCTTCCTGTAGCTAAAGAAAGGCATTTCAATGTTAGCGCTGATATTTCGAATGATGATGGCATTTATCTAAAAAATGTTTATCATGTTCCAGGTTCAAAAAAAGAATCTCACCTCGGTCTCTCAATTAGTTAATTCTGGGAGGTATGTTCTTTTTGGTCCAAATAATGTACAGATTCTTTCAAATGTAAAACATATTGTTGCTAATGTTTTACTTACTGGAAAAAGGAAAGATTCACTATATGTTTTGTCTGCAAGTGATGCATATGTTGAAAAGATAGGCCAAAATGCAAGTGCAGCACTTTGGCATGCTCGGGTAGGCCATGTTGGTTATCAGTTGCTGTAGAAAATCTCCACAAAGAAACTTGTCGATGAAGTTCCTCTCTTTAAACATTTTCATCCTGATGTGGTGTGTGCTGGTTGCCAATATGGAAAATCGCATCGTCTTCCTTTCCCAAATTCAAAGAATAGAGCTTCTACTGCACTACAACTGGTTCATTCAGATCTTATAGGGCCAAAAGAAATACCCAATTTTGTTGGTTTTCGTTATGTGATGGTTATTGTGGATGACTTCTCTCGATTCACTTGAGCATATTTCTTGGAACACAAAAGTGAAGGCCTGTTCTCTTTCCCGTTTTCAACCCGTTTTCTATTTTCAATTTTTCGAAACGGCAAAAACGCGTTCTCTTTTCCATTTCTGAAAACAAGTTTTCGAAAACGGCTAATTTTTTTTCAAAGAAAATGGAAAACGAGGTTTTCCACGTTTTCAGAATTTTCAACCAAACACGGCCAAAAAGGCCAAAACGCGGTACTGTTCAGAAACAAGTGAAATCGGCTGGAACCCTATTCCTCTTTCCCATCATCTTCCGCTTTGCCCTTTCTTCCTCACGTCATTTCCAAAATCGACCAGCTCATTTCTGAGACTCTCCCGAAGCCGCGTGCGAAATCAGGTTTGCCGTCTAGTTCTTTGCTGGATATTTTTGTGCTGTATGTTATAGATGTTCGATTATATTTTTCTTGGGTCAATTTCGCACCGCGTGTTCGATCCTATCTCTTCCTCTACATGTTCTCGTTTCGGTTCGTGGACATGGGGGGCGATTTTGATTTAATTGGATGGTATATCTTTGTGTGTTTGTGTAAGAAACCGAATTTTGGTCGGTGCGTGATTTCTGTGCAATTTCGAACCTTCTTCTTCATGGGGGGCGATTTTGATTTAATTGGATGAGATTCTGCTTGTTCGAACATTCTTCTTCATGGGGGGCGATTTTGATTTAATTGGATGATATTCTGCTTGTTCGAACCTTCTTCTTCATTATGACTGCTCCATTTGTGACCTACTCCATATGTTCATGTGAAACTTGGGAAAATCTAGTTCCTTTTTTCTGAAATTGCTTACCATAAGTGCATGCTTATTAGAGGTTCAGGAAACCTTCTTCTTCATGGGGGGCGATTTTGATTTAATTGGATGATATTCTGCTTGTTCGAACCTTCTTCTTCATTATGACTGCTCCATTTGTGACCTACTCCATATGTTCATGTGAAACTTGGGAAAATCTAGTTCCTTTTTTCTGAAATTGCTTACCATAAGTGCATGCTTATTAGAGGTTCAGGAATGAAGTAGTATTGATGAAAATATAACCAACTTTGTAATGTGTTGTTCGGGGTTGTATTTGCTAGTTCATTTTCATCTTCTTTTGTAATACCACATCTTGTTCATTTTCCTCTTCTTGACAAAATGGCCATTTCTGAAATCTCACATTGATCTTGAATGTGCTTTTATATTTGCAAATTGCTTCATCAATTCTTGTTTCTTTAGTGTCAAATCCTCTACAAGTGCCGTGACAGAGGAAAAATGATCTTTCAATGATTTTGCTTTCTTCTGTGATTGGATCTGTTAAGTTCACAAATAGCTCGATCGAATGAGCAATGTCATCCGACATTTAGAAAAATCAGAACCTTGGAATTTTGAATAATATGACAAGTTTAACAAAATTGAACTCCTAGTTTACCTTTTTCTATCAGCATCTTGAGGTATATCCTTTTGTAATCCCTTGAACCAAAATCTCTTAAGCATTATACTCGAAGGATCTTGCAATTCTGATGGTCTGAGACCACTGTTTTCTATGTTTGAAATTCTTTATTGAATTTATGACATTAGACGAGTTTTGTGAGTGTTTTCGTTGTTTCGGTTTGTAGATATGGGTGATGGGTTTGTCTCCTTGGAAAAGTGGTAGAACTTGTTGTCTCGGTATTCCCTTTCAAAGAAAGAGGCTGAGCCTTGACCTGCAATGAGATGGGGGCACATCGTAAAGTTGTTCGTAGGTTTGGGGGTGTTTCAAGTGGAAAATGCAGGGGTACAAATAGGGTGTGGTTGAGGCCGAACTCGTGGACCAGGGGAGCTCGGGCGGCAAAGCCCGAAGCAAGATTTTGCCTTGCAAGAGTACGTCCTCCCGAGGCTGAAGGTCTGTTACGGGAGATATAGGCAGTCTTTGGGTTTCGACGAGTAGGTGTTGAAGGCCTTGATGTTGGTCGACTACCAATAGAGTTCATGTTGGCGGAGACATGTGGCACAGAAATCGGAGTAGAAGGTCTTGAGTTTTGCAGGATGGTCTCGGTTTCTCGGTGGAAGGTATGTTGGGGGCAAGATGGACTTTACAAGGAGTTGAAGATCTTGAGACCTTTGCAGCGAAGGGGTTGAAGATCTTGTAACGGATGAAGCGGCGATTAGAGTGGAAGATCTAATATAAGATGACAACGATGCGAGCTCGTGTTAAGGACGGAGTTCGATTTATTCAAATTGATACTATCTTTGGAAACTAGAGACGAGAGGGACTAGTTCTTTGGGCGCTTCGTGTTGGTCTTGCGGGATGGGCACTCTCGATTGAGCATGAAAAATTTGAAATAAGAAAAATTATACCATAATTGTTCCTTTGGTTGGAAGCCACCATTGCCAATAAGGAGGATGTCGAAGAAGGCTTGTGATGTCACTAGGAAGAGGAGGTGATGATGCCAATCCCACCGGAGTGAGGGACGAGGTTAATACTGTGGATCCTGACTACCAATAGAGTTCATGTTGGCAGATTGAATTTTAGATTTTGAAGTCACAAGGATGAAAATAAGTTCTTTACATTTTTTGTGATGATGAATGTTATCTTATGAAATAACTTTGACATCTTAGGACATCTTTTTAATTTGTGTTGGGATTATAATTTTTTTTCTTACAGCTGAAGGAAATTTGATGAACATTTTTTTTTTGAATTTATGCATTTTTAATTAATGGAGCAACGAGACTTTTGATGCAAACAATAGATGAATGTAAGATTCAATGAACAAAATTGCTTTCAAAAATGTTTACAGAGGAACTGAGAACAAATGGATAAAATCTCAATTAAGATTAATTCCATTAAAACATCTATCCAAACTTGGTTGTGACTTGATACTTGTTAATTCTTGTCATAAGTTATGTACAAGGACAAAAATAAAAATTTGTCAAATTTAATTTAATTTGTATTTTTTATACTTGGAAACAAATATTTCAAGTTTCACCAACTTAAAAAAGAATATGTTATTTAATACTATATTAAAATCAAACTATTAAAATTTATTGAATAATCAGATTTTTTGAATCAAATATTATAAAAAAATATATTCTCAAAATTTCAAAGCAAACGCGTTTTCCATTTTCATGTTTTGAGAAACAGTTTCTCAGAATAACAAAAAGAACGCGTTTTCAGAAATTTCAAAACAGACACTCAAAACACAAAATGAATTCAAAACTCAAAACACAAAACTGAAACATAAAGAGAACGGCCCTGAAGCTTTCTCCAAATTTATTCAATTCAAATAGCAGGTGGAGAAAAAATCCGGGCTGCCAATAAAGTGTCTACGCACCGATAATGGAGGGGAATACATGTCCAATGAATTCCTTGAATATTGTAGGGAGCACATCTAACGACTATATGCTTGTCATGGTTGTATGAAAAGAACCTTGCAAAGGAGTTGTGGGCAGCAGCTATTCAATCTGCCTGTCATGTTATAAATCACTTACCTCCTTGGCCAGGGACATAATCATCCCCTTTTGAAGCATTATACCAGCACAAACCAAATGTGAGTTATTTTTTAGTTTTTGGTTCAGTTTGTTATGTCCATATACTAAAAAATAATCGGACTAAACTTGATCCAAGAGCAAGGCGTTGTATTTTTGTTGGTTATGATACTCATAGGAAAGGATGGAGATATATGGATCCAGACACAAAGAGTGTTATTGTTTCTCGTAATGTAGTGTTCGATGAAGTGTCATCACATCAAGTTGATAACAAGGACCGTAGCACAGTTGATCTTGGCCCTTTTTTAGTGATGTTGCGACAGGTGAAAAAGGGAGCAATACTATTCCATCTGGAGAAAATATTCAGCAAGACGAGGTAGTTGGGACTGCAATTCGAAGGTCTTCTAGACAAAGAAAGCAACTTGATCATCTAGCTGATTATGAAGTTCAGTTAAATCATTGCTCTGTTTTGTCTTTTTTTTTATGGGAGATTCGTGTGAAAATGAGCCGATGTCGTACAATGAAGCTCAAGGTGATTCTAAATGGGAAGAGGCAATGCAGGAGGAGATGTCAGCTTTGTACAAGAACGGCACTTGGGAGCTCGTTCCAAAGCCAAAGAATGCTAATTTGGTTACTTGTAAATGGGTTTACAAGATGAAGAAAGCTGATGGCACTATTAATAGGTATAAAGCCTGTCTTGTTGCTCATGGTTTCTCTAAACAATATGGACTAGACTACGAGAAGACTTTTAGCCAACAATATGGACTAGACTACGAGAAGACTTTTAGCCATGTTGCTAGAATGGTGACTGTTCAAACATTTATTTCATTGGCTGCTTACAAAGGTTGGAAATTATGGCAACTAGACTTGAAGAATGCATTCCTATATGGAGAGCCAGATCGTGATATCTTTATGGAGCAGCCACAAGGATTTATCTCTAAGGAATTTCCTAATCAAGTGTGCCGGCTCAAGAAGGCCCTGTATGGCCTCAAGCATGCTCCATGTGCTTGGTATGGTAAGATTGCTCAATATCTTGATTTTTGTGGGTTTAAGTATTCTAATGCAGATCCAAGCTTATTTATTAGAAAAACATCTGCAATTTGCATCATGTTGCTTCTTTATGTGGATGATATGATCATTAATGAGGATAACAATGTTGAAATAACCCGTCTTCAAGATGCCTTGTCAACTATTTTTGAAATGAAGAGTTTGGGTGAAGCTAGCTGTTTTCTTGGCTTGGACATTGAAAAATCAGATGGTTATTTTCTCCCTCAAAAAGGATATGCAACAAGATTACTATCTCATTTTTGTATGGGGGAGTCCAAAGAAATGACCACTCCAATGGAACCTTGTTTGACGTTATCTAAAAATGAAGGAAAGCTACTGGAAGATGCAACATCTTTTCGACAAATTGTTGGTAGTTTATTTTATTTAACTATAACAAGACCTGATATTGTATATTCTGTTGGAGTCATTTCATAGTTTATGGACAATCCATGTGAGGGTCATTTAATTGTAGCAAAGAGAATTCTTCGTTATGTAAAAGGGACGCTAACTTATGGATTGTTGTACAATCAACCTATGTCATTTTCCTTAAGTGGTTTTGTAGATGCAGATTGGGCTGGCGATGTGAATGACAGACGCTCCACAACAAGTTTTTTGTTTTACTACAAGTTCAACTGCAATTTCATGGTGTAGTAAAAAGCAAACTACTATAACTCTTTCAAGCTGTGAAGCAGAGTATATAGAAACTGCTATGGCAACTCAAGAGTGTCTTTGGCTTAAGAAGCTCATTCAAGAAATGGTTTCTACCTTCAACTACTTAGTTCCCATTTATTGTGATAATGAAAGTGCAATAAAGCTTGCTGGAAATCGAGTGTTTCATGTACGTACAAAACACATTGAAACTCATTGCCATTTTGTTCGAGAGAAGGTATTAACTCAAGACATTGAGCTACAAAATATACGAACTGAAGACCAAGTTGCTGATATCTTTACTAAAGCACTTGCCAAAGCTAAATTCGAAGTATTTCGCAGAGCTCTTGGTGTAAATGAGAGTAAGTTTGCACTAAAGGGGAATGTTACAAATTAGTGCAACTTACTGCTGCCATTTCTAACGTTGAATGAGTCAATTGTTTTTCAATAATTTTAGGAGTCAGTTATAGTGGAATTGGTCTCTAAATAAGTTTAAGAACACTTTCAATTTCAATTTGATTAGTTGAGAAATTTTGGGAGAAATTCTCACCATAAATAGCTCTTGTAAGCTACTGCAATTAGCAGCCAACACGATCAGTTTCTTTCATTCTCCGTTTTTTGAGTTTTTCATCAAGTAATAAAACTCAATTGAAATATCAAACTCGTTGGTCTCCTGCTCCTCTATTTTCCTCCGTTCTTTTTCTTCTGTTTTTCAGCTTCTCTGGTATTTATTATTATATTTCTGTCATAATTTGTTTCACGTTATTGCGGATCCTTCTTCCGCTGTACCCCATCGAAGAAAGACGTCAAAATTAAAATTTAGTAAAAAAATCAATAAAAGAATTTATTTAACTCTACTTCTAAATCATTCACATAGATGATATTAAATAAAAGAAATAACAAATTTGGAAAGAAAAAAGTTTTAACACGAAGTACAACACAACTTAACAGAAGGGGAGAGAGAACCCAAAGTGCTTCCAGCAAAGGCAATTGCTTTCATTGCACTAAAGAGTGAATATATCTCTATATGCGAATGCCTCTTGTTTGACGGGTGTTGTAGGACTTGCAATTAGGACATTTCTGGGCCACAACATGATATTTCACTTTCGAATTGGCTCCACAATCGTTGCAGAGAATCCAAACCTGTAAATCCAAGTTCGATCAGCATCCTGTGTATACTAGAATGTAACACGCACTGGAATACATTTTCAATGAATAATTCTCCATCATGAAACAATTACAATGGCAACAATGCAAAGAAGTGCACCCACACGTAGAAACAATTTACATAAAAGCTTAAACTGCTTTAGATGGAACACACTTATTTTTCAATTTGTCTTTGACATGCAACCTCGCAGGCAAGCCGGATTCTTTATTTCTCCCTTTTATTAGATGTTTGACATGTGTGCAATTTTTATAAGCAGATGGAGGCAGAAAGAACCCAAGACCTCGGCCGTACGTATAATGTGTCATCAGCCCATCTAACAGCTTAGGTTTTTAAGTAAGGGACACATTTATCTACATAAATTTGGTTTTCGACATGCCCTTTCACGTACAATTTTTATCGAAGTCTCGAGACGAGAGGAACAAAAGAGAGGAGGGGAGAGATACCATTTTGTTCTGGTAAGATTCTGGCATGGGTGTAGCTGCAATCTCCAGGTCAAACTTCTCCCACACCTTTGACATATCACAAACTGATTTGGAGCAGAGGGGGCAAACATATCTGTTCAATTGTCAATCGATATCCAACTGTTAAAACAAAACTAAAACCTCTACAAGCCTAAAGAACAAATAGCATATAAAATCTTCACATACTGATAGTGTTCCTGCATATCTTCCAAGCATTTCTGGTGAATGGTGTGCCCGCATGGCATAGCAGCTACATCGTTCATCGACTCAAATAGGTACTGGAGAAAAGGAGGCTTTCCATTAGTGCCGCACTAGCAGACAATAAATCCACAAAAAGAACTCCACATAAAGTGGGAAGGAAAGTTTGAGTTACCTCAAAGCATACTGGGCAGTCTTGATGCATTGCCCTCTCCACGCAGGGGTGGCTGTTTTTCAGAAGGATCGAGTAACAACATCCTAGATAACATGCCAAGAAGACCATAAGAACCAGGAAACAATGCTTAACATACGTGTAGATTATTATTTTCTATTCGGGGTGGGGTGTGGGGAGAGGTAGATTACCACAATTATCACAATGGAAGAAATTCTCTGACCCTCCAACCCTGAAACAGGGTAAATGTAAGCAAAAGGAAACCAAAAACAATCATGCATCCTTTCAATTTCATGATGAAAATCCTTCAACTAACTAATGAGAAAAATTCCTTCAAAATGGTTAACTAGAAACATTACTTTGCGAATATCGAGGTTCTTGTTTGAATTGACAAATTGACGCTAATTCCAAGGTACAAAACAAATAATCTAATTCATTTCATCATTGTTGGAAGATTTGACTTTCCTCATTCACCAGATTCCTTTCTCCTTACACATTAAATATCTTTTGAGTCTAGAAATCAAGGTTTTTCATCAGTTAACTCTGTGATTATTCCCATAATAGTGATTCTGCCAACAGATTATTTCCTTTGAAGGTTATTTGGAACCATATAAGTAGTCTTTCACCTTTTTAGTTTTTAGTTTGAAAGGCAATAGTTATATAAATTATCCATTCCTGTTCGTGTTTTGCCTAGATTACTTTTATTCTATAATTTCCAGCTATCGTGGTATGCCATCTATATGTTGAACTTTTTTTTTGGGAACTCTCATTTTCATCTAGTTAAAAGAACAAAATTTAACAGCAAGGATAAACTAAATTAAAGGTTATAGCAGAAATAATGGGAAGGGGGGGTTGGACTGGAATTGCAACCGTACCTGCATATGCCACACCCACTACAGTGAAACTGTCCTTTTGATATCTACAAATGGCAATTCAATTTTGTTAATAGCCTGTACAAATTAGCAGTATACATCATGAAAACATTTCACCAAGTACTTTAGAATGCATATTGACGAAGGTTGTGCCCATTTAAATATCAACACCTATTGGATCCAAACTGATGATTAGACCGTTCAATAAAAAGGTATCATAGGAGAGGATGCATGTTACTTACATCATCATCGAATAGCTTGCAGATTCCACAGAAATATCTAGCCATGCATACTCCACAATTAATGCAAAATTGTCGAACCTGGAGTAACCGCCGGACAAGGAAAAAGATTTCAGTTAAAACAGAAAAAGATGACTGTGGAAAGGAAAAAAACAATTCTTCGAAAGGTCATCCTCCCACTCAACACACACAAACAGAATTCAACCAAATATTCAGCAGGTCTCAAGTAATGAATTAATGAAGCCTTGCTCTAGAAAATATTTATTGAAAATCTCATCCTTTAAACTCAACGCAGTGTTTATATCAAGGAGGCCAGGAATCTCAATTAGAAAACAATAATACAGTACACGCTTCACACAACAAACCTCTTGTTCAGTGTCACAAAGTGAGCATATGATCTGCAAAAGACAAAGAAAAATCATTTCAAGATCGCCTCCTATACTTCAAGCAACAAAAGAAAAAGGGAGGGCGCAAAAACACAGAGAAATAAATTGGGGAACATAACATGTGAACAAGTGGAAAGAGAAGTAAACGAGTTAAGACAGGAGAAAAAGCCTACCTTCTGTACTTGGTGGCGAGGGACATCATGTCTGAACTTTTGGTCAATGCAAATATTGTTCTGTTGACCAAGATTAAATATGATCAACGTCATGTCACGCTTTTGCAATATTTAAAAGATTATAAAAAACAACTGATCCCTTTTCTAAATTTAATGTAAATCCAAACCCCTCAAAAGCTGAAAAAGAAACCATAAAAAGGAAAGATGGTCTATTCAGGGGATCCATAATAAGTATTTGATACCTTAAAATTTCAACAGTGTACAACTTTTAGCATTTGAATTTTTTGATCTCACAAAATTTTTATGTCACATAGAATGCCATTTTGAGTCATCTTTGCCAACTATACACATCAGACAGCACCCAAAGAAATACACACAGAATAAGTAAACCTTTAGTGAAAATGAATTGATAAACATTTACCTTTGCTTCATTATGACAGTGACGACAATCAAAAATCTCGTTGCAACACGGTGCCCTAATGCGGCACCTTCGACGATAATGGGAACACCTATCAATAGAAACAATCAGTATTAGCAAAAAATTAGCTGATGTATAAATTGCAAATAACAATGGATACAGCCACAAATGCATACCCATATTCCAAGTATCCTTTATCGTGGATTTCTGCGTTACTAACTTTTTCCCGACAAATCAAGTCATCGACAGGAATGCACCCTTCATGGAACTCCTGCGAGTCGGAGTCCCCCGGCTCGACGTTGTTTTTCTCAGTGAATATAGTTTGTTGGGGTTTTGGCTCAAAATGTGGAGATCCAGAATAATCAACAGCTACCGAAGCCATCTTATCTTATGATTGGAAATAATCTACCTAGCAGCTGGAATAGTCCTAAAGCACCTGCATTCAGAAATTAACTTAGGAGATATTTAAACCTGTTTATGCATATCTATTCTGGTCGCCACGCCTTTCTTGCATATCGCGGCAGACCAATTGAATCAGCAACAACAAAATCCAACAAAGGTTGAACAGCTCCAGCCAGGAAGCTCCAAGTAGGAGAATTCATCAAAACAAGTAGATCTACAACAATTCCAAAGCTTCCAACAGTGGATAGTAACAATTGCACAAGACTTGATTCTTGGAGTCCAAATCCATCTAGGCATGGACAGCTCAACCTATGGTAAAAGCAAATAGATAAATGTATCAACTGCATTCTCAAGTCAGAACAAAAAGGAGTTTGTGAGATTGTAGGACTAGTTACGTTCCTTGTCCGTTGAGAAGAGGCCTACCTCAATCCGTGATTCTGCAACGTTGTCTTCTTTTGAGAAAAAACTTACACTAAAAGGGGAAGAAGAAAAAGTAGGGAAAATGACGAAAAAGGCCTCTAATTTGAAGTTCGAGAAACTTCTCCCCCATCTACTAGCATGTCAATATATTCTCTTAGTGTTTTCCCGGAATCTCAAGGGTAGCATGTTTACACTTTCTGTTATTATTACTATCTAATCTAGCTGATGATATTGTAACAATGCAATAGCCCAAATCTCAAGAGTAGCCCGAATCTCTTTCTTAGTGTCTTCCCTGAATCTCAAGAGTAGCATGTTCACACTTTCTGTTATTATTACTATCTAATCTGGCTGATCATATTGTAACAACGCAATAGCCTGTTCGGCAATGAGAGCTTTACACAACCAAGGATCTCTACCTCTTCCTGATAACTAGACCCTTACTTTAGGAGCTCATCACCAATTACTCCACTATAAGTAGGAAACCAATTCGGCCACATTATGTAGGGTCAGGTGACACTTAAATTTGGCTGGTTGTAATGCAAAGATAGTTCTAAAAATATAAGCATCAACAACGATTATTTCTTCCTGAAATAAGCTGACTCATCTTAATTAAGGTGGATGGAAGGTTCTAAAACAAAAGAATACGACAGATCAAGCCTAATAAAACATGGTGGGGGCTAGAAGTTCATATTGACTATTCGTGCTCATAATTTGATTTCAATATTGCACATCCAATAACCAATGAACTATTTCTAATTTCGCAAAGGGTCTGTTTTATCTATAGAATAACAATACAGATAGAAGCACTGGCCACTAACGTACGTCAATTCACATCAGCGACCTAAAGTATATATAAAAAAAGTAATTAGAATCAAAGTTCCAGCTTCAAACACTCCTATTTGGATCCAATACTGTGTAAAGTCCACCAGCAACTGACACTTGGACAATAAACCTGATTTGTAATTTCCACAATAAACTCAAACATAGAGTTAACTAATAGCAAGAAATCAGTTGGTTAGAATATCAATAGATCCAGAGAAGATGCAACAGGAAAATGTTTTGTCATCCTCATAGAATTACAAAATTATATTGGGACAAGTGATAAATGCATCATAGTCAATTCTAAACATATTGTTCCCGCAATATTGTGTGACGAATTGTATCTAGGAAAGTTTCCATCCTTAAGCACCTTGGATTGTTTTAACCGTCTAGGAAAAGCAAAAACATACAAGAATTATCCGTTAACCAAAGCTAATGAAAACGCTTGATCAACAAGAGGTCAAGTCAAGGACTAACGGATCCTAATTCAACAAGCCGAACCTCAAAAGGATAGAGTGGGGGACATCCATCAGGACTGAATCAATGTTGAACATTTCATGAGAAAATTTACAAATGCACAAGATAATCATAAATATCAGGCACACAAATCAACAGGGATACACGCATAGACATGAATTGACCAATTTCTCGTACTTGTGATCAATTTACAATAATATTTATGCATAGTTCTCCCAGAGAACAAAAAAAAAGTCAGTTACTTCCAAGCGAGATGCAGTTTGATCTTCTCCAATACCATTCTATCAAAAAATCAAAGACAGTAGAACTTCTTTTCATCTCGATATGGAAGAAATCCGAAAACCAGATAATAGAAGAAATCCAAGTGATAACTACACATAAAGCAAAGATTCGAATCTCCTGTCAATTCTACTCAAATGTTTTCTCGTAAACCAAGAAAACTTAGTTCCGCATTTTTTTCACATCTAGTCCAGGAAAACTCTCAAATCTTTAAAGTATCCACAAAATTCATACCTTAAAATTCAAAACGTCAACACAAAATCATAACAACACGACAAAAAAATAACATCAAATTATCAGAATAACGAACTTTCACTCCTTATCGCGATCCGAACAGCTCCGATCAATTTCTTCGGCGTCGATCCTCCCTGCAAATTTGTATACACAGTAACAGACCGCTAGAGATCGATACACCTATATATGCACACACAAGCGCGTATCTAGAGATATATATAGAATGGGAGAATGCGTGTTTTTGTAGAGAGAGAGTTCGACTGGGGAATTCTGGAGAGTGAATAGAGCTAGACCGCAGACAGGGCGTTATATAGGTGGCAGCTGAAACGAAAACGTACAAAAATTGAATTTGGAAAGGTCCAATCCCATAAATGCAATTTTCCAGAGAGTTCGAATTCATTGATGACGCGTTAACCATTTGACTAAGCATGATATATATAATTTACATAAATAATTAAATAATGTCACTAACACTATCATTTACCAGTTTGAAGTACAATTACCTTTCTTATCCACTATCTTTCTTCAGCATCATTTTCGATAATCGTTTATACAGCATTCTGATGCACTAGTAGCAAAATTCTTTGAATAATTTTTATTAATAAAAAATATTTTTAAATTAGAAATATCGAAACCCATGGTACAATATTATTAAACCTTGAGCACGTTTGGCTAAGATTAAAATTTGATTAAAATTAAAAAATTAGTCATTATTGTTGACTTTTATTAAACGAGTGAGACTCAATAACGGCTACATTTTCAATTTTAATTGGATTTTAATCTTAGCCAAACATGCTCCCTATTTGATAATCATTATTTTTAAACTCTTTTTTCTATAGACTCATTTTCAAATACACATTTAAACAATAAAATATTTTACACATAAGTCTAAAAAAATTTATACTTTTTAACCACACATTCTCGTAAAAATCATTATTCAAAATATTATTAAACGTGGCTAAGGATCGAATGTTTGTCAACAATTGTCGTCTTAATTTTTAAACATGTTTGAATACTCTAATTTTTAAATAAAATAATAAAAATGAGTGACGAATGAGTAAATACTACTTGAAGATTTATATTGTAAATAAAGTTTAACAATTTATGAAGGAAAAGTCTACATGTACATAATAGCGTCCATAATATGACGTGGACAAAATCATATTGTTGATGTGAAAGTGTGAGATTTGAATTAATGGTTCGATTCAGTGCCACATGTAATTATGAACACCATTATGTCTAGATTTATATGCATGTAGCACTACTCATTTATGAAAGAATAATATTTCTTGTACATCACCACTTAAACAATGGGTGACATAACGGCCAAGTGGCGCCTCCTCATTGGCTTCTCCAACGATGGGAGCGCCAAGTGTCGCCTCCTCATTGGAGCCAATGAGGAGACGCCACTTGGCCATTACGTCACCCATTGTGTAAATGGTGATATACCCCTTGTAAGAGCATCTCCAACAGACTCTTTAAATATGAGATGCTCTCTATTTTAAAGAGTCAACATGTAAAATCATGCTCCAATAAACTCTTTAAATTAAGATTTTAATTTAGAGAGTGGGTTTGGCTCTCTATAATTAATTTGGAGAGCCAAACTCACTCTCTATAATTAAATGCATTCAAAAAGTTTCAATTTTAAATGTAGAAAAGCAATAAAATAATCTATAGAAAAACTAGTTAAAATAAAAGATGAAGAAAAATAATAAATATTTTTTGGGAATAGTAAATTTAAGTGTTAAATATAAAGAGTTTGTTGGAGTACATCAAAATTTTAACTCTTTAAATTTATAGATGCTCTCCAAATGATAGAATATGTTCTTTAAAAATAGAGAGTCTCTTGGAGATGTTCTAAGACCGTTTATCAAATGGACGGTGAATGAAGGGTGTAGAGTGGAACCATATCTATTGCAGTCTGCCACTCAAGTCAAATGTCGGTTTTAAATCAACGGCTCGACTAGGTCTTGGCAACAACGCGTACTACAGTGTCGGCCCCACCGAATCAATACCAGGTGCTGACGTGTACGGATTAAGATGGGGATTTAAAATAATACCCAATCATGTCTATGCATTAAGTGATATCGTTTTCAATAAACTAGGATAGGATAGGATGCTAGATCTCAATTATTGAATTGTTTTTTTAATATTTTATTTGATAAAGAATACTTTACGTGTCAGATTTTAGAGAGAGATTGGCTTGGATATGATGAAAAATCGTTGGAGAGAAGATAAAGTTGAAACTTGAGATGAAAGGGATAATAAAATTTAAGGAAAATTTGCACTCTTCGTCATCAATTTTTATTAAATGTAACAAATATACCCTCAATCTTCTTTCACATTATCTATCCCGACATTTCAACTGTGCAGTAAAATACATCATTCTCTCCATATGACAACTAAATAATGAATGTCATCTTTTTAAATGAACAAAAATAAAATAAAGTAATAAAACAACAAAAATAAGGAATAATTGAAAACATAGTCCCTTATTTTTTTTCAAATAATACAAATAAATTACACTTGAAATAATTAAACACATAAATATTAATTAAAAAGTTAATATTTCAACTTCATCAACAAACTCGCCTACCCCAACTCCATCCATACGTATCCAAAAACCATCTCCACAAATGTAACCAAGTAGGTGGTTACAATGATACTATCATCACCTTAGAAAAAATTAATTCAAAAAATTATATATACAGTTTCTCCCAAAACCACCACACCACCCATCGTAGCTAAACAGCCACCAACAGTAGACATTTCATCAATCCTCCATCATGAAATGTCTCTAAGGCAACCTCCACTACTCTCTTCAACTCCACACACCACTATTTCCAATTGTCGAACCTTCATCACCTCGATCATGCACAACACAAAATGCTATCACCACCAATTTAATAGTTGCATCCATATATCTATAAACGCAAGACCACAACTCATTAGCTCTTTACTACACATCCATGGACGGATGGAGAGGGGGGCAGGGCTGGGCTAAAAACGCAAGACCACAAGTCATTAGCTCTTTACTACACATCCATGGACGGATGGAGAGGGGCTCGGGCTGGGCCAACCCCAGCCCAAAAGCAAATTGGTTTTTAAAAATTGGAAGACTTGGTCCAAATTTTTGGTAAAATTCAAAAAGAATAAAATTTGGGAAAAATTCACTTTCCCTACTTTATCTTTACCCTATTTCAAAAATAACAAAACAACTTTTACATTTCAAAAATCAGATTTTTTGACCTATATATACACATATTTATAAATATTTATTTATTTATTTAAATATATAAAAAGATATAAATAAATAAATAAATATATATATATATATAAAATTAACCCACCCCCATCACCACCACCCCACCACGCCGGCGACTGCTCCGGCGACGTCTCCGATTCCAGCGACCGCTCCGGCGCCTATTCCGGCGACTGCTCCGATTCCGACGACTCAGGTCACAAGTCACAATCCAGGTCACAACTCAGGTCACAGTTCAATTTACAAGTCACAGCCCAGGTCACAGTCCAGGTCACAATTCAGGTCACAGGTCACAGCCCAGGTCACAACTCAAGTCACAATTTGTTTATCGATCACGGATCAAAAATTTTGTAGATCACAAATTATTTAGAGGTCACAAATCAAAAAATTTGTATGTCACAGTTTATTTCATTGGTCACGTATTATCAAATTATTGGTCACAACTTATTTCTCGGTCACAAATCGAAAATCTTATAGGTCACGGATTAATTTTTCGATCACAACTTAATTAATTGTGAGTCACCGTTCGAATTTGAAGGTCACACATTATCGAATTTTAAAGGTCACAGTTTAAATTTCTTGTTAATGGTCATAGTTTAAATTTAAATGGTGATAGCAGATCGGAGCACCGCTAAACATTCGACGAAGCAGATCGGATGAAAAAACCAACCCAAAAGCCCAAACCTAACATCGGTGCACCCTACTACTCCGCCAGAGATAAGGCCAACCAGATAACAACTACTGACTCATCACCACCACTGCACACCGCTAGAGCCACCACCACGCAAGCATCACCACCGCACACAACACACCGTACCCACACCACCACCACGCCACACCACCGCCACCCACACCAACACCAACTCACCGTGACCTCCAGCAACCATCGCCACTACAAAACTGCCCCCTGCCGCCACCGCCAAATTCAATAAAACCACCCCAAACCGTCGATCCACCACCACACAAAACACCATCCAAACCGGCAGATCCACCACGAAACCTAGCAAACCATCAATGATCAAAACCAAAAAAAAAACCCATGGCTAATTGAAGCGTCCCTACCAATCTGCACGACGGAGCTGGAGGCGCCGTTTTGATGCTCTGCACCAAACCACAAGCCACAGATCACCCCCTTCCTTTCCAGCTCTTCACAGTTGGGCCTTTCGCCTTTGAGCCCCACAAGAACGTGTCGTGCCATCGCCGATCTGTGCAGAGTCCATCATTACTACCGCCGACGACCAGCGTCGCGACGCTGCTGCAAATTAGGGCAGCGTCGCGAGCTGTGAATTAGGGCGGAGACGGAACATAGGGGGAGGAGAAGAGAGGAGTGGGGGGCGAAGGGGAGGAGACATCGTCGGCAGTTGTGAAGAGAGAAGACGCCGGCAGCTATGAGATAGAGAGGAGAAGAGAGAAGACGCCGGCGCTATGAGATAGAGAGGGGTGAGAGAGTTATGCTGAAGGTGAGAAATTAGGGATTTAAGTTAGGGTGGGTTGGGTTGGGGTGGGGTGGGGTGGGGTGGGATAAATTAATTTTTATAATATTATTATTAATATTTAATTAAATATAAAAAATTTGTATCTATACATAAAATATCTGATTTTTGTAAACTAAAACTTAAAATCTGAATTTGGAACTTAGATCTCCAAAAGTAGGGGATAGTGTAATTTCCACATAAAATTTTAGCCCAGGCCTAAAATTAATTTTAGTCTAACTAACTTTATTCTCAACTCAAGCCCAATGTTCAATTATTCAAATTTAATTTAAAACTCTACAATAATTACATATTTATTTTATTCATATTTATGATACACAAATAACTCGTTACCACATTATGTATTTTATTTCGCACACACATATATAATTAAGTTTAAAGAGTTCACTTATAATCAAATTAGTTTATTATATAATATATATTTTTTATTGATTGAAGACAAATGACATACTTGAACAGTATGAAATGTCACATGTTTGACTAAGTTTAAAAGTAATTAAATTATTTTTTAATGTATTTTTCATATATTATTTTTTTATACTTGTGAGTTAAGAATTTATTTATTTCGACCATGATATTGATTTTATCATCAAAATAAGTAATATGCTCTATATTAAATTTTACTTATTTGTTAGAATTTTGTTATGAGTGTCCCAAAATATATTCTGACCCACATTATTATGAGTGTTATGAATTTAACATTTTAAACTAAATCTCGAGTGGTATAAAATATCTTTTATGGTATGAGTTCATTGAAAAAAAAAAAATTAAATTTCAGTCTACCCTAACGTATCCTTCTGGCTCTGCCCCTATACACATCCAACAAAAAATCAGAAAATTGGTAAATATTGGAACTAGTGGTCTGATCTAAGATGTCATTCAAGGACTAAGAATATTTTTGATACAACAGGAAATCTAAGAGCATATGAAAAGCAGAGAAGAAAATCCATGAAATCTTTTAACTTATATGCAACAAGTACACTCTGATGGGGAATTGGTAGCTAAGATCAGTAGTGGAGGCAAGCCTAAACAAGATAAACGAACATTCACAAAAACAGGCTCTTCAAAACCAGGATAAATTTCACGAAAAAGTTTGTATGCAAGCTTGAAAAACGTTGAAGCACCAATAATTAGGTAACAACATTAATTGCAAAAATATCAATTAGGAGTATATGCTAGCATGGTAACTGAAAATAACATACCTCTACTTTAAAGAACTCAAGATTCACGAAAGCACCTGGAATCTACCAATCTAAGCACCTTTCGAAATCTAAAGACTAAATGTGGGAAGAATGTACCACTGGTACCTGAAATATTGCCCAAGTAGCAAGTTGGTCCTCGATCCAAGTCCAACAAACAAGTCATCAACCTTCCATTATAGTTGTACAATCAATCCTTAGCAATCAAAATCATTCAAATATTCATTACATCATCGCATGGCCCTCGTGGGGTCCCATTCTGCACAATATGAAAGGTTGATAACCAGCTTCCTCTTTAATACCTAAGAACAATATTCTATCAGGCAATAGGTTAAAGACATAGGATGCAGAAATATTGTGCTTCAACAATATGGGCGGATCTAGTGGTGGGCTACACTGGGTTGTAGCCCAGTGTAGTCCAAGCCCAAATGCATTAAAAATATAGGTAAATTAGTTGTAGCCCACTATTCAAGCCCAGTAGGCAGTAGCCCAATTGAAAACCCAATTATGAAAGGGATAGTAGAGGTGAAAATGGCAGCTAAAAAAACATGAAAGAAAGGTCATGGCTCTCATTTTGCCAAGTCCATTGCGGCAGACTTTCCACTTTTAGGGTGGAAAGAGAGAGGGAAAGGGATTTACTGAAGAAGGAGAATCAAAGTCTTAAAATTCAGCTTAAAGACACAGCAGAAGCTGTACATACTACAGGTAAACTTCTTGTTAGGTTGAGAGAAGCTGAGGAAACAGCTTCAGCAATTGTGTCTAGCATGCCCAAGAACAGATCTTTTTAGTACATCATCAAATTCCTCTGTGCACTTCTTCTCTGTTCTCAATTCCATCTCCACCTTTTCTGCTCATTGATAGATGGACTCAAGATCAATTCTCAATTCATCAGTCAATGAAATCCACTCACTCTCCATTTCTATCCACCTTACTCTTTCCTTCTCGAATTCTTCCTCATTATTACCTCGAGCTTATGTGTTGCTTCTCCTCAACTAGATAGATTGCAACAACAAAGAGGATCTAAGCCTGTCAGTTGATTTGTTTGCTGGTGTTTCAGCATATGACTTCAATTGGCTCCTAAGAATTCCAATTTTCTTGAGAAATGCTTTTCTCTCTTTCACGTCAAAAGACTTCTTCATGCAAGAGTCTAAGTCCTCAAGGACGTCTTTTATTTCACACTTCTCCTTTATAAACTCTGGCTCATGATTTTCATCGTTATTCCATTCCAGAAGCTGGGAACAATAACCAAAGATCCATAAGGACATGAACCATAGACATAGATGACTAAGGATTCAACAAGTACAGTTATTAACCTTATCATGACTATTTAGTGAGTGGCATTTTTTTTATTTGGACGGTGTTATTAATATGATTACATCATCTCCTAAGAGTATCAATGAATGATGGTTTTCTTACCGATTGTTTAACACTAAACATTGAACGAGAATTTAGTAAGAATTTAGATCTAGATTCTATTATAGATGAATTTCATGCTATAAAACATCGTCGAGTATAACTGTAATAGGTAACATTATATTACAATTTTTCTTGTAATATATAAATTTTATTCGTACATTAAATTTTAAAAAATTTTGCCCCCGCACCATTCATTCTTGGCTCCACCCCTTTCAACATGGACATTTTCAGGGATCCTCATGATGCAAGGCCAGACATAGAGCGTAAATTAATGAAGTCGAGGGAAAGGTTGGAGATTTTCTGGCATTTGAAAGTTTGTATCAAAAGGTAATGGCTGCAGTAATCTAATATTTGACAATTCCACCAAGCTTTTGATGTCATGTTGTAACCGTGTCACATGGGTATGGTATGTTCAAAAACTAGAAAATCATCCGGCATATTTTCTAGGAGGCTAAGCAAAACCTGTCTAAAAAGTTAAGAGGCCAATAATGGCCTTGGCACCTGTCGACTTCTTCAGAGGATTGCTACCTGAATCACGTGCTTACAAATATTGCCCACCTTCGACCACAAGTAATCAGAGAGTGCAAACTCCCGATTCCAAATTGTATATGCCACAGTACTATCTGCTTGAGAAACAACCTTTGCAAACTCGAGATTTTCCTCATCCAGTAGGACATCCACGTTAAGGATGTGCATAGCCGGATACCAAAAGTTGGTTGAGATATACATATTCCTTAGATTTTCAAAATGTCCAATCTCTACAATATATTGGTCAAACCAATACAAGGAGTAAAATTGAGGTGTTAATCTGTGGATCAAGAAGTCAAGTCTCTGATGAGAATTTGCATATTCATGCACAGACATGCTATCAAGCAACACTTTAACCGAAGATGAAAATAAAAGATACGCAGTTATTAAAATATTGAAGAGTTTCTTGGAACAAGCAAAAGAACTCAAAGTTTCCTCGCCAGAAATAAGAAAACTTAAGAGACTCGACCGTACCTATCTTTGGCCACACTTTGCTTCTAAACTGTTCTATAAATGCATATTGATTGACATAAATGTGCACGAACTCTTCAACAGAATCAACCACATTTTATCCACTTTTCGAGCAGTACAAAATCTTGCCTACGTGCTTATTTCCCTCTGCACATCAAAATTGCAACAATTTTTCAAAAGGCTTTTCAACCATCTACGACGCAAATGTCAAAGGGATAATAGAATGCGGCATTGGAAAGCGTCTCTACAAGTGACAACCATCATAATAGCAATTTTCCAGTTTCAAATCCACAACTATGGAAATATAACACCAAAGAATCAAACTGCACAATGTACCTTATAATTGAAGGCTCAATAGAAGGATCATCCACTAGAACTGCACAAGACCTCCTCCTTAGGTTCTTTTGGTGTTTTTTCAACAAGAGTCGACATCCATTTGTGAATACGTTGACCAGGTGAACTGGGGGTAATGACCCAGGCAATCGGAATCGAATTTTGGGAAGAGTCAAATACAAGCAGGGTTCATAAAGTATATTGCAAAAGTCAAAAGAAGAAAATAAATTAATGAAGATTCCAAATCATCAACGTAAAGTAAACCCAAGGTTTAAGGCATATTCTCTTTGTTATTTTTAGAGCATTTTTAGTTTTCATTTTTTGAAAACACTAAAAACACATTTACTTATCTATTTTCATAAACGAATTTTCAAAAACAAGTTTAAAATTTATAAAGAAAACGGAAAACGCCAAAAAGTCGTTTTGGCTGTTTTCAGTTAAAATCAAATCAAAACTTAATTTTTTTATTTTTGAAAATAATTTTTCAATATGACAAAAAGAACGCATTTTCAGCAATCTCAAAATAGACACTCAAAATACAAAACTCATAATGAATTCAAAATTCAAAACTAAAAACTGAAACACGAAGAGAACAACCTCTTATTAACTCCCTTCTTTTTATGTTTAGGGCATTTTCTTTTACTTTCTTAATCTTATTGTCTGCAACTAGATTATCTGAGTCATCCAATTGTGCAACTTCCAAAAAAAGATAGGAAAAATATAAAATGTGTAGTTTTACCAATAGCATCATAGTAAATCACTATTTTCAAGAAATGCAGAACGTAAATTGCAAGGCTTTTTTATTATTATTTCTAGTTTTGCTCCCTTTTCTTGTTAAGTTCTACATAAATGACAATTAACTAGTACCAAAAGACTAATATACCAGAATTTTGCCCCTCAAGTTTCTGCAATTGCTAAGCTCTCATTCACTTAAAAGCTCATCTTAGAATGTTTTCTCTATAATTATTCATTGTACTTGAAAATGTGGTAATAATCAAGTGTTATAATAATCATCACAAATTATAGTTCCTTATGCCCTTAATCACTGATGGGCTGTGATGCCATGGTCCGCTGGGCAATGATGAAACTAGACTTGACCCATTTGCTGGAATATTTTAACCATTGCCCGATAACACAAGAAATTGGCCTAATACCCAATCCAATTAAACTGACGTGTGTGCTGCTTTGGTCCCTTGATCTTTGGCTTGATCAACGGTGGTGGATTTATGTATTTATGGAGCTTGGACAGTCATTTTGAGATGCATTATTCATTCTATTTTTCTGTTCAAAGCTTTCAGGTTCTTTGTGACTTCGTCTCTTCATTCCCTCTTTTGATTCTTTATGTATAGATCAAAACTTCTGGTTTTGTTCTTAGATCTTTGTGATTTGATTATTAGTTAGTCTTCGATTGAGGGTTTTGAGGTGTTTGATCAGTTGTTTAATCTTGGTCCATTGTAGTAGCTGTTGTGGTTCAGTTTTCTTTAGGGTTTGGGTCTTTGTGGCTATCTCCTTGTTCAGAAGGGTACAATTTTTGTTCTGAGCCCTATGTAATAATCAATCCCTTGATGTTGTTGGATTTTAGGTATTCTTCGCGATAGCTGTTTTTTTTGCTTCCGTTGTTATTTGGCTCTAAAAGTGGTATCAGAGCCTGTGTGAACAGATAACGAGGCTTCGATTGAGTTTTTTGTCACTATAAAATTAATTTTTAGGCGACAAACTTGAATCGATTGTGAAATCCGTGAAACCCTAGATTTTTATTTTTTATTTTTTTACTAATCTTGGTTTCTATTTGTGATTTCTTGAGGGAAATTGATCCATCGGTGATTATTGACTGGTTCTTGATGAACGATCTCCAATTCTTGGCTTCAAGCTGGTTGTCCTGCAGTACCACTGGGAATATTGATTGTCTTTCTTCGAAACTGATTGGTTAAAAAAATCCTAACCCTTTTACCTCCTGTTATTTTGATCCTGAATATTAAATTCCCCCATGTTTCCCCATTGTTACTTCTCCAATATCTTGTGATTACGAATTGTGCCTTAACCTAGGGTCGTGCATCTCACGAAATCCCAGTGAATTCTAACGCTTAGAGATTTTTCATTGGAATAATTTTATTATTTTACCAATGTCAGAATCATACATAAATATATGAAACGTACAAAGAGAGAATACCAAAAAAAAAAAAAAAAAAAGATTAAAACTGTAGCGGATTAGTTAAACGATATAAAAAGAAAAGTAAAAAAAAATTGTTAAAACTAAAACTAATTAAAGTAGTAATCAAATTAAAAATAAATAAGCAATAAAAATTCAAATTAAAGTTAAAATTAATTAAAAATAATTAAATACAATAGTCCCCGACAACGACACCAAAAATTTGATCGTTTGAAAACCCGCAAGTGCACGTGATCATGGTCTAATAAAGTAGTGAATAGAGTGTCGAACCCACGATGACTACGCGTTTGATCAGGTTAAAATTAATTTCAACTTTAATCGAAGAGCAATTAGATTTCGAGTTTTCTATACTGATATCTAAATTATCAATTAAACTAGAAAGTAAGCAAATGTGTTTTTCAAATATGTGAGATGCATTGCTGAGATGTCGAATCCTCCTTATTATTCCATTTTTAGCGTAACAATTAAATTGACAATTTGAAATCATTCATGTTGGTCAATGTTCCTAATTTAATTGAAAACCTCTCTCGATAGCGATCAAATATATTCCCCTCATGTGATCATTCTATCTCTCGAAGAAAGACGGAAACATGATAAATGTATTAACAAGTACTAGAACACCTATTGAAACCATATTAAAGCATAGAGGTATATCTCTATCCCCTATCGAACTTTACAATGTTTATTATAATGTGCTTCAACCTTATTGTCTCTCTCGATAACAATAAAATCCACTAACAATTCAATTGATGATCAAGCAATTGAAAAAAACGATAATAAACATCCACAAATTAAATCAAATCAAACCAAATTAAATTAAAGTCAAAATAATTAATTAAAAACTAAAAATATCATAATAAGGGTTCATCTCATCTTAGCAATATGTAAAATTAGCCTAACATATTGAAATTACAAGAAATCATATTTAAGTAAAAAGACATCACCCGAATTTTTGATAAATTGAGAAGATGAAAATGAATCTTGAAATCTTGAATCTCGAAATCTTGAATCTCTTCAATGGTTTCTTGATAAATCTCCACTTGATCCTTCTCTTCTTTGTTCAAAAATCAAGTTTGAATCTTCACTTGATTGAATTCTTGTAAATCTTTTTCAATTCTCTCACAAAAACAATGAATTCTCTTACTTTGATGATAATAATTGATGAATATTGGAGTATAATATGTATATGAGATGTCTCACACATGTATTCTACTATTATGTATTTGTAGGAGTTAAAAATTGGTTGAAAATCACGTCCAATTTGGTTTCCAAAAGAGTTCTAATTGAGTAAGGAAAGTTATCTTCGCGTGCAGATTTTTTTATCTCTGCATAACAATCAGTATTTTAGTCATAACTTTCTCTTCCGATATTCGATTGAAGCAATTCAAAATGAGTTGGAAAGATAACTCAAAGGACTAGAATTTTGATATAAATAGAATATTTCCAATTCGGATGTTTACTATGCCAAAAATGGGTTTCAATATTCCGCTAAAAATTCGGAATATAACTTATGCGATTGGAAATTTATTTTGATCATATTCCATTCCTTTTTGAGTTCTAATTCCATCCAATTGTCTCCTAAGAATTTTCAAAGTATCATCTCGTGTTCCAAATCAACTATTAAATTTGCAATTTGGTCCTCAAACTTTGGATTTTGCCCTTTTCACCAATTTTCGTTTCTTTCTTTCCATTCATCGTTCAACCATTGAATTTTATGTATATAACATAAAATACAACAATTTAAGATATATTTTGTTAGAGAAACTATCAAAGATCGCTATTTTATACCCCAAATAAGTGTATAAAATACACTTATCAGAGACCGTTCAAGAATGCATCTTGTTAAGGGATAAAATTGCACGTTGAATAAAAATGAAAATATAGATCAATTTATAAGAATTTGGGTTACTCATCTTACCTTTTAAGATGAAACCCCAATTTGATCTTTGAGTTCATTAGCTTCATCACCAACGAGTATGCTGTTAGGCTCATTGTGTGATTACGTTTTCCTTTTCTTTATCCTTTTGGGTTTTGTATGGATACTCGATTGAGTAAAGGAGAAAATCGGAGATTCACGATTGGAGTGGAAAAGGTTTGCCATGATTTTTTTATTTTTTAATTGCATTCGTGTTTGCATAGAAACCCCGAAGGTGCGAGATCAATTTAAACAGCACACTTGAGCATATTCCTCTGAACCTGTATATGTTATACATAGACACAAAACTATATATTGTATATGTGCATGCATCCATGGGTTGTGTTGTCTTTTTATGAGTGACTTTGCTGTAATTTGTTTTTATGTGGAATGAGATCAATTGCAAATTCAATTTTCATATCTGTTTTGGAAGCATTTATTAAGTGTCGAATGTGTGCGAGTAATTGAAAAATCACCTTTCCCATTGAAAATCCCAATTTCGAAACGTGAAGACATTTTGAAAAACAGAACGACCCAAAAAAGCACAAGTAGATCACACAGAGTAAACCTAAGGCAACAATATACACCGTTCTAGATTCCCAGGGTTTCGTGAGACTCAAAATCCCAGATCAAGGGAACGTTCGAATGGGTCAAGTCCAAGGTGTTCTAACAGGATAATCAATGTCGACACGAAGGTATGTCAACAAAATTCAAATTTTCCACGCAAAGGAATTTCACACAGAGACAAAACAACAGTTCCAGCACAACAGCAATTACCAACTTGCAGTTAAATTCAACACTTCAAATAGAGCAACAAATTCCTAAAATTCTAGCACAAGCAATGGTTACCCCTTCACGGTAACCCCAATCCTAATGTCACACCTACGACGCGCTTTATCTTTGGAATTAAACGGGATAAGCCAATTCTACGAGCGGACTTATCTCGAGTCCGTAAATTACGAGAATTTCAATTTAACACTTTAGGTCCAACACTATTCGCACTAAAGTTCGCGACAACGATAGAATGCAAAGCGGAATTTCGAACGAGCAAGGGCAAAATCGTCCAACTTTCTCTGTGAAACCTGAAACACTAAACCAAAAATATTAATACGTTCACAAAATCAAGTAGAACAAACTGCCTGAAGAAACCCTGGTCAGAAAACGCCGGACGCGCCCACACGCGCCACCGCCGGAGTCCCCACGCGCCGCCGCACGCGCCGCCGCCGACCACCACGCGAGCCACCCAGCCAGCGACGCCTCCACCTCGCACGTTCCAAATCCGGTCTCCGTTTGTCCAAATTCCTCACCGGAATGGCCGGAAATCGAGATTGCGTGTCTGATTTTCGCACAAAATGCAGGGCGTTTTCAGCTTGGGCCGATTTTCCGGTCGATTTACGAATTTGAAGCCCAATCCACCACCAACTTGCTCTGATACCATTTGTCGAAATTTGGGCCTTCAATTAACCAATAATCGAGCTCAGATAAACCACCAAGACAACACCACAACGAACCAAACCAATGCTCCTTAGCACAACCACCCAACAACCGGTTGCTCCAATGATTTTGTACCTCACTTAGGGCTATGATGTGAAGATGAAGAACAACTATTATTATCCACCAAGGAACAAGGGAGAAGGGGAGAGAAAGAATCACCAATAAGCACAAAGCACAAGCACGAAGCAAGTCGGTTTTCTCTCCTTTTTCTCGAGACAAAGCTGCTCTCTTTTTCTTCCACACTCAATAAACAAGAACCGGGTCAATATTAATAAGGCAAGGTATTGGGCTTTTAGGTCAAACACAAAAGGGGCCCCATAGATAACTAAGTGGGCTTTCAACCTTAAAGCCGTCCAAGGTTATGGGCCGGGCCACGAGCAACACTAATGGAATTAGGCTACTTCAAATGACCCACTTAGGTTGTCCGAATAGTTCGTTCATTGTGGTGTCGACATTTTATTTCAATCATCGGCCGAGGCCTATGAAATCTAATCCAAACTATAAACCGGTTTAACATCATCGCTCGGATTTATTGGGTATCAAAAAACCCAACAAATCTCCACCTTGATCCCAATAAATCTGCAAGCAAACAAAACACACAGTTCATACTCGCATAATCAAGGCAACCAATAAAATTGGTCTCACAGACCTTACCTCGTGTTTCGCACCCGAAACACATACCATACTTGTTCCATATACTCACCAGGGCTAAGGTCACGAACACCCAAGTAGAAACAAATAAGCACAGCAATCAATCAAGAGCAAATAAAACATGCGACGGAGATATCACACAGGACAACACAGAGATCTTATCACAATCTGCTCATTCTGAGAACAATGGATTAACAAGTTAATCAACAGGCCAACACATACGCAACAAATGCATAAATGACCTCACACAGATCTCACCACACTTATCCTATCCCATTCCGTGTTACTCACTCACCTCGAGAACACACATCTCACCTCATCGCCCACCTGCTCACTAGACTAATCACTAAAACAAACAAACAAACATGTCTAACGGTAAGCCTCTATAGATCCTAAGTTCTCGGGATAATCCTCTATCAACACATCACTTCTCCAACCTACGTGGATAATGGGTCTCCACCTAACAGAAGTGATAGAAGTGCCTCACTCACACTCCACCTGATCAGGGTCTCTTCCAGATAAAGGATTCTAACATTTGATCACATCTCCACCGTGATCCAAATGTAACACTCCACATCCCACAGTACAACCAATGTACCCCTAGGCATCTATACTCCATCTTACCAAAAGACACACACACTGCCAAATGCATCAGAAACCCACTATGCATGCAAACACATTACACCAAGTAATAAGATCACTCCAAATCATGCCAATGCACATATCAAACACATTGAAATGCAACATATAGCCATGCAGCGGAAACGAGTAATCATACACATGCAGAAAGGATTACACACAGATGCAAATGCAGTAACTAAGGTTACACTCAGTAAACCTCACTAGGGTCATCACTCGACCCTATAAGCAAATTCGCATCACCTCTCAACTTACTCTTCTTCTTGGGACAATCCCTAATGAAGTGTCCAGATTTACCACAACTGTAACACCGTCTACCACCGGACTTGTCCCAACTCTTGCTCTTCTTCTTATCACCCTCTTCACTCAAGTCACTACTCGAATCACTGTTATCTTGAGCTCTACCTAAACTCATTTGCTTAAACTTCATTCTACTCCTCATCATATGCAATTCACCATTTCTCTTATCTTCCTTTTTAGCTTTAACCTCCATTTCCTTACTCCTGAGGGAATCTATGACAATTTCAGGGGTTAAGGTGTCCCTACCATACTTAATAGCATTTTTAACTTCATGATAAGTATCAGGTATAGCATTCAACAAAATAATAGCCTTGTAGGTTTCAGACACCGACTCTCCACAGTTAACAATATCTTGAACAAGTTTGTTAAACACATCCAAATTGTCATCCAAATCTTTTGAAGAATCCATTTTAAAGCTAAAAAATCTTTCAAGCAAGTATAACTTGTTAGGAGTGGATTTAAGCAAATATAAATCATCCAACTTTTTCCAAAGTTCTTTGGTAGAATCAAGTTTTCCAACTTTTCTCAAAAGCGGTCAAGAGATGTAAAATAATTGAAGTGTATGCAAGTTCATCATATTCTTCTTTTTGTGCATCTGTAAAATTTTCTGGAAATTTGCCATCAATGGCCTTTGAAACCTTTTGTTGAACCAAAATACCCTTCATCTTTTGTTGCCAAATTGAAAAATCACCTTTCCCATTGAAAATCCCAATTTCGAAACGTGAAGACATTTTGAAAAACAGAACGACCCAAAAAAGCACAAGTAGATCACACAGAGTAAACCTAAGGCAACAATATACACCGTTCTAGATTCCCAGGGTTTCGTGAGACTCAAAATCCCAGATCAAGGGAACGTTCGAATGGGTCAAGTCCAAGGTGTTCTAACAGGATAATCAATGTCGACACGAAGGTATGTCAACAAAATTCAAATTTTCCACGCAAAGGAATTTCACACAGAGACAAAACAACGACAACTGTGACAATTACCAACTTGCAGCTTAAATTCAACACTTCAAATAGAGCAACAAATTCCTAAAATTCTAGCACAAGCAATGGTTACCCCTTCACGGTAACCCCAATCCTAATGTCACCCCACACGATGACGCGCTACCGGAATTAAATGGGGATAAGCCAAATTTACCAGAGCGGACTTATCTCGAGTCCGTAAATTACGAGAATTACAATTTAACACTTTAGGCCACCACTATTCGCCCCTAAAGTTCGCGATAACCGATAGAATGCAAAACGGAATTTCGAACGAGCAGCAAGGGCAAAATCGTCCAACTTTCTCCCTTGAAAACCCGAAACACTAAACCAAAAATATCAATACGTTCACAAAATCAAGTAGAACAAATCGCTCGAAGAAACCCAGTCGAAACGCCGGACGCGCCACACGCGCCACCGCCGGAGTCCCCAGCGCCGCACGCGCTCGCCGCCCGACCACCACGCGCAGCCACCGCCAGCCGCCTCCACCCGCATGCGTTCCAAATCCGGTCTCCGTTTGTCCAAATTCCTCCCGGAATGGCCGGAAATCGAGATTGCAGGTGCGATTTTCGCACCAAAATGCGGCGCTTTTCGCTTTGCCGATTTTCCGGTCGATTCGTCATCGTAATTTGAAGCCCAATCCACCACCAACTTGTTTCCGATACCATTTGTCGAAATTTGGGCCTTCAATTAACCAATAATCGAGCTCGGATAAACCACCAAGACAACACCACAACGAACCAAACCAATGCTCCTTAGCACAACCACCCGACAACCTAGGTTGCTCCAATGATTTCAGCCCACTTAGGGCTATGATGTGAAGATGAAGAACAACTATTATTATCCACCAAGGAACAAGGGAGAAGGGGAGAGAAAGAATCACCAATAAGCACAAAGCACAAGCACGAAGCAAGTCGGTTTTCTCTCCTTTTTCTCGAGACAAAGCTGCTCTCTTTTTCTTCCACACTCAATAAACAAGAACCGGGTCAATATTAATAAGGCAAGGTATTGGGCTTTTAGGTCAAACACAAAAGGGGCCCCATAGATAACTAAGTGGGCTTTCAACCTTAAAGCCGTCCAAGGTTATGGGCCGGGCCACGAGCAACACTAATGGAATTAGGCTACTTCAAATGACCCACTTAGGTTGTCCGAATAGTTCGTTCATTGTGGTGTCGACATTTTATTTCAATCATCGGCCGAGGCCTATGAAATCTAATCCAAACTATAAACCGGTTTAACATCATCGCTCGGATTTATTGGGTATCAAAAAACCCAACAGTGACTTTTTGGTTCGAAGATTACATCGATCCACTCAAGGTGTACTTGGCAGGTACCGAGAGATAGGTGCTTCCCATTTTATTAAAATAAAGACTTGCTCTTGCCCGTGGTCTAAATTATACTGCTTAATTTTTCTTTAGATATTGCTAAGTATTGCAATTGATGTCTTTGTTTTGTTGCTTTCGATGTTTTTGATTTCTCATGGCACAACAGATTGAGGTGAGTGAATATGAATTTTTCTTTATGATTCGATGGTCTATATATTGGCTCATTTCACTCGATAGCTTGATATTTTGACTCAATTTTTCCACAGGGTGACACCAAGGCATAAGCAAAGGATGCAGATGGATCTAGAAATGATGCAATACAACATAGTACTAGTTCACAGGTAACCTGTCACAAATTCTCTTGTATGCCTTTGCAGGAGTTTTATTTAGATGACTTTGAGATTTATATTGATCTCTGAGCGGGGCGGAGGGAGGGGGTGTTGTGAAAAAAGATGACAATAAAAGTAAAAGATAAACACACGGATTTGTAGAGGAATTTTTATTGCTTGAGGAATCACAATACAGTAGTTGGGCGACTACTAATTTCACTTACAAGCCATATGCCGTAAAATGACATATATATAGTCAGAAGAAGAAAAACTCTAATACAATAAAAATACCCAAAATACCCTTGTGTGAAAGCTCGACCCGCCAGTTGTGGCTGGGTGTCCAGTATACTCAGGCTCCACACAACTCAACAGGGGGTGCTGAGATGGGCTATAGCACATTCTTGCCTAAGTAAAATCAAGGTGAAAAACTAAAAAGAATAAAATTAGCCTAGTCCGAAAATTAATTCTCCAACCCAGAAGCAAATTCATGGTAAAAAATTAAAAAAAGAATAAAATTATCACAACCCCAAAATTAATTTTAACCCAACTAACTTCATTTACAACCCAAGTCAAATGTTCAATAATTCAAATTTTGTTTAAAACTCTCCAACAATTACATATTTATTTTATTCATATTCATGAAACACAAATAACTCGTTACCAAATTAAATATTTTATTTCACACACACATATATAACTAAGTTTAAAAAGTTCACTTATAATCAAATTAGTTTATTATATAACAAATAATTTTTATTGATTAAAGATAAATGACTTGCTTGAACAATTTAAAATGCCAAATGTTTGACCAAACTTAAAAGTAATTAATTTTTTTCTAATATTTTTTTTTCATATATTACTTATTTATACTTGTGAGTTAAAAAATTATTTATTTCGACTATGAAATGGATGTTATTGTCAAAATAAATAATATGCTATATATTTAATTTTATTGGTTAAAAATATATTTTTTAGAACTTTGTTACGAGTGTTCAAAATATATTATGACCAATGTTTTAAAAATCAACCAAATCATCGACCTGGAAAAGGTGAAGGGACAAGAGTCAAAAGGTTCAATCGAGGTCGAATCGGATCAAAACGAATGCAATAAATACATACAAAAATAATAAAATACTATGAAAACAATTTTTTTTTTTAAATTTTCATATTAATAATTCAAAGTAAATCATTTTTGTTAATTAGATCCATTATCCTACAATTAGTCTCGATACTTCAAAAATTAAAAATCAATATGTTAAAATAGTTTAAGCTTACAGAAAATGATATCTAACATTAATATATTAATAATCAAGTGCAATTTAAGTTAAATTTGAAAATTAAATAAATGAAATGATGAAGGTGAATATTACAATTTATTTAGTTGGGATTCAAATCAAATTAGTCAGTTAGACATATATTTGGAAAATAATTTTGATGAGCATTTTAACATTTTTTTGTTATGCCACTATCCAACATTGGAAGTTTATGAAATCATTGTAGAGAAGAACATCTATAAAAGGCACTATCCCACACTGAAAGTTTATGAAACCATTTTAGAGAAGTGCATCTATAAAATGAGAATGTCATCCAATATTTCTCTATAGGTCTTTGAATTGTAATTTATGAGGTCCGTTCATGAAGTTAAAAAATTTTAAACTAAAAAAAAAAAAATCATGAAACCACAAAACCGCAACCAGTTCACCGATTTACGGTTGAACGGGCCGGTTTAGTAGGTTTTGAGTGGTTTGTCATAATCAATTAACCGAGCAAAAATTGGCCCGATTTTGGGTCCGGTTCCCGATTTTACATGTCGAACCGACCTGGTCGAGCCGGTTTTGACAACATTGATTATGACCCACATTATTATGAGAGTTATGAATTTAACCTTTTAAACTAAATCTCATATGGTTTAGAGCATCATTTATGTTACAAGTTCATTGAAAAAAAAAAAATTCAGCACAGCCTAACATATCTTTCTGGCTCCGCTGACGTCTGAGGTAAAGTTTTCCTGAGTTTGAGCTAAAGGTTTCCTGGGAAAAAGAGGTTAATGAATGATGGCCACTTTAGCTTTAGATACCTTTATTAGATTATTGTACATATATTGCCTGTATTTGATTCCAGGTTCATGGTGAAGGAGAATTTGAACTAAAAGTGAAAAGGAGTTTGTCTTTGGTGAATAAGTACAGTACTATTTTAAAGGATGAGTATTTGATTCCAGGTTCATGGTGGATTGAGAAGAATAAAAGGATTGTTCTTGATGAAAATGGAGACTGGATTTTGGCATCACCATTGGATGAGGATCAACCCGTGCCTAAATTTTGAATTTGCTGCGACTTGATGCCGTTATTGAGCTCATGGGTTAGATCACGCAAATGATAGTGGTCGAATGCTATAAAAGGTTTGGCATTTCTAATCGAGTTATTTTGCCATCAGTTAGTGCCCTAGAACACATCATCCTTGAGCTGCTTGAAGAGTCAAAGTTATTTTGGCAATGCTATGATGCCACCCCGAGAACTTGAAGCTTGAAGTTATGATGGTCCACTGCTGTGCTGCAGGCTCCAAGTCATGGAGGTATACTGGCAAAGAAGAAAAAAATAGATAGGGAAGATATCGACATGTTAGTCAACAAGTGGGCGGAACATATATAATGACGAAGACGTTAGATTATAACATGGTCCCTAATGTTAAATTGACACCGGTGCTGTTTATGAAAGCTGGTGATGTTCATTATATCGTTACTTAGTCAACAAGTAGCACATTGTTTCTTTTATTTTTTATTAGGGGAACTCATTCATAAAGTTCTCATTGATATCGCCTTGATTATTGCTTTGTAAACATTTTAAAAATATATTACTATGATTTTTTATATAAAATTACATATATAAATATAGCAAAATATGAAATAAATTTTTTTTTTTTTTTTAAGTTGGTAGGAAACGACAAGGGGCAATGAAAATTGTTAAACATCAAAGACAACAGGCAATGAACGTTGCTAAAACATCAATGGCAACACGCATTGAACATTGTCAAACATCAATGGCAACACATAACGAACATTGCTAAAACTTTAACTGCAACGTGCAACAAACGTTCCAAAAAAACTTTTTGCAACTGTCTTCGAACGTTGTCATACCCTTCTCCTCCACAATAATGTCAAAGCCCTCAACATATGCCCAAACGCTACAAAGGGCTTTTGGCAATGTTTTTTGACCGTTGCAAAAGACTTTTCTGGTGTGTGAGCAATCACGATTCACCTAAAGTAGATGAAGTGCTAGTTAGCTAATTTCAATCGTTGTATTCTAGAAGATAGAAGCCATCGGTCCTTTTGCACCACAGTGTGGGGGGCGAATATGTTTTAAGGAAACTGTGTGCAATAGAAGTCTCGGTTCCTTTCAATGCTACTATTACATCAACAACCAGATTTCCTCTCTTTTATTGTTATTTGTTTGTTGTAACGTTTCTTTCCATTATTTTATAATTTCAACAGTATTCCTAATTTCCTTTTGTATTTTCCTAACACGTTGCTCTTGGTCCTACAACTTCCTGATCAAGTATTCTATGAAATTGGTGCTCCTACTTTATCCACAAAAGAGATTCTTTCACTTTAATTTTTATTTTTCTTTTTGTGTGTGAATTACTCAAATGTTGGGGGAAAAAAATGGAAACGCGCATATAATGGCATTGTTTTCCTTTTTGCATAAAATTGAGCGAAAAAGAAGAAATCCGGTTGGAACTGTAACATATAAACAAAAGAAAGTAAGTAATTAGAAACCCATAAAACAAAGTGCAGAAAAAACAAGGAAATAAAAGGGATAATAAAAATTCAGAAGGCCCCATGAAAATGATTTGCAGAAATAGAACAAAAATTAAGAAGAAGAATTACCTCTAATTATAAATTTTCTTCTTCTAGTTTTTCTTGGACTTTCTTTGTTCAGACTCGAAGTAGATGATGGGAAGTGGTAACAAAAGATGGAGAGAATGGAATTAAGCCAGATGTACAAGCCCACGCCTTCTCACATGCGATGGGTCCCACACTAGAACCACTCAATAAAAATGTTAAAGAATTTACTTACTCACCCCCTGTGTTATAAGTGGGGGGTTCACAAACCCCCACCTTGTACATGAAGTATGATTGGAGAAAATGTGATTTCATACCTTCACAGCAGTGACGGCACTGTTCCCCAATAAAGATTGATGGAAAATTTTTTTGACGGGCCAAGATGACAAGGTCAATTTACAGATTTTTCGTTCCTCTTTTAGTGTATTGTGGATGTGTGTTTCAATTTTCAACTTTGAACTCATTTTTAAGTTTTTTGTTTTGAGGATTTATTTTAAGATTGTTAAAAATGAGTTTGATTTATCATTTTGAAAAATTATTTCTCAAAACTGAAAATTATAAAATACGGTTAATTTGAAATTTTGAAAATTTTTTTGTTTTGAGAATTTATTTTAAGATTATTAAAAATGCATTTGATTTGGCATTTTAAAAAATTACTTCTCAGGATTGAAAATTAGAAAATACGTTTGATTTCAAATTTTGAAAAGTTTTTTGTTGTGAGGATTTATTTTAAGATTGCTAAAAATGCATTTAATTTGTCATTTTGAAAAATTATTTCTCAAAACTAAAAATTAAAAAATACGTTTGATTTGAAATTTTAAAAAGTTGTTTTATGACATTTTATTTCATAAATTTGATTATTTAGTAAAAATAGAATAATTTTATTTTAATATATTATCAAGTAATATATAAATTTTAAAATTGATGGATCTTACAATATTTTTTCTAATTACAAAAGTAAAATAAAAATAAATAATAAATTGAGTTCAATATGTGAATTGAGAATATTTTTATCTATTTCTTTTAAATTTTCTTTTAATTTTTTTTTTTTTGTAAATAATTATTAAGAGCTTGGCCTATTTTTATTTTTTACTCTTATAAATTTTATGCTTTTTAAATGTTTTTATAATTTTATTTCATTGAAAACACTCAAAACGTAAAAAAAAAACTGCGATTTTTTATGAAATAAAAATAATAGAACAAGAAGATAAGAAAATATAAGTGTTAAAATTCAAGTGTCTTTTATTGAGAATCATGACCTATTTTTATAGGATTTAAAATGAGAGTTACAATTGGAATGAAATAGACTTCTACACTAGATAAGACTTATCTACGAATCATGATAACACTAAATAATTATCTCATTATTTTACAACACTCTCATTCGATGATTATTTGTACAATAACTGTCTCATTAAAATCTTGCTTGATAAAAATTCATGGGACAAAAAATCTAACGAGGGAAAAAGAGTAGTTATTTTGAAGTATTAAAAATAAATGTCGTCTAATTAAAACTTTGCTAGGAAAATCCAGTGGGATAAAATCTAAGCAAAAGAAAAAGAATACAACTACTTCCCTTGATGTTGATCCTTAAAATCTTTAAGTCGACACATTCCAATCTTGTGAACAAATTTCTTGAATGCAGATGTTGACGTGCTTTTGTAAATAAATCTGCCACATTGTCTCTTGAATAAATTTGTTGAACATTGATATCGCAATTCTTTTGAAACTCATATGTATAAAAGAATTTTCGAAAAATATGCTTCGTCTTATTACATTTCATATAACCTCATTTGAGTTTTGCAATACAAGTATCATCGTTTTCATACAAAATTGTTGGACTGTCTTTTGTTGAAATTAATCTGTATGATGCTTAGATATGATGGGTCATGTTATTCAACCATACACATTCTTAGCCTACTTCATGGATTGCAATAATTTCAAAATGATCTGAGAATGTTGCTATCAATGATTCATTCACAGATTTCCATGATATAGTCGTTCATCTACGTGTAAACACGTATCCTGTTTGTGATTTAGTTTTATGTGGATTAGAGAGATAACCTGCATCTGCATGCCCAACAAAAACAGATCCCGACTTTTGAGAATAAAATAATCTCAAATCAATAGTACCCTTTAGGTAACGAAAAATATGTTTAACACAATTCCAATATCTTTGTGTTGGTGTAGAGATATATTTTGTAAGAAGATTTACAGAAAAAGTTATGCCGGGTCGAGTACAATTTACAAGATAAGTTAATATTCCAATTGCACCATAATATGATAATTCAGGACCAAGAACATTTTCTCCATCTTCAAGTAAATGAAAATGATCCCTTTTCACATCAAATGATCAAACAACCATAGGTGATGTTAATGAATGTGCATTATCCATATAAAAGTTTTTAAACATTTTTTCTGTATATGTAGATTGGTAAACAAATAATCCTTCTGGGAAATGTTAAATATGCAACCCAAGATAGAATTTGATTTTTCTCAAATCTTTCATCTCAAATTCATTTGTTGAGATTTTCAGAAGTTCCAAATAAATTTAAATTTTCAACATAAACTATCACAATTGCAAATTCAATATTTTTTTTTTATGAAAACACATGGGCAAATATTATCATTTTTATAGTCTTCCTTCAACAAATATTCGTAGAGGCAATTAAACCACATGCGTCCAAATTGTTTCAATCCATATAATGATATTTGTAATTTAATTGAGCACATGATTCTCAAACATGTATAATTTGTTTCTCGTACTTTAAGTCCTTTAATGGCACTATCAAGTGAACCATAAATATATATGTCACTATCAAGTGAACCATAGATATAGGCAGTCACTACATCCATAAGGCGCATATTGAATCTTTATGACACATGCAAACTAACTAAAAATCTAAAAGTGATGGTGTCCATTATGGGAGAATATGTTTCCTTATAATCAATTTCTAGTTTTTGTGAAAAACCTTGAGCTACGAGTCAGGTTTTATATCTTGTAATTTCATTATTTTATTTATCGTTCGCACAAAAACTCATTTGTATTCAATGAGGATGACATTTTCAGATATTCGAATTATAGGTCTAAAGAATTCAATTCCGTCTGTATGACTTTTTACCACTTTGGTCAATCATTTCTATGTAACAATCTTTAATAGACTATGGCTCGGGATTCTCATTTTGCATAATATCAAAAGTTACGTTAAATGCGAAAATATTTTCTATAATAATATTATTTTGTTCCCATAATTTATTAGATAACATATAATTTATTGAAATCTCCTTATTTTCAGACACTTGTGGTTTTTCATGAATCATATTTTCAATATTTGATTGAACAATTTTTCTAATGTTATTTCTTCTAAAGTGTTTGGTTGATTTTTCTCTTATACTTTTCTTTTTCGAAGTATAAAGTCTTTGAACCAACGGTCGATCACACTTTTGGTGTATTTGAGATTCATTTGCTACAGCAAATTATCCTACAAGGACACCAATTATTGCTGAAATATTTTCTGCTGGTATATATGACTTTTTCACTTTTCTTGTGTCAACAAATACATCCGATAATTGATTTGCAATGATTTTTTCAACATCTTGCTCACATTGATTGCAGAGGGATCAAAGTGAGATAGTGTTGTTTCATTCTAAGAAATTTTACTTTTTTTATCAAGATGTAATTTTCCCCTCCCAAAGTTGAGAAAGTCATTTCATCAAAATGACAATCTGCAAAACGTACAGTAAATAAATCACTTGTTAAAGGTTCAAGATACCTAATAATAGATGGTGAATCAAAACCCACATAAATCTCAAGCCTTAGTTGGGAACCCATTTTAGTCCGTTATGGGGGTGAAATAGGAATTTGAACAGCACAACCAAAAACCTGCAGGTGAGAAATATTAGGTTTATGACCAAATGCCAGTTGCAAATGTGAATATAGATCATATACAATTGGTCTGATACAAACCAATGACGCAGTATATAATATGGCATGACCCCAAACAGAAGCCGTGACTTTTATTTTCATAAGTAATGGTCTAGAATAAGTTGTAGACGTTTAATAAATGACTCCACTAAACCATTTTGTCTATGGACATGCACAATTGAATGTTCAATAACAATCTCAATTGACATGCAATAATTATCGAATGCTTATTATCTAAATTCACCAGCAATGTTAAGACGAATAATCATGGTTGAGTAGTCGGGGAATTGCACTCGAAATTTTATGATTTGAGCAAGCAGTCTAGTAAAAGCAACATTCCTAGTGTAAAGTAGGCAAACGTGTAACTATTTAGTAGATGACTTTCCAAAAATTGATAATTCAATATTGACATTTATAGTTGAAGGTCTAATGACTGACTTGCTTTGCAAGCAAGCTACATATAATCATTAAGTAAAAGAATCTTCTGTTTCTTTAAAAGATATCCATGTGAGTTGTTTATTATTCGATGCATCATTATAACTCCTGGATGTCCACGTCGATCATGTCAAAGTTTAAAAAATTTTGTATCAAAGAACTTCTGGTTCGTGAAAATATTTTATTTGACCATTTTTATAAATGTATAATACATGCCGATGGTCATAGACAAAAGAAATTATGCAAAGATATTCAATATTATTTTCTTGTATCGTCTCAATGTGATATCCATTGTAGTAGATATCTTTAAAACTATGCAAATTTCTTTTGAATTTACTAGAATAAAGTGCATCTTCAATATATAAATTTGAATTATTTGGTAAAATAATACAAGCTCTTCCTGAGCCTTCAACAATATTCGATACACTTAATATCGTATTAACATTATTTTCTACTAATGTTAAGTCCAAAAATATTTTTTGTCTTGAAGAATAGTATGTGTAGTTGTATTATCTATCAAGCAAGTATCTTAACAATCCATCATAAATCTATAACAAAACATATATATATATATATATATATATATTTTTTTTTTTTTTTTTCTTTTTTTTTTTAAACTTGAATTTAAATTTAAAAGAGTAAATATAATTCAATATTATGAAATTAACGATGCATAATAAAGTTTCAATTTTTTTGGAAAAAGTAAGAACATATTTCAAATTGAATTTCTTAAACGAAAGAAAATACTAGAAAGTAAACTAATATATATCTTTCATTAGACCACCCCAATCAAATGGTCAATATTCCTATTTGGATCAACAAAGAATTTGGAGACATCCAAATGAGTCACACCAATTGGACTATCATAATCAGCAAAATTTGTTTCCACTTTCCCTTTTCCCTTGATTGATCTTTGGTATATATCCACAAAGTGTTTTGCCGTACGACACGTACGTGTCCAATGTCCTTTCATCCCACATCTAAAGCAACTTTCTTTATACTCATTTTTGGATGTGCTACTTTCATTTGCTTTGTGGCTTTTGAAATTATTGACATGTTGCCGATATTTTTGTTGATTATTTCATCCATAATTTATTCCACGTACACGTCCGTATCTACGTTCACGTCCACGTCCTTGTCTTAATATTGTATTTGCTTCAAGCAATGCAGTACATTTGCTTCAGGCAATGGTACAGAACCAGTTGATGTAACCCATGATTTTCATCAACAGTTCATTATTTCTTTCGGCCACAAAGCAGACAAGATATGACTTCTCAGTACTTTTTGAAACCACGCTCTCGATAATGCTGCTCAGGAGCACATTCAAGGCGTGAAAGATAGAAAAAATTTTCTCTAACATGTTCATTAGTGATTTTTGCTCCACACAAGGTCAATTTTGAACATATTCTGAATAGTTCAAAATTGTACACATTAACAGATTTGAAGTCTTGCAAATGAAGGTACATCCACTCATAGCGGGTTTTGGGGAGGACAATAGTCATCTGATAATCAAATCTTTCAGTTAATTTTTTTTCAAAGAATCTGTGGATCTTTCTCGGTAATATATTTAATTTTCAACCCATCGTGAAGATGATGACGAAGGAAAATGAGTGCTTTTGCACGATCATGCAGGGATTTTTTGCTTCTTTATTTTATTATCTCTCCTAAACATTTTGAGACAAGATGGATATCGGCATCGAGTAACCATGACAAATTGTTTTTGCCAGATATGTCAAGTGCAGCAAACTCAAGTTTTGTGATATTTGTCATTTGATTAACTACACAATAAAGCTAAAAGAAATACAATTAGTTTCGAAAAATATGATTAAATATCAAGTAGTCAATATCAACATGACATGAGTTACGTATTTTCCTTCAATGATAAACACTAATTTAAATTCGAAGCATGTGCTACTTCGGGTGCACGTTTTATTTTACTATTACTTTTTCGAGAGTAATATGTCAATATTCTTCTAAAATATTGAAAAATATAATTAATGCTCTTTAGGAGCAAGTAATATTCTTTTGGAATATTAATTATAGTGTTATGCTACTTCAGGAGCAACAACAAACTATTTATAATAGATATATTTATGATTAATATTCTTTTGGAATATTAGTTATAATGTTGTGCTACTTCAAGAATAACAACATGATAAATTATTAATTTAAGGTTTATAGAAGAACATTTACAAATATTTAATCGGGTTAAAGACATAAAAATATTCAATAATCATCTTAAATACATATATTTTGCAAACATAAATAAATATAAATAAAGGAACCCGCATAATGATTTAACAGAAAATATATTCACGTAATCGCACTATTTTGTAATTAAAAAAAGTAAGGGATACACACGTAATCATTAGAAACACGTAATCATATTGAGGGATGCACAATACATGATTGGATTTTGAGTATACTTCTTTAATAACACAATTAAATAGGGTAATTGGATTCCACAAATTTTGGTGTGAAGAAAATTTGGCAGAAACCAATTTCATGTACTTATAAAAGCTGGGAGAAACCGATTGGAGCATTAATTGGACACCAAGGAAATTGAGTAAAAATATGCAGACAAATACTAACAAATTTGAGTAAGAATATTTATAAAATTTTAAGATTATGCATGTATGTTGTGTTAAAAATTAATTATGTCTGTATGCGACAATGAAATAAAAATAATGCGTATTTTATTTGAGATTGAATATAGACTACCTTCAAACTAATTTACTATATATTTAAAGAATCGTGTTGATAACGTGCTGTGGAATAAAAATAATAAAATAAGAAGAGAATAAAATATAAGAATGAAAACTCAAGTGTATCTTTTATTGAGAATCATGACTTGTATTTATAGGATTAAAATGAGAGCTGTAATTGGAATGAAATAGGCTTTTTACACTAGATAAGACTTATCTATGAATCATGATAACACTAAATAACAATCTATAATTATCTCATTATTTTACAACACACTGTGTTTTATGTTATAAATTTAACCTTATTTTCGAAAATGTAGTTTAAAAAACACCAAACCAAACACATTTTCAACATTTTACAAAGCTGAAAAAAGTTTGAAAACATCAAACTAAATGCACTACGTGATTTTATTGTTTTGCCATATTGATGATACTGTCCATCATTATTTTTAAATTATTTTTCTTCAAACTCATTTTCAACCATACATTCTTACAATAAAAATATTTTACGTGTAAACTCAAAATTTTTTTAACTACATATTTTCTAAAAAAATCACTATTTCAAAACTCATTTTCATTGAATAATAGTAGACGAGAAAGGGCTAAATTTATGTATTTAGAGGTTTCTCAACCTTTTTTGTTAAAAGTTTTAGTAAATTGATAAAATTGGTAAAATGTCGAATCAAAAAATTAATAAAAATTGTGAATCCACGAAATGTATAAATAAAATTTTCTCAAACAAGCCCTTAAATGGGTTTAGAATCCAAAGCTTCAATATAAGGTTGAGGTCTCATGGCTACATCATGTAAAAGGTTGAGGAGTCCAACCCTAAACTTTTTTTGTTTTTTTTTTAAATGATAGTAATAAAGTTGTGAATTTAATTCACGAAATGAAATGTTTAGTACGGGATATTGAAGGGTGAAAACCTTACAAGTATTGTGTTAGACATATGGTCATCAAAATATAGCCTTCTATAGGCGATTAAGGTGAGATGAAATCATATATAAAATGGAATATACTATTACAATTTTTTCCCCGTTTAATTACATTTACAATCTCATGATTTTATGCTGACTTTGATATCGGAATATAGAGAAACACCCACACCCATTATATGAAGGTATGTTTGGCATTCTCGGAGCTAAATCAATTGTAAAATTTAAACCTAGCATTATGAATTTTCACATGTTCATAATAATTGTACAGTGATATAATGAATCGAACCAAAACTAATCGATTCCATTTTGATCCTATCTCTAGTGTTTACCATTTATGTAAATTCATATACGATGTCATTGACTAATTATAAATAAAATAACTTTAGAACTAAAAATTCAATTTTGCTGCTATACCAAATGCTTTAATTAGAACTAAACCGGCCAATTCGGTCCGGTTTATTGTGGACCGGATAATACACCACTTCACAACAAACCACAAGTATATAAACGTCAGCTTTATTGTTGCATTTTTCCTTCTCTTCGAAAAATCCTCGCTCTTTCGCTCATCCTGAAAATATAAAGAAGCGATTCTTTGTTTCGCATTTTCGCCTAGCCTCTCATATTGAAAATCCTCCTTTTCTCTCTCTAGAAACCCTAGTTTCCTCGTAATTCTTGTCGTGTTTATCGATTCATAATTCGTCGTCACTCGAAGAAAATCGAATTTATTGTAATTGGGTGTTATTGATATTTGGTATTCGTTCCGCATAAGATTAAATATATAGAAATTGGGTTCTGAATCTATTTGGTCGGGATTTTTTTGTGTGTTGTTTCGTGTTTTCTCTTTTGGATTTTAAGTATTTGGGATTCCGGGAATACGAATCGGATAAATTATAGTCAATTTTCTAACCACAGTTGAAGAATTAGAAAATGGTTGGAGGTGGGAATCGGAGGGACGAGGGATCGTTTAAGATGACTAATAACAATGTTTTTGCGGCGCTTGATAATTTGAGGAAGAAGAAAAAGTCAGATAAGGAGAAGGGCTTAGGGAAGAGCAGTAAGAGCGGTTTGAAAACTGCAGCTGGGAAATCGAAAGAACCTGAGGAGAAGCCGCAGGTTTACTGGGCTCCTGCGCCTTTGACAGTGAAGTCTTGGGCTGATGTGGACGATGATGATGATTACTTTGCCACCACTGCCCCACCCCAGGCTGTATGGGGAGGTTCGGATTTGAATCAAACTGAAAAAACTATGCAACCAGATCCCATTGAGGTAAATATATAGACCGATGTTTATATTATTATTTTTTTCTTTATTTAACGAAATTATTGATTGAGATTTGTCACATTTTGATTACTGGTGGATGATTGTTCTGAACCAATCCAGTTACTTTGGTGTTGCTTTGGTGTTTATACGTTTGTTTATACTAGGAGACAGTGGCATATTCAGAATCTTGGGTGAGCACGGGCAGTCGTTGACAGTTAGTCGTAATAAAATATTAATTATTTTGCTAAATTGGTTTGAAAGGGATTCGATCTTCGAACCTCCAATTTGTATGTATAACCTCTAACCAACTGCGCTAAAATCAATGTTTGAAAATAAAATGAATCACCAGTTATATAACCTAAAAATTTTATCTACTGTCAACAAAAAAAATTTGTTCTCGGCGGATCCAGCATAGGCGGCCACGGGGGCTCGCCGGCTGCTGGGTCCGCCCCTGCTAAGTGATATGATTGGTATTACTATCTTACTCTTTTTTACTTGTGTTTACCATCTTTTGCATAGTCAATGAAACTTATGTAGTTTATATATAGATAATATATTCTTTAAAATAGGAATGTGTATTGGATAATTACGATGCGATTCGATCAAATGTTACGCATGGTCATGCGGTGGTGGTGGTGTCGTGCACCCTTCCCCTACCTTCTGGTGGTGGCTAAGAAAGTGCTTGATAATTTTGATAAAGAATTTACAGATGACTTTTTAAAAATTTTGTGGATGTATAGAAAAGAGAAACATGTTTGATGTGGAAAAGGGTTGCCTGTATATGCTCTATCATGTTTTATAAAGAGACATGATATCTGTGTTTAACGGGGAAAGAACAAAAAGGGAAGGTGAATGAGTGATTCTCACTGTTTTGTACTACGACTAGTAATTTATACCTTCACTCATGATACATCCAATACTTCTGGGCTGTCCAGTTGATTACGCTGTAAGCTATTGAAATTATTGATTTGACTTTTCCCCTTAATTAGATCATTAAGATGAGTTTACAATTGATGTTTTTGGTAAAGGCTCTTATAGTGAATCGGTACATTTATTGATCGTATCTTTCTTTACTCTTTAGTATCCATCCTTATCCATTGGATTTTATACTCCCTTTCCGTGATTTAGCAACCAAGTTTTTATCTATATACTTGCCTAATGTCCTGGATGTGTTTGATGCAGTTTTTTTGGAAGTAGCACTTTCTTATTAAGTGTAAGGAAGCAGTTATTTTATTTTTTGGCTAATAGAATGAGACTTTTTTCTTTAAATGCGTCATATGCCCTTCAAAACGAAGTTATTGAAGATGATGTGCAACTCAATATTTTTGGTGAATAACATCGATTTTTTTTTCTTTAAATGGCTAATATTCCATTCAAAAAGAAGTTACTGAAGTTTGAAGCTAGTAAGAAATTCACCGTTTTAGATTACTGAAGCAGAATGCATTAAGAAATACATTGTTAGTGTAGCATTTATAACCTTCCTTGCAGAATCTACTTTTCCTAACTCCACACCCCTCTCTACCTCCCTCTCTCTGTATGTTTGTGTGTGTGTGTGTTTTTTTTTTCATTTGTGTTTATTAAAAATGCTAACTTATAAGTAAAGACTTCGCAGATGAGAGATCGAATATGCAGCTGCTATTGTCTATCTTTCTCAAGTTTTATCTGCTTTTTTTAAACCACTTGAATCCATGCCTCACTTCCACTTCTTTAATCGTAGCCTTAGATCTCCTCAACTAGTTTCCTCACTTGCAAATTGCAATAATATTTTCCTTCGCCATCACAATCAGGCTAATCAAGCAACGTCAATCCTTTTTCGCCGCTATGTTTGATTCATTGCTAAATCTAGTAGCTAAAACAACTAGATACTTAGAAACTGTGACAAACCATGTTAGTTGGTCCTTCCCTCTTTTAACATGTTCTATGGAGACTGCCTCACTCTTGTGAACAACAACAGAGCCAAGCATATTGTCACTGGTTTTTATACTTTGTAGATATGCCTTTTATCCAATTGCTTAGTTATTTTTCGTCTGGTAAGATGAAATCCCAGAAGATGACATCATTTTACAAATCTGATATCCCAGGTTTTCAATGTATTGCCCAGCTAGATTTCTTGTCATTCTTGGAATTTTAGGTGATGAATGTGATTAAGATAAATTGTGTAAGTAAATATGATTGTCTGTTGCAATTGCAGGAAAGTGAAAGTGAAGATGATCTTGATGAAGCTGATGATGTGGAGGAGGAGCACGAGCATGAACTGCAAGTGCAGGAAAAGCCCGAGCTAGTACCGATAAAACCTCCAGAAGGTTCACGTGCACCTAAAGAGACAGAAAGGCAACTATCTAAGAAGGAGAGAAAGAAAAAAGAGATGGCCGAACTGGAGGCTATTTTGGCTAATTTTGCTGTTACCCCAAATGAGAAGACCATAGATGAATTGCCTGGTAATTGTGTATCTCCTTGTCTTCACGAAAACCATTTATTTCTCTTTTGCTAGAGATCAGCTTTATTTTAAGATTTCTTCTTCATAAATATGCTTGATTATTATTATTTGACATCTCTGAGGTTCATGTACATTTGAGTTAAATATTTTGTTGCTGTCTTCATGTCTGGTCCTTGTGGCTTGATTTTATTGTTTCTGGGGTAATTTTTACGTCTTGTTGAGACATCAATGTGGACTTTCATGAATTCGTTCTCTCTATTGGTTCCTTTTGGTAAAAGTTGACTATCATTGGTGAGCCTATAATGTCAGATATTTCAAATTATCAACCTTTCCAGCTAAACACCTTGTTTCTTTACAAACTCGCAGATGCTACGAAAGAAAAGAAAGAGGGACAGTTGAATGGTGAAACAGAGAAGAAAGATAGCGTCCCTGCAGAATCCAAAAATGCAAAAAAGAAGAAAAAGAAGGATAAAGCTTCAAAAGAGGTGAAGGAACCGCAGGAGCAACCGGGCAGCTCAAATGTTTCTAATGGACAAGAGGAAAATGCTGGAACCGAACAGTTGGAAGATGATTCATCAGCTGTTGACATGAAAGAGCGGCTAAAGAAAGTGGCATCTGCAAAGAAGAAGAAATCTAGTAAAGATGCTGCTGCAAGAGCTGCTTCTGTGGAGGCTGCTGCAAGGAGTGCGAAACTTGCTGCTGCTAAGAAGAAAGAGAAGAACCATTACAACCAACAGCCAACACGTTAAGGGCAGTTTTTTGAAATACTTACAGATGGAGCCGGGTATTTCATTGTTTATTTGCTCATGCAAAATAATCTTCGTACTCCAGCCTCTTGTTTCATGATAGATGGACATGCTAATACAGTGTCGCTCATTGATTTTTTTTCCAATTTTTTTTTCTTTTTTCAAACTCCGAATAAGAGTTTGTGTCATTATTGTACTTTTTACAATGTATCTACCGATTTTGTTACGGAATAATTTTACTTGATGAGACGCATGCTTTGTCACATTGTGCATTAAGGTCATGATAATTGAGCTCTCTTATTAGTTTTGCATTCTTAATCTTCACTGGACGAAATTAATTAATTGGGAGGTTGCACGAATGAGTTTGTTGAATGCATACAGGAAACCGACCACCTTGCTTGTGTTTGTATCCGATTGTGTTGGAGCTAAGAAGTGCAGACCCTTCATATTTCTCTGAATCTCTTTCAATTCTCTCTGTTTAATGATGAATGCTTCGATTTTACTCGAATAGATCTTTAGTAGTTTGCCATGAAAGAGGGAGACGATGAGAAGAGGAATATATAACTTCTTTTTGCAGGGCAATTTCGGAAGTATAAAACTTAATTCACTCGGTTAACCTCCGATTTATAAGGATCTAGTTGTTATGATCTAGTAATGAGCTAAATAGAGTGGCTATAAAGGATTTATGCACGTGTACCTATATAACTTACTTTAGAATTAATATACTTGTACAAGTAGTTTGATAAGTAGTGAGGTACAAAGATTCTTGTTATTGATTTCAAAAATAGGTTTTCAAATTAATGGATATGATATGTGTCAACTTATACATTGTCAAACTAGTTGTACAAGTAGCATGATTGCTTAATTTATTGTTGTAGTACATGTAAAGTGTACATGACATTTGTTGCATCAACAATTTTGCTACAGGTACAATTTGGTTGACAGCGTGTGAGGTGAATATGATGTGTCAGCTCATACATTGTCAAACTAGTTGTACAAGTAGCATAATTGTTTAATTTATTGTTGTAGTACATATAAAGTGTACATGACATTTGTTGCATCAACAATTTTGCTATAGGTACAATGTGGTTGACAGCGTGTGAGGTGGTTAACATTTTTGTCATTGATTTTAACATACTTAAAACAATCAATGACACAAGTTTTTTACACATCGTTGAATGTCAACAATCAATAGACAAATAGCATAATTTGTTGCAACCACAACGTATTAATTTACCATGTTTTGTAGTCATATTATGTTTGGGGGTGTTTTTCTTCTCCTTTATATTTGCATGTTTTTTTTTTTTTCGATTCTTGGTTTCAAATATAATGCCCAAAGAAGTTTGAGAAATTATCCAATTTTGTGTTTACATAATTTGTCATTTTGTCTTATGTGATGTCCAAATTGTTATCGAGGCACATTAAATAGCTATCTTAATTTTCAATTGAATGCTAGAAAATGATTGAATTATCATAATTGGATGTACCTCCTATAGTACTTGTTATTTTCTAGGCTCTATAAGAGTGTGTTTGATAGATATTATTGTGAAAATAATATATTTTAAATAGATATATAATGATAAATATGCGGTTAAAAAGTAAGGAAGAGTTATTGATGTGATACAAAATATTATTTTATTGAAAAATGTACGGTTGAAAATGAGTTTTGAAAGAATGTGTATCCTATAGGGGCTAAATAATATTTTAAATAGATTGTTTTAAGTATAGTATAAAGTCATGGCACATATTTTAGGAAAGCACAAATTCCAAAAGCATTACTTTTGTACAAAGGTATTGAAATTCCTAGTGTATGCCACAAGAGTTCACACTAAAATTTGATTTTCTGCATCTTCTTTTGAAATAATACGAACAGTTTAATTGTTTAAATCAGAGAATTTATCCTTTCGTAGAGGTACAATAAATTGTAGCAAAAGGTCAAAAGAATAATAATTTTAATTGAATAACAACGTAAGTACGTACTCGATTATTCGAGCAATTCAAATTGGGTCATGTAATGTGTTAATTTTCCGTCGTACTTAAAAACTCGCCCTTAATACCATTTTATTAACGCATACAAGAGAATGTCTCTCAATTCTTTAAGATAGTCATTAAACCATTTGATACATTATGCAAATAACAAATTGTCATATGTATGCCACGCAAGACGACTATCGATAATACTCATATTTTAATGGCTCCATTATTTTCAATCATGCTATATGAACATCAAAGTTGATATAAAAGTTGATATAATGTCACGTGACATTATATCATTAGACAAATTAAACACAATCAACTTTTGCATCGAATCATCTACTGTCACATGCAATTATGTCATACATTCTGTCAAAATCCTTCCAACAAATTAGCTTTATCCATGACCTTATAGGACCTACACGCTTGAATGACGTCACTCTCCACAAAAAAATGTCTAATTATTATTATTTTCCATTTTTTGCTCTCCTTTTACAGTAAAACCTCTGTAAAATAATAATGTTGAGACCGACAGAAAATATTATTTTAAGAGGATTATAAATTTATTTATAAATGAATAATTTATTGATAAATAAATATTTATTAATTTATAGAGTATTTTATATTTTTATCTTTTATTATATTTTACCATAATACTAAAAAAAAAAAAAATTGAATGTGTAAGCACACAAAAAGACATACACATGTTAGATTTTAAAAAAAAAACTTAAGAATCTTTATATTGAAAATTCTTTTCTATATTGATGCCGAGATCCACCATTTCAAATTATCAAGAGAATTCTAAATTGTGGAACATACCTTGATCCATGCGGAATGAGTTGATTACTGAATCTTGAATTGCATGTTCTTGATTAGAAAATTTGCGAGTTTCCTTTGGATATGCTTTATCTTGTTTTCTTGTATTAATGAGATGTTATATAGAATGAGAAGTTACGTGCGAATTGGGGACTATAATCCTATATATATTTTTTCATGTGTATATTGGTCAATAATGAAATACAATAGAAAGGAATCTGGTCTCTACACATATTAGACTTACATCATATTAGATGTCGAAGTTCAATAACTTTAATTCTTTATTAGACCATTTTAAATGGACTTAATCTTAAGATAACATTTAATACACAATTAATTATATATGAAGGGTCAAATGACAAATTAAAACCCAACAACAAGTACATACATTAAGGAGGAAACATTAATGTGCAAGCATTGTCTTCAATATGTCAAATATAGTATGTGCATTGCAAAAGAATGTGTGGTTGAAAAAGAAGGAAAAATTATTGATGTGATGAAAAATATTATTTTATTGAAAAATGTGTGATTGCAAATGAGTAGAAAAATGAAAATGAAAATTTTAATATAGCTCAAACATGGCTAAGAAAATGAAAAAAATGTCATGTAATATGTTTGGTTTGGGTTCAAAGAAAATGAAAAAAAATTTAGTTGCACATTTTGAAGAAGATTAAAAGTTAGTTAATTTGTATAAATTTAAGTAATTATTATTTTATATACGCGTTGGATTTTAAAGGATTTAAAACAAAATTATCATTTTAGGACACCCCACGCAATCGGAGCCAAAGAAGAATTTTACCATTTATAATGCGGGAAGCGTCACCAAGTTTTCATTTCATAATTCTCTCTTCCAATACAGAAAATAAATCTCTCTTCAACCTAAACGATCGCGAAATCTAGGGTTTTTCATCCAACAAATTTGGCATCATTATACCGAATTTGCTGGTGAGTTTATCCATTTTTTCTCATAAGAATTTATTTATCGCTGATACACCAGAATTAAGAAATTTCGAGATCATTTATTGAATGTACCGAATATTTTTATTCTTTGGATTCTTCAATACTTCTTGATTTAGTCTTGATCGTTTTCATAATATCGTGCACTCGCACTCCTGAATTTAGCTTTATTGGAGTTGATCGCATAATCCTTGGCATTGATTTTCATTCTGGATGTGCATACACGCACATATACTGATGTCAATATTTGTGTACATATATATATGTATGGGTACATGTATATGTGTCATTTTGCGTTTGTTACATAATTTTCTAGTCAGAGAGATATTTTTGAGTGGAATTACTGTAGAAAAAGTTTACGAAAATGTGTATGGACCTATAAGATTTCCCAATATATTTAAATTGCAAAACTTAAAAACAGAAAATGAAAACTTGTATTTACATGTCCGTTGCTCTGTATATGTTTGTGTTTAGACTAATACCTTAGAATCCGTATCGTTAGTTATGATCTCTGTCTTTTCTTTATAGGTTGTAGTTTTTATTATTTTCTTGTAGGATAAATTTTTTGTTTTTTTATAAATTCAGTATAATTTATCGAGAGTTATTTATATACATGGTCTCTGATTGGTGTTAGTGTAGAATGGTAAATTTGTCTGCTGCATGCAGTTGTTGTGCTGGCGAATATATTCATAATTTAAGAGTTTGCTGTGATGGCGAATATATTCATAAATAATGTTGTCTATATATATGAATCAAACACTGATAAGTTTACTCAGTTTAAAACAATGAATAATTGAATCTCTATCAGCGTCATATGATGCCTTATATTTTGTTTCTCTTTCAAGTCACAAGTCTCAAGCTGAAGAACCCCCACCCCCCAAAAAATTTATAAATAAATCTTGAGCTCAGGAGAAACGGACTTCTAAAATGATATGTGGGGTTGGTTAGGATAGGAAAAACTTGTCGGATAAGGGAACTTAAAAAAAGTTGTCTCATAATTCCATTCTGAAGAGATCAGAAGGTTGGCCTTTGTTGAAAGATAGATTGTGAAAATATGAAATATGTAATGATAGCGACTCTCGTATAAGTAGTGAATATTAGAATATTAATTAATTAGCTAATTAGGTAATTACCATGTAAATAATAGCTAGTTTCCATGTATAGGGTTTCCTAAAATATGTTGTAATATTCCTATAAAAAGAGAAGAAGTCGGACAAGAAATTCATTCCGCAAATTATTGTCAGTGAATGAGATCAAAGAGGGAAAGGGAGAGAAGAAAATGAAGTGGAGGGGAAAAAATGCTTTATTTAGCAGTGTTTTTCTGGTTAAGATTTATTTCCGTTTCCAATAGCTGTAGTTTAGGACTTATGTCTGCTTCCAAAGCTTTGCATTTCCTTCCTTTCGTTATTATTAATAAATACTCTGCCCACATAGTTTAAAAAGAAAAAAGAAAAGAAAAGAAGAGGAAAAGAATTCTCTTCACTAAAAGATTAGCTCATTCCATAGTTTTTACTTTTAATCCTATTGAGAAAAAAGGGTTGGACTAGGACTCCAAGAGGAAGTTAGGTAAACAGAATTTTAATATCAATGAGTATTTTATCACACCCAAGTTTTTATTGAAACTCAATAGCATAATTGACAGACCATTGTTAATACCATTGCCATTGGAATACTGATGTGTTCCACATGCATCTGTTATTCTCATTCTAGTCTCTTATTATCTATATTCATATGAATAAAATAATTTTAGCAGTCTATTTGTCAAATAACTAAATATAACTTTATCCTGAATATGATTACTCTTGATAAATATTCCCCTGACAAATTTCTTATTTTGGTTTTGGTTTGTTTACATGTTATCCACCTTGTAAGAAGGTAAAACATGTCCACTGTTTATGTCTATTTTTTCCCAAAAGAAATAAATGATTTTGAATTTTAAAATATTTGGAGGTATTCAGAATACCTGATTCAAGTAGGCAAAGACGTGATAAATACAAAATAATATTGTTTACAGGTCAATTCTTTTTCTTGAAAAAAAAAATGGAAAGGCAAAAATGGGTGTGTTAATTTATACCATGATGTTCTGGGTCAAGTTTAAGTTCAGTTTATCTCCTCGATTTTGCCAGCATTGCATATGGAATTTTGTAGTCTACATTCACGATTTTCAACTTGACTCAACCTTCTTAGTTTATTTATGTTAGCAGGGATCTGAATGTACCTGTACCTGTAATATTAGTCCACAGGTATTTCTTTTATTTGGTGTTGAAATCTGGGGATATATCAGAAGCTTTTGAATCTCATAATCTGAGTATGCCACAAATCATTTTCATTTGGATTTATTCATTTCCATGCAATGTTTTCAAATTGTGCCACCATATATTTATTTTGAGTTGGCCCTGGTGGAGTTTTTTTTTTAACAAGAAGCTGTTATATACTCTTAATGGAGCAGGCCATACTTTTTTTTAGTTTTCCAGTGTTGATTGTTTTATACAGTGCAGCCATGAAGCCAGGAACATCAAAGTTAAATCCCAATGCAACATCATACATACCATTCTCTCAAAGGGGGGCAGCTGGTAAAGGAGAAATTTTTGAATTTTCTGCAAAAGAATCAAATTGTAGAAATGAAGCTGTCTGGTTCGGAGATCAATCAGAGGATGCATTAACACATTGTCAGCCACAAAATGTTTCTCAAAGCTATATCCAATGCACTGATATTCTCCAAACTGCTGAGCTTTCTAAACTGAAGGACCATTGTGGTGGTGAACTCTATGCTTCATCATCACATAACCAAAATATGATGGCTGAAAAGTTTACACTTGAGGAAGAATTTGACATGGATTTAACATATCTTCAGATGACATTTCCTGGAATATCTAAGGATTCCCTTTCTGAAGTCTATTTAACAAGTAACTGTGATGTGGAGTCTGCAGTTGACATGCTGAATCAACTTGAGGTAAATTTTCTTTGCAATCAAAATTTTGACTAATCAAGAGTAGGATGACTTAGCTAGTTGAGATGCATCTGAGTAGGCCTAAAGAAGCTCCTGTTCAAAAGAGATGCAGTCCCTAACAACTTGAGTTGTTGTGGTTCTAAGAATCTACTTACTTTAGATTTTCCTAGTGTTGAAAAAGAATTCATGTAGCCAATCCCATGTTTATAAGGTTTAGGTTGTTCACTTGTTTATTCGCATTCCAATTTTAGATGTTCTCACTTGGTCTTTTTTTCTGCTTTTGCAAGGGCATTCACCCTTTTGAATTGTTTGTTCAACTTTCATGCTACGTGTGGTTGATGGCGTTCTGTTACTACTGCTATCTCTAATTGATGTTTAAGAACTAGGTTGCTTTAATTTTTTATTTTTTTTATTATTATTATAATTTGGTCTGTTTAGTTTATTGTAAATGTAGATTGAAGCTGTGCTCTTTATCTTTGGTTAAGGTATTAGGGAGATGACAATGCCATAGAGATCGAAGTAAAAAGAGAATGTCATTTGGTGATCATAATGATTCATGAGGTTCTTAAGCCTGAAAAGAAGGCTGTAATGATGAAGTATCAGAAGAGGGAAGAAGAAAACTAAGAGAGAAAGTTAGGCCTCATTCCTATTATATGATGCTTCACACTTCACAAAAACATATATCAGACAAAGTAATACTTCAGTCATTCGAAGGATAGGTTAGGAAAACAAGTTATATCTTACCGAAAATACACACACGTTTATGAAGCTATTAAGCATATTTCTAATGTAATCTGATATTCAGATTCCAGGTCTCAAACAAACTGATAATGTGTTTAATTTTTGTCTAAAAATCCATTCTTGGTAAACTTGAGTGGAAGTGGAAGATCTTAGACTAATTATTTCTAGCAAATAAAATTGAGAACAAACTTTTTTTTTTTTTTTTTGGGGTGGGGGGCGTGGATGTGGATAGTTGGTGTAGTAGCATTGATGATTTCATTCAGAAATCAATTGAAGGCTTTCTTTACTTTTTATGATTTTCCATACAACGGCGCAATTCAAGGCTAGTAGAATATTGTAGGAGAAATAGTAGACAAAAACCGATAGGTGAATTGACACATATGAGCTGGAAAGGAATAGGAATGGGATTCTTTTGGCAGAGGAATGAGAAGGATGACATGTTAATCTTTTAGACTATATTGATGTTATTGCCTCTCATAGACCAGCCTTCACAATCAACCCATCATCGAGCGAGGATTAGGAATAAAACTTGGCTTGTAGTTATGATTTTAAACCAGATGTTTTGAACCTGCAAAACTGACCCCAATCTCTCTCTCTCTCTCTGATGATTTGTTGAGTCGTTAAACCTTAGCATTTCATGCAATTCTTTGTAGTTAGCCTCCTTTTCAGTACACGTGCGATGGGAAATTTTGGGTCCATTCTAGTTGATGTTTAAATGTTAGAAGGATTAGTTCATTCATTTGTTGTCTCTAATGAATGGGGTTGTCTGAGTGTCAACTCTGTTTCTATTCTGTTAGCTTATGCTCTTTAAGGGATTGCGTTAGATAGTCATATTTATGTTTAATGATATCAACTCAATTAGACCTTATTTTCTAGAGCCAGATATGAATCATCCTGTTTCCTTTTACAGCTACCCCCTGTGGATCATTCTGAAAAGCTTCCTGAATCTTTGGACATTGGTGATGTGCCAGAATCTGTGTCTTATTGTGAGGTACCTTCTCAGAAATTAAAAAACATGACAGGTGAAGCTGGGCCTTCTACATCTGGTTCCTCCAACTTGGACGTAGCATAATCTCGTGGAAATTGATACTAGAAATTTTACGGTCTTTCAAACTGTTTGGACAGTGTATATAGGGAAATATTTGTTAGTTGAGATCGGTACACATGCAGTTTCTTTGCGTATGTCGTGTAGCTTGTAGCTGCTTGTACCTTCTCTAGTTGTTGATTGATGGTCAGTGATTGATAGGTCTTGCAGATTGAAGTTTTCTGATCTGAGATCACCAAATGTTAATATCTTGGGTCTTGACATGAATGGACGTGTTTTTGGAATGGTAGTATTGTTTTGGCTAGGACTTGATTTGTCTACTATGACGGTAGTATTGTATAATCTGTCAATTTCAAACTCTTACACAAGCCGGTGCATCGTTTTCATGTTCGTTTTCTTGTTCTTGATAAACGTGTACTCGATTCTCGACTGCAGTAATTGGTTATTACATCACAATTTTAAAATCACGTGTGTATATATTTTATATTGATTCTGTTGATCCTAAATTAAATCTTGCATGAAGTTAATAAATTTGACTTGGATCATTCAATATCTTGCATCATCTTCATTTGCAAATACTTGATTGAGTATTTTGAACTTTCCATCCAATTGATCCAATCCCAAAGAGCTTCTTTAAACAAAACTCGAGTAATTTCTAATTCAGTGGTTACTAAAACAGAGGTGTGTCTAGTTGTAATTTTGTAATTTTGCTAAAACAAAAAGTAAAATTAGTATTATGAAAAAACTTCGCGGCAGAGGTGTGTCTAGTTGTCTCGGACGACTTCCGTAGGTAGCTCCTTTAAAAAGAGCCAAAAACAGCTTACTCACTGGTCTAAGCCGGTCCAGGTTTTGTGGTGGTCGGTGAAGTCAGGTTCACCACTTTTTCGAACAAGGCCTTTGTTGATCCCATCATGACCGACGTAGACTAGCTCGTTTAAAAAAAGAGCCGAAAACATCTTACTTACTGGTCTAAGCCGGACCAGGTTTTGTGGCGTCTGCATTTGACAAATTTATAAATGTTTATAAAGAGATTTTAGTAGTAGGTCCCGTAAAATGTGTGTATGATAATAAGTGGTGATTATTAATAGAGGAAATTACATCCAACCCTACTTTTAAATTACCATTTTCAATCTTGAATGAAATTTCATATTGCAAAAATCAGGTTTTAATTAATAATTTAATAACAAATTTTTTATTTTTATTTTTATATCTATTTACAATAAATTAATTTATATGTACTCCCCCTACCCTCTCTACCCCAAACCCTAAAATCAATTAATCCATTTCCTCTCCACTCTCAATTCCTCCTCCCGTTTCTCTGCTGTCGCGCCACCAGGACAGTCTGTTCGTCTTCCTTCATCTTCCTCTCTCTTCGTCAGACTTCTCTCATCCTCGCCGTCGAAATGACCTCCGACGCTGCATCCCCTCGCCATGGACGCCGTCTTCACCCCTCGCTATTTTCTGTCTGGATCTATGGTATGCCCTCCACCGCATTTTACTTCACAAACCCTAATTACACACCATCTCTCTCACTTTTCTCTATTTCGCCGTCCTTTGCAATGCTCCTGTTCAAATTCATTCTGGCGTTGCAGATCGAGTGGACTCGGTGCGGTTGGCGGTGGTGTATGGTGGTGGGTTTGCTGTGAGGTTGTGGTGTTGACTATTGGTTTCGGTGTTTGAGATGGTTGGGTGTGTGTGTGTTTGTGCGGCGGTGGTGGTGGTGATCGTGCGGTTTGGGTGTGTTTCTGGTTGCGTGCGGTGGTTGCGGTTCTGTGCGATGGATGATGGTTGTGGTGTTTCTGTGCGATCATTGCGGTGTTGCTGTGTGATGGTTGGATGTGTACGCTTGTGGCGGGTGTGGTCGTGCTACGCGCGATGGTGGAGAAGATGCGTCGACGATGATGGTGCCGCTGGTGGAGGTAGTGGCGAAGTGGTGGTCATAAATGATTTGGTGATGGTCACAAATAATTTGATTTTTTGTGACCAATAAACAATATGTGACCTATGAATTAGATAAACTGTGACCAGTACAAGCTGTGTGACCTAAAAATTATTAATTTGTGACCAATAAATTGATAAATTTTGACCTGAATATAATTTTTATTCAATTAATGTGATGTTTGTGAACATAAAATAAATAACGTGACTTTCAAATTTCGTGATTGTGATCGATGAACAAATTGTGACCTGTGAAAATTTTGAATTGTGACCTAAAAATTGTCGCCGGAGTTGGAATACTTACCGGAATCGAAGCAGTCACAGGAACAAAGTGGCGGCGGAATGGTCATCGGAATAGTCGCTGGAATCGGAGCAGTCGTCGGGTCGTCGGAGATGACTTGTGACCGGAACGATAGTCGGAATAGTCCCCGGAGCGGTAGGGGGTGGAGGTGGGGTGGGGTGGGGTGGGGTAATTATATCTTCTATATATTAAAAGTGGCTATGTAATGGAATTTCTTGTTTTTAACGGAAAAACTAACGGAATTTGTAGTTTTAACGGATTATGTAACGGAATTTCTTGTTTTAAACAGGCAGCTGAACCTTCTTTCAGTGTTTTTATCATAACTTTGTATTCCGATATCCGATTGAGGCAATTCAAAATGCGTTACAAAGATAACTCATCTGGCTACAACTTTGATTCAGATATCATTCTCCAATTTGATCACTTTCTATGCCAAAAATAGGTCTCAATATGAGACTAAAACATCGGTGCATAACTTTTCGGTTGGAAATTGATTTGTGATCATCTTTTGGCTAAATTTGATTCCATTGACGTCTTTCTTTATACAATTGACTCCGAACACTCTCAAATCTTCATCGTGACGTTCGGCACAACTTTTAAGTATTTACATTTTAGTCCTCGAACTTTGGATCCCTTACAATTTAGTCATTTCTCCAAATTTGTCAATTTTTGCTTATTTTCTTCAATCTCACCAACTTACATCACAAATCAAAATCACACATCTAATTATTTAATAATTACATAAACATTACATCATTAATTATTTAATTAACCAAAAAAATTACATCTTTATTAATAACAAATTAATTATTAAACAAAACTATTAAATATGAACCAGGCAAACGTGCATTACACGTTGCTTGCACCTAGTTATATTAAAATTAAATATTTAATAATAAATTGATTTAATAATTCATTATTTCATAAATAAAAAATTAAAAAACTTGATTTGTGAAATTTGAAACTTGTTTTTGTATTTTTGAAATGGTGTAAAGTAAATACCTTAGAAATGTATTGTTCCCTTATTAATATGTAATTGAAAACATGACGGATATGGGGGGGCTGGGTTGTAGCCCCTCCCCACAAAGGCCCAATTTTTTTTTTTTTTTTTAATTATTATTATAGAAACAGTTTTTAAATTTTTTTTTTTCGCGTTATCCCGGTTTGAAATTTTGTAGCCCGGTCTTGGATCCAATCCTAGATCCGTCCCTGATTGAAAATAATATAAAAACGACTACTTTACCTACCATTAAAAGAGGGTGGTCTTCTCATAAACATTTAATTTCTTTTTTTTTTTTATTCCCTCGATCAAGATTCACATAATTAATAATAATAATTCATTTTTCAATCACCAAACCCATAATTTTTGTAGCATCTTTCATCCATAGATCATATTTTATGATCCAGATTCTGAGATTTATAAATTTGAAAGAAATGTAGAAAACCCTTTTGAAGTTGGGAAACGATTGATGGTTTTCATTTTGATCTGACCGACTGTAAATATATTACATGTAGGGAGAGAATGAGGTTAGATTATTATAAGATATTAAGAAATCCAATAGTCACAGAGGATGATTTCAAGAAAGCTTACAGAAGATTAGCGATGAAATGGCATGCAGATATGATAAGAACCCCAATTTTCTCAATTTTTGTCACATGATTCGTAGCTAGGAAATCATCTGGTCTAATGACCGCGTTCATTTAATGGCCAAATAAATGAGAAGCATTTAATACAATAACAAATATACATGAAAATAAGTACTTAAATATTAAAGAGCTAATATTGAAATTAATCAAATTAGGTTAAGCAACATCAATCATCACAACCTCGATAAGTTTATCTCATTGTAAAGAAATAACAAAAATGAAAAGAGTTAGAAAAATGCATTACAAGTTAGAGAAGACAATGGACAAAATACAAGACAAAATGTAGAACCCATCTCTTGATTTGATTTTGCTATTTCTCCCGAAATCTCTCCACTTTTCTTGATTTTTCTCTTTCTCCCTGTTGACATACAAAAAATGTAGCCCAAATTGAATAGTTCAAGGAATGAAGTCCAATTAGGAAATTCAGAATAAAGGCCCAAATATGACCATTAATGAATGCAATGGAGGCCAACGAAACCATCATCGCCCAAACTCGCAAGACGCCCAGAGAGAATGGAGTGCCTTACAATCGCCCAGAGCGATGAGCTTATTCTCGCCCAAACCTTCGAGTACAAGGTATTATGCTTATCCAGTACAGCAGTTATTGAAGCGGTTATTAATCAACCTTATCACACCCTACGATCCAAGAATCTCGGTTTTAAACAACAAGAGTAATGGCAACAGTTAGAGACGACAGTTCCATGATAAGTCAGCTATCATGAAGAAAGTGAGTAGTTATAGAGCACCAAGCAGTTATTCGCAAAGAAACTATCAAGGGAGTATAAAAAGGAAAAGAAGACATAGACGAAAAGATCCCGAATCAAACACTCTTAACAGAGAATATGTAATTTCTATTTCTTAGTTTAACTTTAAAACATTTCTTTTTTAGTACTCGTGTTCTTGCGCCCCTTGGAGGCATTCTGTTTATTTCCAATTGTAATTTTCATTAATAAAGCACTCATTTTTGGGACTTTATCTCAACAAGTTTGTTCTTCACACAATCGTCTGAACCTTTTTTTAATTGTTAGCGATAACCCGCGCGAAACAATTTGGCACGCCCAGTGGGACAATTGGTGTTTGGTGTTTAAGGTTACAAAAAAGTGAAACATTATGCCTCATAAAAATTCTGATAAGGAACCAGCAAGTCATGGAGTAGTCCAGTCTGTGATCGAGCGATATGAGGAGTAGCAAAGCTCTCCACGAACAGAGGGACAGAGTCAAAGTCGCTACGAGCCAATGACGGAGTTGAGTCCTCGAACCATGCGTGCATTGCTTGGGAAACTCACACAGGATGTCGTTGAACAGGTAAATCTACGAAATGTTCATAATATGGAAAGATTTACCCAAAATGGGAATGCACATTATGACAACATGGCCAAACAACTGAATACATTAAACAAAACAATGAATAAGTTAGTAAGCCAAATGCGTCAGCCAGTTATGCCTATTGCAAACCACTTTCAAACCAGAACGATTATGGGACATAATTCACCACATAATTCTCCTGGTTTGAACCCAAATCAAGGATTAGAACCACCCTTCGGTCCGTCTACTTCAAATCAGGGGGCAATGGAACGCCAAACTTGAATGGTGGTAATGAGATTACAAACATGGGGGGTAATCCAAATATAAGAGACAATGTCCTGAATAATGGACAAAACGTCCTACGTGTTAATGATGGGTTAAATACTCAGTTTAACGGTAATAATGGCCCAAACAATGGCACTTTTGTTGCCAACCAAGGACCAAATGGTAGGCCTCAAACAAATCAACCAGTAAACCAGCCTGTAGGAATTTCATATGATCCCAACGTCATGTTGAGAAATCAAATCATGGAGATAGTACAAGATCAAATGACATTTGGGGTACGTCCTGTCATTAGGCCAACTTACACAAAGTCATATCCTGATTGGGTAGATCAAGCATATCCATGGCCTAGAGGGTACAAAGTGCCAGAATTTTCATTATTCACTAGTTTAGGAGAAGTGTCTACTCTAGAAAACATAGGGCGATTCACACTGCAAAGTGGTGAAATGACTGATTATCATAAAATGAGGTTATTCCCTAGTTCATTAACAAGAGTAGCTTTCTCCTGGTTCATTAATTTGCCAGCAAACTCTGTTCAAATATGGCAACAACTAGAACAATTGTTCCATGCTCAGTTTTATAAGACTGAATCTGAAGTCACCTAGGCCGATTTGGCGAATTTAAGTCAAATGCCAAACGAATGGGTAGAAGATTTCCTTCAAATGTTCAAAATAACTGGAGCAAATGTTTTGTATCTCTGCCTGAGAAGAAATTTGTCAAAATCGCTCAAAGTTGCTTGAGCTTTGATTTGAAGAAGAAATTCCAGGATAGAGAATTTCCTGACCTGTTCCAACTCAGCGCAAACGTGATTAGGTATGAACGATTGATAAGAGAAGAAGAACAAATGAAAAACTCTAGTAAAGGGACTTATTATAAAGACCCAAATTTTAACGTTCATACTATCAACGATGAATATTATGATCAAATTGAAGTATGTTTGGCCGAATTAATTAAAGGGGATGAGTATTCATGTCCTATAATGACCAAACCTAGAGCGTCAGGCAAGAACGAGCCTATAAAAGATGAAAACAAACAGTCTAAGACGTTCTCGTTCGATGTGACCAAAGCTGACCTTATATTTGATAAACTGTATAAGGATAAGCAGAAAAAATTGAGCGATAAGCATAAATTGCCAAGCCCTAAACAAATTAAGGGTCAAAAATATTATAAGTGGCATAATGCATTGTCACATTTGACTAATGATTGCTAGGTCTTTCGTCATGTGTTATAGGATACCATCGAATCAGGATGAATCACGTTCGAAGATAAGAAGAAAATAGCAGTGGATGAAAATCCTTTTCCACAGCCACTTGGGGTGAACATGGTGATGACTGGTTTCCAAAACAAGTTGCCAAGGTTTAAATTGGTTATAGACGACGGTGAAGAAGATCCTGGGCCACATCCCAGTGTTGTTGAACGTATCAAAGGGAAAGAACCTAGAGAAGACGGAAATATCCTGTGTACAAGATGTAAAGGAGAAGTGAATGGAAACACAGAGAAACTAGGAATATGCAGTATCACCATCGCCCTGATTTTGTCCCAAACACTCAGCCTATTAGAGGGCGAGGTACATCATTCTATAGAGGACCACCTTTTGAGAGGCAGTTCAAGCCAATGAATAGTGGGAGGACATTTAGGCTGCAACCTCGCCAACCAAATGTATGACATTCATTCCAGTATAATGCAGGAAGGGTGATACCCTTTAATGAGATGACTAGAACCCAACAGAGGCATTTTCAACGGAATTATGGACGAATGATGAGGCAATAATAGGGATTGCCGCATCCTAAAGCGCCTAAATTACTCGAGGTGGCTAATCAAAATGTTCTCGAAGATAGTAAAAAGACTGGTACAGGTGAATCAATGGAAGAATTGTCAGAAAGTTTTTCTAGGAGATCAAAGTTTGAGCGAGGTAAAAAGGATGAAAAAGATCCCGATCAGCCCCTCACTATTCAGTTCGGTACGTTACCTCATGTCATGGCTAATAACTATTTACTAGCCGATGAGTTCAAAAACATAGAGAAAGAAGATGAAGAAAGGGAGGATAACGAAGATGAAGCTTGTGTACTAGAGTGTGAAGCAGTCCAGACATGTAGGTGGCATATAACGGAGAAGATGAGGATGGTATGACGGACATCGGAGAAGAATGATCTGGAAGCAGAGAGAAGAAAGAGGGGAGTATCGCGCAATACGTTGTTAAAACAACTACATCGAGAAGGTGTTCGCGAGGTAGACTTGTTGGGAAAACCATCAGGGTATTCCTTTGATTACTATGTGTTGTATGGGACACCCAAAAGGAAGAGAAAAGTGTCTCGCTCTGAGAAATATGGATCGCTGATGAGTGCTCCACACTCACGATATTTATGCAACTTAATTCATTATTTTGTTACCCTTGAAAAAGTTTTTGAGTGTTTTTATGTGTATTTTGATGTTGTGATGTAGATTGGTAAGATTGAAGAAAATAAACAAAAGTTGACAAAGTTGGAGAAATGGCTAAATTGTAAGAGGTCCAAAGTTCGGGACTAAAGTGCAAATACTCAAAAGTTACGTTGAACCTTATGATGAAGATTTGAGAGTGTTAATGGTCAATTAGATGGAGAAAGATTTCAAAGGGATCAAAAATAACCAAAGATGATCACACATCAAATTCCAATCGAAAATGTTTTGCTTTGAAGTTTTAGTCTCATATTGAGACCCATTTTTGGCACATACAATGATCGAATTGGAGAATTATGTATGAAACAAAGTTGTATCCCGATGAGTTAGCTTTCTAACACATCTTGAATCGTCTCAATCGGATGTCAGAATAAAAAGTTATGATAAAAATATTGAAAGAATGTACAGATGCCGTTTTTAGCGAACCGGGTGCCGCGGCGCCCACTATGCTGAAAATCAGCAGAATACGCGGCGCCCAATCTGGGCGCCTTGGCGCCGATACCAAGAAAAGGAAAAAACACCAATTCGTGATATTATCAATTGAGGCTATAAATACAAGTTTGAAGACCTAATTCAAGGGGGGGAAGACGGCTTAGGGGGCAACACAAAGAATGGAAGAAATCAATTGAAGAAAGCATGGAAATATGGGGACTTCGAGCAACATGCCAAAAAGAGTTTTTCTTACCTTCTCCTTTATGTTTTCCATTGTAGATTGCTTAGATTTTATGAATTTCTTCATGAGTTCAATAATTTAGCTAGGGTTTGATGTAGCCAACTTGAGATTATGGTTTGATAAATATATGAATTATTTCATTTGGAATTTCCCACTTATATTTAATTGGGCTATGATTATAATACTTTCAATTACTTGATCAATAATTGAATGAATAGATACTAGTCAATTTCGGCACTCGAGAGATGGGAATTTAGGTATGATCGTAAGATTGACACAACGTAGGTTTTATGGGTTTCGAGAGAAAGTGTAAAATATATGAAACTTACTCCACAAAAGAATCGAGACTTTGATAAATTCTAGACTTTAATTCAGAATAGAGATATATGGATTGAATTCTAAGATTAAATTTCTAGTCGGCACTCGAGAGAGGAGAGAGAAATACAATTGGATTCTTGCTTTTAAATATGGAATAATTTGTTGTCATTGAATCATAATTGAAAGTTGGTGAAATCATTCTCTAGCTTTTCTCATTTTGATAATTTTATATTCTCCAATTTTGTCGTCGCATATTACTTTTGATTAGTTTAAATCAATCAATCAATCATTCATCAATTGTCTAGATAAAATAGAAGCTATACAATTATAGTACTTGGTAGAAATTAAATTACAATCTCTGTGGGTTCGACATCCTAACTTCCATGCTATATTACAAAATTTGACACCGTACACTTGCAGTATAATTCACGTTGCATAAAACACGTGGCAATTGAGACTCACTTTTGACATGGTAAACAATAGAATTGGAGGATCATGTCTTATCAAAGTTGTAGCCCGATGAGTTATCTTTCCATCACATTTTAAATCACCTTAATCGGATATCAGAATAAAAAGTTATGATACAAATACTAAAGGAAGGTGCAGCTGCCATTTTCACCCGAATCGGGCGCCCAATATTCTGATTTTCAGCAGAATGGTTGGCGCCTTGGGCGCCTAGGCACCGCAACTCGAGAAAGAGGAAAATTGGAAAATGTCCAACCCTATTCCGTCTTGCAATTTGTAGACACTATAAATACCACTATAAAGACCTAATTTTAGATGTTGGAAGAATGAGAGAAAGATACAAAAAGATTGAATCTCCAAGGACAACAACAAGAAGGAATTGACGAAATCAAGTAAAGAAATGGTGGAAATCATAAAAGGGACTCCGAATAGCATTTCAAAAGAGTTTTTTCTTACCTTTTCTTTCATGTTTTCCATTATAAATTGTATGGATTTCATGTTCTGTTTCATGAGCTTGACAATTTAGCTAGGGTTTGATGTAGCCAACTTGAGATTATGGTTTGATGAATGCATGAATTATTTCTTTTAGAATTTCCCACTTATATTTAATTGTGTTATGATTATAATGCTTTCAATTACCTGATCAATAATTGAATGAATAGATACTAGTCAATTCCGGTACTCGAGAAAGGGGAATTTAGACGTGATCATAAAATTGACACAACGTAAGTTTTATGGATTTAGAGAAAAAGTGTAAAATCTATGAAGCCTAATCCACAAAAGGATCGAGACTTTGATAAATTCTAGGCTTTAATTCGGAATAGAGATATTGGGATTGAATTTTAGGATTAATTTCTGCCGGCACTCGAGAGAGGGGAAAGAAATACAATTGGATTCTTGCTTTTAAATATGAGAGAATTAATTGGAATAATTTGTTGTCATTGAATCATAATTGAAAGTTGGTGAAATCATTCCCTAGACTTTCTCATTTTGATAATTTTATATTCTCCAATTTTGTCGTCGCATATTACTTTTGATTAGTTTAAAACAATCATTCAATCATTCATCATTTGTATAAATAAAATAGAAGTTATACAATTATAGTACTTGGTAGAAATTGAATTACAATCCCTGTGGGTTCGACACTCTTAACTCAATCATTATATTACAAAACTTGACACCATACACTTGCGGTATAAATTCAAGTTGTAGAAAACGCGTGACAGTCACCTCCAAAAATATTGCCTCTCCCTACAGGATGTGTAATTGAAGAAGAAACACTAGAAAACAGTAGAAATGAGATTCAGGAAATAGAAGCTCAGTGCGACATATTGCACGTTGAGTTATCACATGAAAATAATTCAACAGAGGACAGACATGAAGTGAAAATAGATGCTGCTGAGAAGGTTATCTTCAAGAGACTAGCCATGAAATTAACAAAACACTTGAGGCCATTGTACGTGAAAGCTTTAGTCAATGGTGTACCTGTGGCGAAAGTACTCATTGATAATGGAGCAGCCATAAACACCATCCCGTCCAAAATGATGAGGAAGTTTGCAAAAACAGAAAGTGATATGATTCCAATAGAAGTCATTCTCACAAGTTTCAATAGAGGAGCAACTTTGGCTAAAGGAGTTATGCCGCTGGACATAATTGTAGGGACAACTATCAGGACCACTGTTTTCTTTGTAATAGATGGTCCTACTAATTACAACGTGTTACTAGGAAGTGATTGGATCCATGGGAATTGTTGCATACCTTCACCCTTCCACCAGTGCCTGGTATTTTGGATTGACAAGGGCGAAGCAGAAGTGGTGCGGGCAGATCATAGACCCTTGTTACAGAAGCAAACTCGGTGGAAAGATTCATGTATGAAGGAAATTATGGACCTGTCAGGGTAGTCCAAGATGGAGAAGAAACTTAAATTGTTGCACAGAGTGAAGAGCCATTTTCAATGGATGCACTTACTGAAATGTTCAATCAAATGAGGCCAAACATAGTGGCCCTGGAAGAGCCTGTGATTGGCAAAAAGTTAATCAAAGAACTTTAAATGAGTTATCAACAACAAAGGCAAATGGCCGACATTCAGGCCTTCAAAGCCAAGTTAATGACTTTTAGTAAATAATGTAAAGATAGGATGAAAGAAGAAGTAGCATTAAAAGTAGTGGGAAACAAGTTGGTAGTGTTCGAGTTGGAGCAGAGTATTGGCCAAGAAGTCAATAAGGTGGATCGTTTAGAAGAGTAGGTGCCTATAAGGAACATGGACGATGAAGTAATGAGGATCACAAAGCTTGGATACGCTAAATCACATTTGATTAAATTGAATATTAGCGACGAAGGGGAAAATCGCCCAACATTTGTCAAGTCAGATGCTCGATTAAGATGTTAGTAATAAATTAATCGCTTTATTAAAGAATATAAAGATTGTTTTACTTGGGAATATGAACATATGTCTGATTTAGATAGAAATTTGGTAGAACATAGATTGCCAAGTAAACCAAATTTTAAGTCACACAAGCAACCTCCTAGGCGTTTTGCCCCTAATGTACTTCCTGAAATTGAGAAAGAAATAGAGCGATTGTTAAAAGCAGGTTTTATCAGAACGGCCAGATATGTCGAGTGGTTGTTTAATATCATAGCAGTACTAAAAAAGAATGGTAAGTTAAGAGTGTGCATAGATTTTAGAAACTTAAACTTAGCCATGCCCAAAGATGAATATCAAATGCCTACGATAGATTCTTTAGTAGACTCGACTGTCGGATACGTAATATATTCCTTTATGGATGGGTATTCAAGATACAATCAAATTTACATAGTTGAGGAAGACATACACAAAACTGCCTTTAGATACTCTGGATCTTTAGGATGTTTTGAATGGGTAGTTATTCCTTTCGGCCTGAAGAATGTAGGGGCAACTTATCAAAGAGTGATGAACTTGATTTTTCATGATATGATAGGCAAGTTTGTTGAAGTGTATGTAGATGATATAGTGGTCAAATCCATTAAAGAGGAAGACCATTTTGAGCAACTAAGTTGTCCATTTGAGCGAATGAGGCAATATGAACTAAAATTAAATCCTTTGAAATGTGCATTTGGTGTTAATGCGGGAAACTTCCTTGTTTCTCTAGTGCACAAAAGGGGGATTGAACTCGATAAAAATAAAGTGAATGTCATTTTAAAAGCCAAACCACCTAACAACAAAAAAGAATTGCAAAGGTTTCTAGGTCAAGTAAACTTTTTAAGACGATTTATTTCTAATTGTGCAGGGCAACAAAAGCTTTTCCGCATCTTTTAAAACTGAAAAATCAAGACGAATTCGTCTGGAAAGAAAAGCATCAAAAGGCTTTTGAAAGCCTAAAGACATATTTATTGAGTCCACCAGTGTTTGTGTCACCAATCCAAAGACGGCCAATGAAATTGTATGTATCGGCTAAACAAGAATCGATAGTTGGGATGGTCGCACAAGAAAACTAATTTGGTGAAGAAATGACTATTTAATATTTGAGTAGACGGTTAACAAAATGTGAATGTAATTATTCTACTATTGAAAAATTATGGCTTGTTTTATATTTCACATGTACAAAACTAATGGCTTATTTACGGCATATGACCGTTTATTTAATCCCTAAAGTAAATTTGGTTAAGTATTTGTTTTCTCGCCCTATTTTACACCACAGGGTAGGTCTTTGGATTTTAACATTGTCAGATTTTGAAATACAATACGTACCCCAAAAGGCAGTAAAAAATCAGGTTTTGGCTAACTTTCTGACCGATCATCCATGCCTTGACATGCCTGAAGAGATTGAATTAAAAGTCAATTCACTCGAATTAAAACCTTGGATTTTATATTTCGATGGATCAAAAACCTCTAAAGGTGCAGGGGTAGGAATATCATTGATAAATCATTTAGGGATTTGTTACAAATTTGCATTCACTTTGGATATGATGTATACCAACAATCAAGTCGAATACGAAGCCTTGATTGTGGGCTTAGAGTTGATAATAGATATGGAAATAAAGAATGTGATTATTAGGGGCGATTCTCAATTGGTAATTCACCAATTGATTGGTGATTTTAAGTGCCAAAGTGATTCCATTGTATGTCAATATGAAATCATCCAAGAATTGTTGGAAGAATTTGACCAAGTAGAGCTTCAATGTGTTAGTAGGATGTATAATGACATAGCAAACGAGTTAGCCCAAATTGCCTCAGGTTATTCAGGAGTTTTAAATTGGGAATTTACTTGTGAATATGGAGTAGTAATATTGCGTAGTAGAAAGGAGGGCGAGCATGATCGGAGTTCATTGCATACAAGATGGAGATCCAATAGATTGGAGGGCAGAGATTAAAAGGTTTTTTCAAATAACCTAATAAGGAAAGTAGTAGGAAAATGAAGTTGCATTCGTTGAATTATGCATTGATAGATGAAGAGTTATTTAAGAAACGCTCAGATGGTATACTACTAAAATGTGTAAGTTTGCAAAAAGCCAGAACGATCGTGACTGAAGTGTATGAAGGGATATGTGGAGCTCCTCAAGCTGACTAAAGGATGAGATGGTTGATTAGTGGGAGTGGATATTTCTTGCTCAAAATGGATAATCATGTGTTCGGTATGCGAAGAGTTGTTTAGCATGCCAAAAGCAATGTTCTAAAATGCGTAATGCGTTGCGATGCGTCGAGGTCGAGAATCAAGAATCACAAGTTTAGGCGTGTCAATGCGAAGAATAAGCGTCATAATGCGTTTCGTATTTTTTATATTATTTTTAAGACATTAAATATATTTTTATATGAAAAAATAGATTTTTTACTATATCATAAAATTTTTTTTTTTTTTTACTATATCATAAAATCATTTAATATTTAAAAATAATACTTACTAACCATTTAATATAAAAATCAACACATCATGGTCCCTATATTAATTTAAGCTCTTTTTCACAATCATCCACTATTGACACTAAATTGAAAAAATCAATACTCATGAAAAGAAACAGAGACAACTGTGATAAGCATTCATTTCTAAGAAACAGAGACAACTGTGATAAGCATTCATTTCTATGTTAAGGATCAAAAGCTGAAAGAAAAAGAAACAATCTCAACTAACCAGAGCCCATAGACGAATTTGCATAGCTCATCATAGCTAGTGGAGATAAAACTGCCGCTGGGAATTTTCAAGAATACCTTCTGTGCAATATGAAATGAACTGAAAAAGTTGCAAGCAATAAAGAACAATAAGTTCTCATTTCCAGCAGGGCAATTACAGTAAAAATTGAACTGCGTACAAAAATTTCTCACACGATCAGATGCCTGCTGTCAGATCACATACTCAAATCCACTTCCTAAATTCAATTTTTTTAATGCCCACCGGCGGTGAGCCAGGAGTAGCCGAGGAGGAACCATTAATCTCCATGTCGTGTTTGCTTCGCCAATTAACAATTCAAAAACATATCAAATACAAACAACAAAACCCTAATTACAAGATCCACCCAAAAGCTAAACTACACAATTCCAGTATGGACTTTTTACCTACTTGTACTTCTTCACCAGCCGCGTGTTCCCCGAATACCTGAGAGAATTTCCACCGAGCGGCCGAAGCTGAAGCTGCTGCTACATCACCATCGTTCATCTTCCACACCCTTTAACATCAAATAATTTTAATTGACACCACAATCATTAACAATCTTCTTTCCCCAAATCTCTAATCTCTCTGTTTCTCTTGTAGAGAGGAGAGAGAAGCAATGGAGCTCCAACCACCGCCCCCGCCACCCCCATTGCTGCCCCAATCATGAGTGGAAAATGAGGACGCCGTCGGGAAGAAGAAGCATAGGAGGATGGGAAGTTGGGAACTCAAGAAGCCTCTTTCAAGTTTCAACAGCCAAAGTTGTTCCACTTCCCACATCGGAATCCAATAGATGAAACACAAGAAAATTTGCCTATAAATAAATGGGCCAACAATTAATTTGTATGCTTCCTGGGCCATTCAACGAGTGGCTGGAAGTGGGAAAGTTAATGATTTATATATATTTTAATAATAATAATTAACAAATGTAAAAATTTAAAATAAAAATAAAATTATGCGCGCAAAAGCGCTTTTGTGCGCATTTCAGTGGTCAACTGTCCGTTGACCGCATTTATACCCGCATGCTTCAAATGCGATGCGTTTTGACCACGAATCACGCTAAGTCGCGCGTAGGCGCCGCATTTAGCCGCGTTTTAGAACACTGGCCAAAAGCATGGTCCGATACAAAGAGCGCCAGCAAGAGAAATGACACTCATTATCAAACCCTGACCATTCAAGGGCTGTACGATAGACTTGATAGGAAAGATTTATCCCCTATCGTCCAAACAACATACATTTGTAATAGTTGCAACATATTTCTTCACTAAATGGGTAGAAGCGATACCTTTAAAGTAAATCACCCAGAAGAGTCATAGATTTTATCTGTGATCATATTATTTATAGATTTGGGATTCCACAAACTTTGATGGTGGATCACAGAACTTCCCTGAATGGAGATCAAGTGAAGGAGTTCTTGAGCGAGTTTGGAGTTAAGTTAGTAAATTCCACCCCGTATTATACTCAATCTAACGGACAAGCAGAATCTTCTAATAAGATTCAAAAAAATATCATAAGAAAAATGAAAAATGCCAGAAATTAGCATGAATGTTTAAACAAAGCCTTGTGGGCTTATAGGATGTCTCCTCGTTCAAGTACCAAAGTTACTCATTTTCAACTTACTTATGGACAAGAGGCTATTTTGCCTATGGAAATTAATGTGCAATCAATTAGAGTGTGTTTGCAACATAAGTTAAGTGATGGTAAGTATGCTGAGTTATTAATCCAAAACCTATTGGAGTTCGACGAATTAAAGTTGGACGTCCTAGATAGATTACAAATTCAAAAGCAAAGGATAGCTAAATTTTGTAACAAAAAAGTTATAGCCAAATCTTTTAGCCTGTGCGAATTGGTTTGAAAAACAATACTCCATTTGGATAGCGAAAATCCAAAATATGGCAAGCGGTTGCCCAATTGGGAAGGGCCATATAAAGTAAATAGTGTATTGCCTAATGGAGCTTATCATTTAGAAGATTTCGCATGAGATTCATTAATGGTAAATACTTAAAAAAATATGTTCCTTCCTTATGGGAAAGTGAACAAATAAAGGTATAATCAAATAATTGTGCTGAGCGATCATAAGTAAATAATACAAGAACGAAGTATGTTCAAGTGAATTCCTTTATTATCAAATAATCATTACAAATTATGAGATACAAAATACAAGATGTTCTATAAGCTACAATTGGGAGCAGGTTGTCACCATTCTTCTATCGATCATGAAGAAAGAGGGTGAACTGACCTTAATCATCTTCCTAATCGCATTGCTGCAATGATGGGCAAAGAAGTTGAGAAGCACTCTCAATAGGCAAAAAGGATGAAAAGCACTTGCAAACCACCTTCCTAATTGCATTGCTGCAATAGCAAGCAAGGAGGCTGAGAAGCACTCTCAGCAAGCTAATTGGCCTGAAAGGCATTCACAAATCACCTTCCATCATTAAACTCCTTATGGAGACGCTGAGAAGACATTCATTGGCTAAAGAGCATTTCTTATATCTCCCATACCAAAGGTGATATCAAGGCAGATACTCTATCGAAGATGGAAATGATTGATCAACTATGTGAGATGCCAAACGATGGCAGCAGTTAGTTTTTTGGAAGAAAAGAATGAAAATGAAGATGATAAGTACGGAACACATACGCATTTATAGATGCGTGAAGATGAAAGGATAGAATATGAACGGCCACATACGTACATGGTAACTGAATTTACAATGGCTCAAAGTCTTGGAAAAAGATATGGGAATACCAAAGGGAAATGTACATGAGTTTTAGCATAAGACAATTAAATGCTTGGGGGGTTGACGATTGAGGAAGATGTCAATTAATACGCAAATAAATAAATAGTTATTCATTAATGACAGCGGCTGCCGGTACATTCAAAATTAGTGATAGCAGCCAGTACAAAATTATAAAAAGGAAACTAAAGGTATCAAATGTCTTCATTACAATTCGCCCCAAGTCGAATGCATTTGTTCCCTAAGCTTTACCCAATTCTCGTTCTGCCTAAAAGAGGTGGTATTTATTTCGGTTGCAACATCATTATCAACCTGCAGCTTGGTATAACGCTCAACCAAAGACTTGGTTCGTTCGATTCCTTGGGAATCATTGCGCTTTTTGACAGCCTTTCTAGCCCTATAGTCATCCATCTTTGCTTGAAGTTCTTTCATCTTTGCAGCCAAGCTTATCATCAAAGAATCTTCAATCATAACTTCGGAGGAGATTTCGTTCAATTCAGCCTTGGCTTTATCAATCTCTTTGAGCAAAGATTCTCTTTCAGAGGCAGCACGAAGATATTGAGTACTTTTAGCCTTCAATTCGACATTTTTGGCTAGCAAGGAGAGGATCTCAGAATGGATAGCCTTCAACATTGCCTTAAAGTCAGAGGAAACATTAAGCGACGGAAGTGTAAGTGCTTGCGCCAATTGCGTACTCAAGAGCTCAAATTTATCATTTTTTTTGCAGCACTAGCCTCACCAATATCCATATCCATGAAAGAAACATACTCAAACACTGATTGCTTGAGAGTCTTCATATTTTCCTTCGAGAAAACAGAAGGATAGCTGGTTGAAGAAAGGCAGGATGTCTTTACTTGTTCCCAAGAAGTGAACAAGTCTCGGATGGAACGCACAATAGCATCAACATCCTGTAAGGAAAAATGAAAGCATTTTGTATGTTCACAAGTGAAATAAAAAGAAGTGAAAGGCTACCTCGTCAGTAACTTTTGGAAGTTCAGGCACATCACCGGTTGATTCTGCCACCTGCGGAGATTTCCCTTTATTTGAGCGTGTAGACTCTGCCACAATGGGCAGGTCCATGGGAACCTCTACAAAATTCATAAAGCAATGAATCGAGAACCAATAACACAAGCACGGGTAAAAACATCAAAATATATATTACCTTTTGGTTTGATACTTAGGGGGTCAACGCCCTGGGAAGATGGTAACTCTTCAACTGGCTGTGATGAAGACTCTGGGACTAAGGATTTCTTTCTAAGCAGAGTCCTTTCATCAGATAATTTGGATGAAGCATCTTCAGCAGGAGGTGATGAAATAGGAGATGCTAAGACTAGAGCTTTTGAGGGGGAAGCTGAACTCATTTGGAAAATTCAAGTAAAGCATTAATACATGAAGGATGGTGTTTTATGAATAAACAAACTCAATTACCTTTTTCCTAAGGATGAGAGGATCATCATCATCATCACCCTGCGAAATTGGAGAAGATGAAGCTGGCCGTTTGCGGCTGGATGTACCTTTAGCTGTAGTAGCCTGGATAGGTGGAGAAGCAGGTGGAAGAATAAGACGTTTAGCGCGAATAAGTGGCGATTGAGGAGAAGGTGTGGGATTTCTAATAGAAATACGGGTGGCTAGGATAGGAGAAGTAGAAGAAGTATATGGTCGATCTAATAGTTGGAGGCATGGTTAGCATCAGTTGCAAACAACCTACATTTCACAGATGGCCAGAGTTGGTCAAAAAGGGGGTGTATGACAGCAATAGGATTGAAATAAGCCAAAGAGAAACCTTTGGCCAAAAGATTATTGCGAGTATCAATGGCTTGTGCCTCGATTTTATTGATAGTATAGAAATGATTGTCAAGTTCTTAGAATAACGAGGAAGAACAGGCCACATTTGGTCAAAACCAAGTTGGCGAGCAAAAAATTGGGGAGCATATATCTCAACCCCTGCCTTGGCATTTGTCCCTGTGACAATGTCATGGAACAGTTCTCTCCCAACCAAAAATTGAACCCAAATGGGCAAGAAGTGCTCACTTCAACTAAGGTAGAAGGAGACCGCACATAAAGAGGGACTTGGTGAGGAGAAAAATGGAAAAAGGAAGATGTTGAATTCAAATTATAAAAAAATGTAAAAACGTCCCTGCTAGACATATTTACAGGGCTTAATTGATGAATGAATAGCCCATAACAGCTCACTGTTAAAGGAGGAGATGGTGGAGTACCAAGTTGTGGAAAATAGGCTCTCAATCATAATTGAGCAAGTCAAAGAGGCCCGCCAGTGAGAGACACACCTTTCCTTAATTGGAATTTGAGAGAAGCCATGCCTTTATAAAAGGCAGCTAAAAAGAATGAACATAAATTGAAAGACCTACCACGCGCAAACTTATACGATAGAGGCAGATAACTTATAGAGGGTTTCAGGTTGGGGACACAAAGAACATATTTACAAAGCCAAACCTGAAGGAAGGCTACATGCTCAGCATGAGTAGGCTCAAAATTGGAAACAATATAAAGGCCTTGCATGCCCGAGTAAGACTCATCAACTTTCTTTTCAAACTTTGGGGTAACACTGGAAATCAAAATACCAGGAAATATGGTATCGTCCGAGGGCGGAAGAATCACTAGGGTTCCAACATTGCTTAGAGTAATAGACATTAGGCTAGGTAATAGACATTAGGCTAGCGGGAAAACAAAAGTATTATATTCAAAAGACCAAAAACTCAGGGCGATTGGAAAAAGCACTGGGTCATAAGTTGAAGGGAAAAGGGTAATTTCTAATAGGTCCACAATCTTAGCACGATCAAAAATTGTTTTGGTGGGACCATGATTTACCATACCTGCATGCCACTTACGAAAACTAGGATCAGTTTTTGGCCAAGTACGAATACCTTTATCCCGGATTGGCTTCAATGGCAGGGAGTTCAGAAAATGAGGGTCTTCAGTGCAAGGGCCGCTCGTTTGACAGCTTCAGCATCATTGAATGATGGGCCAAGATAGAATTCATGGAGGTCAGCTTTGCTTGTACAAGGAAATTTGAATTTATATACAGTTTATTAAGGAGGTTTTGGAAATCCTTAAAACTAAAGGTATCATCGAAATGAGTTTGTGAAGTAGCCATTTGATGCAAAGTACAGATATTGTGAAGGGTTCTTGAGAAGCGTAGTGAGGAAGCAAGACAATGAATAGTGACCTTTGTAGAACGTACGATGTAAAGACGGGAAGGTAATGGCGCGATGAAGTGGGGTGTCTTTTGGGTTTATATGGGTTTGTAACGTTGCACTTTTTTAGGGTATAGAAGGGTTACCGCAAAACGGAAATAATGATTGAAATTCTTGAAAATTTCAAATATTGCCGAAAAATACAAAGGAAGAATAGGCAAAGATTTATAATTGATATTAATTCTGTCATATTGGGGGGATAATTGTTGACATACAAAAAGTGTAGCACAAATTGAATTGTCCAAGGAAAGAAGTCCAATTAGAAAATTCAGAATAAAGACCCAAATAGGACCATTAATGAATGCAGTGGAGGCCAACGAACAAAGTACCATCATCGCCCAAACTCGCAAGACGCCCAGGATCTGAGCGAATGAATGCCTTACGGTCGCCCAGAGCGATGAGCCCGTTTTTGCCCAAACCTTTGAGTCGCCCAGGATCTGAGCTAATATAAGGTATTATGGTTATCCAGTACAACGGGTGAAGTAGTTATTAAGCAACCTTATCACACCCCACGATCCAAGAATCCCGATTTTAAACGACAAGAGTAATGGCAACAGTTAGAGACGGCAGTTCCATGACAAGTCAGTCATCATGAAGAAAGTGGGTAGTTATAGAACACCAAGCAGTTTCCAAACAGTTCTTCGTAAAGAAACTATCAAGTGAGTATAAAAAGAAAAAGAAGACATAGAAGAAAAGATCTCGAATCAAACACTCTCAACAAAGAATATGTAATTTCAATTTATTAGTTTAACTTTAAAACATCTTTTTTTTTAGTACTCATGTGCTTGCGCCCCCTAGAGGCATTCTGTTTATTTTCAATTGTAATCTTCATCAATAAAGCACCAATTTTTGAGACTTTGTCTCAAGAGGTCTGTTTCTTACACAATCGTCTGAACCCTTTTTAATTGTTAGCAATAACCCGCGCGAAACACTCCCTTATCCTCCTTTTTTGCCCTTATGTTGTATTAAATGCCATAGATAAGGAATGGGGTTTTTCTCTTTGAGTTTTGGATCTTTAAAAGCCCTCAAGATCCTGTCTCTAAAAAATTTTCCAAAATGCCCCTAAGCAAAAACGGAATTTAACACGAGAGTCAAAAATTTGCTGCTCGAGAACTCGTGTGCGCGAGCTCATACATTCCTCCTTAATTTGCCTTCCAGCCCTTCAGTATTTGCGCGATAGTTAACTCGTGTGCACGAACTCATGCATTCCTCCTTAAATTGCCTTCCAGCCCTTCAGTAGTTGCACGATAGTTCCTTCAACTTTTACTCCATACATTTTGATCCTCACATTTTGATTTTTCTTTCAAAAATACTCTCAAGAAGTTGCATCCAAGATCATTCAACTTTTGACACTTTTGCACTTTGGTCCCCAAGTTCACGTTTTTCTACACTTCCAGTCATTTTCTCTTATTTGGCATTGTTTTTATTTAAGTTAGGATTTTTTATCGACAAAGACTATTTACACGATTGTGAGTAGAAATTCGTTCACTTCGTTAATGTTTAACTTGTTTTAGACTTCCAATAATTATTCCAAACAAGACTGATGCCCAACCAACGAGTTGGACTCAGGCGTGCTTTAAGATAGCTAGCTAGCTAGCTAGCTTGCTTAATATTGATATTGATATTGATATTTCCACATTTATGGATGTTTGATGCGCACTATTGGAGATAATAGGCACGACAATGTACAAGATTTAGCTTTTCTTTTTTTCTCTTTTAATATAGTTGGTGCTTGTTGTACAGTTCACCTTATCAAATAAGCCAATATAGTACTAAATTTATGTCATGGGATGTATTTGGTGGATGGTAAATCATATTCTCATTTACAAAAAAGTTACTAAGTTTAGAATGTAATTATTTATAGTTACCAAGAAATAGTTGTTTGCTAGAGTAAGAAATCAATGTATTTTGGTAGGTCGCCCTTGTTACATATATAACTAATGCAATCCGCCCTATATAATCCCAAATCAAGCTCGAAAATCCTTCATCAGGTCCACTTCATTTCAAATAGTGGAAATTACGCCAAACCATACTTTAAATATTCAACTATCTGAAATCGGATTGAAAGTTTGATATTTCAAAAATCAGATTTTTTTTATATTGATTATTTAAAAAAAATCTAATAACTATTTCCATATGTCACGTGTTTTAAAATATGAAAACTGTATATTTTGCTAAACCTCCATACACGTTCATTCAATAAACTCTCCCCGTGTTCATTCACGTATTCATATATCTCGACTTTCACTACCGTTCAATCAAACCCCAACCTGCCATTTACCGTCTTCCATTCCTCGATGAAATCACGACAACTGTCGTCTACCATAGAATTTACTTCCATTGAATCGAGTTCGTGCAACTTCTCATCATCCCTGTCAAACAGCACACGGTAAAAATTTCAAGGATTGACTCGTTCAAGGAGTGGAACACGAGGGGAGAAACTTGGAAACCATGATTCAGATACAAGAGGTAAACGGAAATTTCATGAAAAGCAAAAAAGATTCCCCCTCTAAAAGACACAAATCGACACGGCCGGTCTCACTCCCTCCGCGAAGAAAGTTTGTTTTCAAATTTTCATTCTTTTGAGCATACCTCTGAACATTTTAATTGATGGGTAACATGTATGGATGAAGTATTTTTAGTTTGTAAGTTATATTGCATTCAATTTATATTGTGTCATTGTAATCGTAATGCTAGATTCTAGAAAGGGTTTTTATTGTTGTTTTGTAATTTAGTTGTTCAGCCGTGACTTGTGTAAGGTGATTGTGTCGTTTTATGAGTGTGTTGTTCATTTTATATCTGAGGGAGGGGACTTGCGACCTAACTATTGCTTTTGTTATTACCTGGAGTCCCATCTGTGACTAACTATTGCGTTTATCATGTGACCAATTTGCAGGCCTAGAGATTTACTATACCAGAGAAGAGTTGGTTTTCGGGGAAAATTACAATTACCCCCATGAAGGGCGTGCTAACAAATTTTAAAACAAACCTAAATGAATTCCAACGTCGAATGTTGCAGAATACTTGTTTTTCCCACTTCTTGGAATGTGAGGAAATCATTGTCCAATCCCAGCTGATACATTACTTTCTCTTAAGGCAGGTGCGACAAAATAATGAGAGTGAACTATGGTTTCACATAGCTGGAAGATTTGTAAGATTCTCAATTCCAGAATTTTGTTTAGTGACTGGGTTGAAATATGTTGGCAACGCTGATACAAATAGGTTGGAGAAGACTCTTTCACGTCTGAAAAATGTGTATTTCAGTACGTTGAAAATTGTGACTCATGCAGATACGAAGGAAGCATTTCTTGGTGCATGTAGCATTCCCGATGATGATGTTTCTAAGCTAGGTGCATTATATTTCTTAACATCATATCTGTTTTTGAGAGATTACAAGAAGGCTGTGGATCACTTCTTGTTCGTACTGGTTGAAGATTTCAATTTGATGAATTTGTTTCCATGGGGTAAGCCTCTGTTTGACACGCTAGTTAGTTCACTAAGGGAGGGGTTGAGTAAGCGAACAACCCATTATAGACTCAAAGGCTTGCGGTAGCATTTCAAGTGTGAATCTACGAGACAATTCCTAGTCTCGATGGATACATAGCTAGAACGATATCGAAAGTATACCCCTGTATAAGGAATTGGGTGGCTGATGATCACCCTTCGGCTGCTAAGCTCGATGGGCTTGAATGCTTCTGCAATCCGGCTGTAAGTGACTAATCTTGTAGCATTACTAAATGTGAATCAGCACTTGTACGTGTTTATATGTCACAGTTTGTATAGAGTAGGTCACAAATCACATTCATTAAGTCACAGATCATATAGAGTGTGTTACATTGCAACTGCTATAGGTCACAAAAATTCAAAATGGGTCACATGCATCTTTACGAATGTTGCATGTTGTTATATCATTCAACATGTTAACATAACTGTTTATATTCATACATTGTTGTTTTGCTCGCATTAAATTTTCTTTATGTTCCAAATGGAAGATGGAGGTATATGACTTGGACCCCCCAGAAGTTGAGTTGGGAATGTCGTACATGACTGAGGTGCGGTATGACAAACTTGTCCAACCTCATCACCCACGTAGGGGGAAGATAAATGGTGGTAGTACAGACCGATCAGTTCATGGTGTTGGGACCAGTACAAAGCCGAGTTCCTCGGGGGTGAAACATTCTACTCCTATGTTTATGATAACTGATGGAAGTATTGGGCACTCTGATGTGCCCATCGATGATGGCGATTTTGTTGACCTCCCACCCAGATAGCAGGGGACATTATTCGACGAAGATACGCCGGGTGGGGAGGGTAAGTCAGCTGACACAACTGATCCGCATACACCCTCTTCAGAGGGTCAGCCGTCAAATAATGTAAGTTGTTAAAGTTTTATCTATCACGTCACTGTTTTATTCCGCTTTTCACCATCATCAGTGACCTAATTATAGTTATTAATGTGCTACAGGTTGATGATGAATTGAGAAAACATTTCAGCGAACAAATAGTCGATCTCCAGTCCAAAAATCAGTTGCTAAATAGGCAGCTCAAGTCGATACAGTCACAGATGTCATCATTGAAGTTTGATCAGCAGAAAAAACTGAACCTTGTAGTGCGCATGCAAGGTGAAGTCTGTATAGACATGCTGGACATCAAATCACAAATCCAATTCATGTTTGAATCTGTGACCGCATTGCTTTCTAATTTGATGGAATAAATTATGAACAAATTTAGTGAAAAATCGTTTTGGAGAATCTGGACCTATAGACCAAGTTAGTAACTAATCTATGTCCATATGATTTGTTGAATGATTCTTATTTGTTCACTGAAATGCAACATTTGTTGCTGCTTTCCAGGCTACAAACGTGGGAAAAAATGTTGACTCAAAAGGCAAAGGCAAGATTGACTCTATGGGTGAATTTGAATTCCCATATTTTCTTCAACCTCCATCATTCGATCTCGGTGTCAGATCTCCGCAACCAAGCCAATTGGAGGCAATAACATCTAAAGAGGTGCAAGTGGATATGGACTCAGTCATGAAGGAGACGGAATCTATTGAGCATGAGGTATCAAACAATTCTATCATATTTGTAAAGTATTTTATGTCACAGATTATAACACTAATTTATTATGAAGGAATCACCTAAGGCTGCACCAAGTTCCGGACTGCTGGTGAAGAGAGCTCCCAAGCCATCTAAAGCACTTCAGTCTCCATTTATTGTCGATGAAGGGAAACAAATCAAATCTACAGCAAACGTAGTACTATTCGAACACTACAATAGGCATGCAGATGATACAGATATCGCTGATTTTCAGAACTGGTTTCAAAGAGGATACAAACCGAAGAATAAATATGGCATAGTTCTTCTATTTTCTTACTTTTCCGAATAATGAATCATTTCCTTTCATTTATAGGAAAAATTTCAATGATAAAGACGATGTTATTTGACTACCTTATATTGTTGGTGAGTACCTGGTAGGAAACAAGACATGGTGGCACGAATTTGTATCCAAAGAGATGTCGTTGAGTAGTTCGGTGCGTTGCTAATCACAAGTCACATACGAGTCACAGATCACATGTAAAGTGGGTCACAGTATGTGTTTCACTTAAAACACAGATATACATTGGTCACAGTATAGGTCACTGGTCTTAAATATATTGACAGAGTAGATATTCAGTGGTCACGGACCACAGGTTATTGGTCACACATCCTTATGCATGTGTCACAGTTCATAATAACACTTCAGCATGTCATATTTATGTGGATTATATGACTTCCTAATTGTGTATCGTTCTTACATCTTGATAACATATGGATGTGCGCTTCTACTACATACGACAGTTGGCAAGAAATGGCAAAAATGTCAAGTTCATCGCTACCACGATTGACACGTTGTTCTGGCCAAACTGAAGAACATGTATCACAGGTTTAAACAAGATCTAAATGTTATTGTAACAGATGAAAGGATGATTGACGACATTTCAGGTGTACGGATTCCATTGAGCACTCCGTGGGCTGAAGTTGACATTGTGTTTATGCTTATTTTGCCCACCAACAAGGCACATTGGATGCTTGCAGTGCTTGACATAAAGAAACATTCGCTACTTATTTTGAATTCCAGCAGAAAGACCTACAACGACGTCAAGGTCCTTATTGGAATTGAACCATTTATTAGAATGATTCCACACCTCCTGAAATGTATTGGAATATGGAAAGAATCTTCGATGTAGTTGAAGGTAGATCTTGATTTCTCCCCTCCCCAACAGAAAAATGGGTATGTTTTTTACCACGACTTTATAATTAACCATGCTATTACATGCTGGATTTCATATCTAATTGACCGATGCTTGTTCTTCAGACATGATTGCGGCATATATGTGGTCAAATATGCGGAGTACATGCTACATGATGACATAAGATCCATGCTCGATATAGCATCATTTTTGTTCAAATGTCGGGACATCAAGAAGGCCACAAAGAAGGTGCTCCAAACTAGAGGAAAAGGCATTGTTATAGAGTGATAGTTCTATATGTAGTCACAAGTTGTAATAGATGGAAACATGTTCTCTTATTTTGGAATTCGTTTGTAATGACTACGTACCTGTTACTTTTATTGTTTATATTGAATTTCACAGTAGTTGGAACATTTCATTACATTGTCTTGAAATGATAACTTCTATGTTATATGACGTATGATTGATTGCGTATCATTGTTCATGTCTCAAAACTTAATGCAAATGGTCTATTTGACAGGGTGTAATGCTATTAGCACAGGTTGTTGCATATCGGTCACAGTTACAGTCACAAGTCATTACATATTGGTCAGTCACGGATAATTGCTAAAATGTTACAGCACAAGTTACATGTCATAAATATGGTTACAACAGATTTAGAAATCAGGTTTTCATGTGTGCCATACTCTATACACGTGTGATTATCGTGTCAGGTCACATATTCTTAGTAAAAAGACCAAGTTTTCATGCGTGACACACAGGTCACGCATGTCATACGTGCAGTAGGTCACATATTCTTACTACGCTATCACAAGGCTTTGCATTGAATTCACAGTACAGATCACATATCTTCATTATGGTCACAGCACACTTATGAGTCAAAATACCAAATTTATCAGTACAAAATCTGAACCTTCTGTTGATAATGATTGAATCAATATGAGTATCCTCTCAAGTTTAGTGTTATACATTATGTACAATCAACAAGTGAAAAAATAAAGAAATTATCGCATTTTGATCAATGTGCATTGTTAGGCGTCCTCATTTTCTTGTCTTTATTTTGTGATTGGCAGTGACTTAATGGAACTAGGCTGTTGCATGTTCTGCGGTTGTGACCACTCTCACCACACCGACCGCATTTCACAGTTATGTTATCTTTATATGTTGATATGAATCTCTTCTTAGTAGGTCTTCCACGACTACGCTTTTGATTAGGTGCTAGTACATCTATGGCATGGACATCATCGACACTATTCATTCAGCTGGATTGCCAACGGGAAAAATGGTTTCTTGGTAAGTATTTATGTACGCTTCATTTGTATAGTAGTAAGAACGGTATTCATATGGATTTATCTTCATACTTGCAAACATAGCCAAAGCGTGTGAACAAGGTAGTTGATTAACTTGGAACATCCAGCATGTGCATGTCCATTTCTCTATATCAACAATGAAAGATGAACTTTCACTGCTAACTGAGAATATTGCCTGATTAATGGGAGAAACCTGCAATTATTAATGAAAGTTATATACACAATAAGTCACGTAAACAAATCTTAGGCCATGAATGAAAGTGCAGGTCACATACGTATATTACATTGCACAAATATTACATAAATCCCAAAGTACAGGTCACAGTACAAATCACAGATCTTGAAATTGGTCACTTCACAGTAACGAGGCCAAAAAAATCAGAATTGTGCTATTACAGATTAGGTCACATAGTAGATGTTGAAAGTCACAGATTACAGTTTAGATCGCAGCAATTAACATTACCATCAAGTTTCTCATATCTGTGCCCATTCCCTTCATCTGCTTTTCACACTTGCTCGACAAGGTTGTAAAAGTGCTTTGCATGGTCTCCCTGTGTCTATAGACCATGACTGTATAATTTGTCACAATGACTCCAACAGAACTAAAATAGGGTAGTTCTGGCAGATTTTGTGACCGCATTAACTGACTCCACGATATTCGATGTCATTGTGGAATACCGGTTCGAAAACATGTGGAAACGTGACCATCTCTCAGGTCCAACATCATCCTTCAAACAAAAACATGGAGACGTGTATCATATAGTGTACAGTATCATAATAAATGTATTTAAATGAATATAGAATGTCGATAATCTGTAGTATATTACCAGCTAACCCATTATCTTCTCAAAAATCGAGTCTAGTTGTTGCATGTTATATTCGTATTCCGACAGTGTGTAAGCGCGAACAGCTACATTGAATGCTTGTGTTATATTTTGTCCTGATCTTCCGTAACGTGATTTCGGATTTTGTAGGAGATGGTACGAACATATCCCGTAACAAGTTCTTGGATACACGTTCTCAATTGCCTTTCTGATGCTGTTATGACTATCCGATACAAAGCACAATCCTTCTTTGTCCCCATAGGCTTTCTTCAACTGTCCAAAAAATCATGATCAAGATCTGTCATTCTCGTTATCACCAATCCCAAAAGCTAGTACAAATACACTATTATTTGCATCTTGAGTACATACTGTGAATAAGGTCCCACCATAGTGTCCATTTAGATATGTTCCATCAACCACAACAACTAGCCTACAATGTTTTCATCCCCTTATTGATGCGCCTAGTGCCATGAAGCAATATTTGAACCTACCTGACCATCAATTTGTAGGCCTGTGACCGTACCAGGATTTTTTTTGTTGCAGTATGTAAAAGAATTCTGGTATCTTGTTGAAGGAATCAGTTGGATCACCCTTAACATTTTCAAAGTTTCCTCTCAAGATCGTCAAGCCTGGACATAGTTCAACGATACTCCATAGCTATGCAACATGTCGTTGCGTATATCATTCGGCGTGTATATAGTAAGTGACGATTTGTACTTGTACTTAATGCAGGTTGACACAACTATCTTTGTTAATTGCTTATGAGTACAATGTTCGCAGGACGTGTGACCTTTCGCAATATGCCTAATTTTAAACATATCTATTTTGGCTAACTTCGATGCTCTACAAATCCACCTACAATCGTCACGTGAACATTTGACAAGATAGTCTTTCTTATCTAAACAAATGACTACATATTCAAACATATGTTGGATTGCATAAAACGACAAGCTTAATTTCATAATCTACTTGTTACGAAAAACTCTTCCTTCCTCTTCCTCCCTAGCATCTGCGACCGCCACAACTGTAACCTCATGTTCAAACTTGTCACTTGATAGCTCCACTATTGCTCCACATATATCTAATGACATATCTGTTAATGAAAAACCATGTTTGTTGGATGGACCATCAACTGATACTGTGATAGGCTGATTTGGGCTATCTTCAAATGTGACCTCAATGTGTATTGGATATTTGGAAAGCTCACCATCCATGTCCTTCAAAACCATGTATGACAACATATTATTGTCACTTTTGATTGTTATTGGAGGCAGATCATTATTCAATATATATACTTCATCGTTACAGCCACCTTTGCAGGGTCCAAACCAAACTCTGTCATTACTGTATCAACAAGCTTCATATATCCACAATTTTGATCAATCAACACTAACGACATTTTTGAGCTATTCAACAAATTAACGTGAATGGATTCCATTTCTACAAAATTAACCGATACATAATTAGTCACAAATCCAATCCCAATCACAACAAAAGCATGTCAAAGCTCGTATATCATGGGCACATATTGAATACATACAGATCACATGTTCATACTAAAAAACAAAACATGAAGAATATTGTCACAGTAACAAAGAGTGAATACGATATGATTAGATTCAAGCATTAACATTAACATCACAAGTCACAGATTCAATTCAAAAAAGGATACATTATGGTATATAGATCACAGATTACACGTGTACTAGGTCTCAGAACACATATGCAGTAGCTCACAAGTCACACATCAGTCACGGGTCACACGTACTGGGGTCACAATATGTGTTTCACATATAACAAGTATCTGCAGTGGTCACAATGTAGGTCATAAGTCTTAAAGAGCAGATATTCAGTGGTCACAAACACAGGTTACGACTACAAAGTCGGAAGATATTGCGTAATGTTCACACTCAATAATTAGATTATCACATGGTATGAATAACGGTCACAAAATGTTTCGAAAATCAATGAGTTCTATTCTCGATCACAATTCCCAAATAGGTGATAGATGTTCCCAGATTATGATGTGATACATATTTGTATACAACTGTAATTACACAAAATAGTATAAATTGATCAATCGATGCTTAGGAAGCAGGAAAAAACAACATATTGGATTTAAGTAATCATAATTACACACCTGATCAATTCGAACGTTCTGAATTCAATTTCAATTGACGTATCATAAACTGCTTTGACGACTCGTCGATTATTCTATGTAATGTAACCGTGTATCTGCCAATCGTGACCTGGAATGTGCGATTACAGTCAACTGAGAGAGCTCCAGTGTCAATAAGCAGGCAATTTCAGATTTGTGTGGCTTTACCGTCAAGTGGTAGGGACGAATTGTAATGTATGGAGAGTCCGGTTGTTTATTGGTAAGTCACGTAAATTCTGTGGGATGCTGTTTTTTTCCAATAAATTAATATGTATATGTATTTTTAAATGATAAAAGAATATCTGATTTATGAAATTACAAACTTGTTTTCATATTATTGAAATTAGCTATACTTACCCTTTTGTTTCTGAAATTTTCCTTTTCAAATATGCTCCATAATCCACCCACTCCATGGAATGCTCAGCATCGATTCAAACACAAGACCCCCAACTTTAATATCAAATGATATAAGGTATTACCATCACTTTGCCAAAAACTATGCCCTAATTCATCCAAAATCAAGCATCGGGAATAAGCTCCTAAATTTCAAGTTCTGTTTTTCCAGTTGCATTAATGGCTTCACAGTCTTAACATCGCACGCACAAGCAGGCACGTTGTAAAATTTGCATTTGCTTGTGCTTGCAGTAGCAGAAGACATGGTGAATTCCATAGAAGAGGATGTAAAATGGTATTACATTTTGTGCGCCTTTTTACTAGAATCCTTTTTCTCGATATTACCTATCATTTTACCCAATTTTCATACTGCACAGCCTGGTTCGATTCCAAGAGCATTTTAATATATACATTGGTTTATTACAAGTTTTATGCCTGCATAAAAACTAAAGCTTTGCATTAAAAACAATGGAGGACACTCCAATATCTAAGCAACAAGAAATTATAACATGGCCAAAACCAGGTTGAAACAAATTACAGACACCACTTATCTCTATAAGTAAACAGTACAAAGCGCTAAAAGAGATGGAGAAAAGAGAGTAGTTACTTTACCATTTAAGTTCACTGAAACACTTTACAACAAGCTGTTTGCCAGGATGTTCACTTCATATAATTCTGCTAGAATCTTTCTCTTGATATAATGATGGACATCATCTTCTCGAGACACAACAAGTACATAAAACGAGCTCTCAATCACAAGAACAAGCCGACATAAACATTGTTTCGACTTGTGACATTTTCTTTAGCAATTTAAAACATGGTATTCTGCCGTAGACTGGCAGTCGCTTCAGTGAGTGAACCCAAAACGGTTTCACCAACCTCGGCTTTGCAAAGTGGACACGAGGCGTTGATCTTTAGCCATTTATCCACGCACTCCTTGTGAAAGAAATGAGAGCAAGGCAATTCCCGGAGTTCATCATTGTTCACATACTTTGCCAAGCAAATGCAGCAAACCTGTGTCGCAAAACAACAATTTACTGTGAAGCACTAAATAGAAATCGTGATCTTAAATCCAATTTCCTCAAGGCCATAAATTAGAATACTTGTCTAATCTACCGTATACTAAACTCTGCTATAATTAAGGCCAAGCAACTTCAAAACTACCAAGAATTTGGAGTTTAACAAGGATATTTATGGGTAATAACACTGTTAAATGTCAATCAACTAATAGCCAAGTTTCATGTTAGTCGCCAAACTTTGTTTCAAAGTAGTCACTGTAAGTGTTACTCAGCATTAATTTGATTTATAACAGATGACGTAGAAGACCTCCATGCAGATGCCATGTTATATTGCAATCTTCTAAATCATACATCCTGTTAGGAAAACTAACCGATTTTATCTGATAACAAAATTGAAACAAAAGACAATTCAGTGATCAACTTTGGAACATAAAGAAGTTTGATGACTAACATGAAACTTCGTTATAAATTGAGTGACTGACAAGGTTTTTAATGTGGAAATTTATAGCAATCAAAATGACTACGCCATTTCCTTTTGAGTACAGGCCAAAAAGTTTCATCCTATATCAACTTAGTCCAATTTAGAAAAGAAAATCAAATAAAACAATGTTTTAGACTATTGCTGACATCAAAGCCTCGTAAACAAAGCCCTTAATATATATATATATATAAATCATTGTTGTTTAGCAGATTTAAAACCACGATAACATTTCATAAATTATATCCTTACATGGTGTACCTGTTTACATAAGGACAGTCAAATAAAAATCTCCACACCCCACCCAAAAAAAGAATTTACATTCTTTATCGACTTCATTATGAATATCTTTCTAAAATTGCAGGAAGTGGAGAACAGCTCCACAACCCTACTTTTATATTCATCTTTATATAATGATCAAGTTTCTTTCCCCTTCCCTTTCTTGCCCAGCCCAACAAACAGAGAGATACACATGACATGACACACACCAATAGTACACAAGTAATGAAATCAATTGAAGAACTTTTTGAGTTATTTGCCCTTTCCAATCAGAACTGGCAGCAGCACACGACAAAGACCATCATAAACGACTTAAATACATTGGTGGTCTCTAAACTTTTAAAGAATTTCATGTCACTCACTAACTTTATAAGGTCTCTAAAGTTGGTCATTGTTTACTGTCTTACATCTTGATGGCTCCACCCATGATTTTTAGCCCTTGTTTGGGCTCCATTAATTAGAAAATACATTTTTTTTCACTTCTTTTCAACCACACATTCTCCAATATTACACTTAAATCCAAAACTTTTCTTTTTTTTCAACCACACATTCTTAAAAAAATCACTATTACAAAATATATTTTTCCTAAAAATCTAATTATAATTGAGCTTAGTTTGACCACCGGAAAATTTTGTGTGGCAGTTTAGTTGTTTGTCAACTAGAGTGTCAACTAGACTTTCACGTCAACTTTTCTGACAATCAAATTAACGGGCATGGACAATATTACCAACTTGTAATGTATATTTAAGTTAAGTGATTGATAGGCCCCCGATTAAATATACTTATTCTAGAAGAGTCAAGAAAAATGTAGAAGGAGGGGGGCAGTAACAAATTCCGTTCAACGTGCAGGTGAGGGCCAGCAAAGTTTGTTTCAAGAGATCTATAAATGGAATAAGAGTTCTGGTGATGAGGGTGGAAAAAAATCAGTGTGGAGAAATACCTTGAGGAGAGTTACAACCCTCTCGAACGGCTGCTTGTGTCTTTCTTTTTTTTTTTTGTCATTCCATTTCTATCCAATTAAATACAATGTTCTTTCCTGTTTTTACTCATTCTGTGTTCTTAAATTCAGCTGGACCTTATCAAACTGGTATCAGAGCACCACCAACAACCATGACTCTGGCAGAACGCATGGTAGAATTGGAGCAAAAAGGAGAGACCCGTTACCAAGAACTTCAGGCGGGTATGGAGTCACTCCGATCAGAGGTCAAACTGTTGCAGACAGGAATAGCAGAGATACTGAAGCGCGACAGGGATTCGCATGAGAAGGATCGGAAAGAGAAGGAAGAAGCTACGGAGAAATCACCAATGGTGCCTGTTTATTCTGGGTTAATCATTTACTACCCAGCAGCAGCCAAAACAATGAAGGAGGTTCGGGTGGTGACGGGAGAAAAGAGTACCGCATACGACGTTTAGAGATGCCCGTTTTTGAAGGAGGCGATCCAGATGGTTCGGTGTTTTGGGTGGAGACATACTTCAATGTCAATCGGCTAACGGAGGAAGAGAAGATAGAGGCTGCCGCCATTTGTTTAGACGGCGAGGCACTAGCTTGGTACCAATGGGAGGAGAAGCGCAAGTCTATGAAAAATTGGGAAGAGGTGAAGGCCCAGTTGTTGCGGCGGTTTCGACCCTCACAAGAAGGTCCATTGTGCGCCTAATTTTTGTCTCTCCGACAGTGTTCTACGGTCAGGGAATATCTTCGACGGTTTGAGAGCTTAGCATCTCCCCTGACTGCGATTTCTGAAGAGGTAATGGAGTGTAATTTCCTTAATAGGCTCAAGCAAAAAATTAGGGCAGAGGTCCAATTGCTGAGGCCAATGGGCCTAGATCAGATTATGGAGGTAGCCCAAATGGTCGAGGACCGAAACTCAATTACTTGTCAAGCCTTTTGGAATGTTAGCCCAAACAAACCCAAAAGTATCCCCTATAATAGTCCAAACCCTCCCCAACCCACATCTCACCAAAATAGAAACACGGTACCTGTAAACCTTACCCCCCATCGCTCTAATTTCTCTCCCAAAAATCCACAACATTCAAATGCCTCACAGATGCTGAAATTCAAGCCAAAAAGGAGAAGGGCTTATGCTACCGATGTGATGATAAGTTTACAATCGGTCACAAATGCCGGAATAAGGAGCTACAGGTCTTAGTAATCCGTGAGTTGGAGAAGAATGAAGCTCGAACCGAAACGATGATGTCGGGCGAGTGGGACCCCGGTGATGGCGAGGACGATGGGGTGTTGGATTCGGCTGGAGATGAAGCTGTGTGTCTGGGTCAGCCAGTCGAGCTATCAATCAATTCTGTGGTAGGTCTTACAGCTCCGGGTACTATGAAATTGAAGGGAATGCTCGGTCTAAATGAGGTAGTGGTACTAGTGGATAGTGGGGCATCACACAATTTTATTTCAGTGGATTTGGTTCAACAGTTGGGTTTTCCCCTGTCAGGCACAACGATCTATGGACTGGTAATGGGCACAAGCTTAACAGTAAGAGGGGAAGGTATATGTCGACGGGTGTCCTTGAAGCTGCGGGGACTGTTGGTAGAAGAGGCCTTCTTACCAGATGTTATCCTGGGAATACAGTGGCTAAGGACATTAGGTAAAATGCAAGTGGATTGGAAGACTCTGACCATGTCTTTCGACGTCGGAGGGACCAAGGTTACTCTGCAGGGGGACCCAAGCCTCAGCAAAATTCATGTTTCATTGAAATCGATGTCGAAAGCTTTCAAAGAGCAAGGAGAGGGCCTCATATTAGAGTTGGGGAATATGACCGTCAGCCCTGACTCCGCCTCACTCCCTCCATCGAAGATCATTACTGGAGTTCTGGAGGAGTTCAAATCGGTCTTCGAACACCCCACACAGCTGCCTCCTAAAAGAGGTCATGATCACGCAATCCTACTGAAGACTGGGGCGAAACCTGTCAGCGTGAGACCCTACCGTTATCTACACTTCCAGAAAAATGAAATCGAACAGTTGGTAAAGGAGATGTTGGCTGCAGGAATTATACAACATAGTACCAGCCCTTTTTCGAGCCATGTACTCATGGTAAGGAAGAAGGATGGGAGTTGGCGATTTTGCGTGGATTATCGGGCTTTAAACAAAGTCACCGTTCCCGATAAGTTTCCAATCCCAGTAATTGATGAGTTACTGGATGAGCTGAACGGGCTACGGTGTTCTCGAAGATCGATTTAAGTCTGGATATCACCAGATTCGGGTAAGGGCTGGAGATGTTCCGAAAACCGCTTTCCGAACTCACGCAGGCCATTATGAGTTCCTAGTCATGCCCTTCGGCTTGACTAACGCACCAGTCACTTTTCAATCCTTAATGAATTCTATCTTCAGAGAGCAGCTTCGAAAGTATGTGTTGGTCTTCTTTAACGACATTTTGGTCTATAGTCGCACAGAGCTGAGCATCGGGAACATTTGTAGAAAGTACTACAGATTTTATTGGAGAACCAACTATTTGTGAACAGGAAGAAATGTTCATTTGGACAAATCAAGAGAGTATCTGGGGCACATAATCTCGGCAAATGGGGTAGCAGCGGATGACTCCAAGTTGTCAGCTATGGGGGACTGGCTACGACCCGGGACATTAAAGGAACTAAGGGGTTTCCTGGGGTTAACCAGATATTACCGACGATTTGTGGAAGCCTACGGGAAGATGGCTTGGCCCCTTACACGACAACTAAAGAAAGATTGCTTCTGATGGAATGAAGCAGCGGAGGCTGCCTTCAGGAATTTGAAGGAAGCAATGACGAAAGTGCCAGTGTTGGCTCTCCTAGATTTTTCGCAGCCTTTCTTAATTGAGACGGATGCTTCGAGGCATGGATTAGGGGCTGTCCTAATGCAGAATCAGAGGCCCATTGCCTATTTCAGTCAAGTTCTTCCACCGAGAAGCCAGAAGAAGTCCATATATGAACGGGAGCTCATGGCTATTGTACTAGCGATTCAAAAATGGAGGCATTACTTGCTAGGAAGACGATTTACGGTCAGGACAGATCAGCAGAGCCTTAAGTTCCTCCTTGAGCAACGCTTGGTAAATGTTGGGTATCAGAAATGGTTAACAAAGCTGTTGGGTTTTGACCTGGTTATCGAACACAAGCCGAGGCTGGAGAATAAAGCAGCAGAAGCACCGTCACGGAAGGGGGCAGGGGTTTCCTTAATGGCGCTCAGCATACCATATCCTTTACGGTTGGAAGAAATCATAAAGGCTGTAGAGGAGGATCCTGATCTGAGCCGGATTATGTCTGCCTTAAAGGTTGATTCCGCTTCTTGTCCGAGTTATACCCATGTAAACAGGGCCCTGCTGTATAAGGACCGTATGGCCCTACCCAAGGATTCTCCATTCAGGGTGTTGGCATTGCAGGAAGGCCACGACAGTAAGGTGGGCGGTCATGGGGGTTTCCTCAAGACAAACAAAAAGGTGGCTGAGACTTTCCACTGGGTTGGTATGAAGAAAGATATCAGGGAGTATGTATCAACTTGTGAAGTATGTCAACAACAGAAATACTCCACCTTGGCACTTGCAGGGTTACTAAAGCCACTTCCGGTACCGGAGAAGATATGGGAGGATGTTTCTATGGACTCCATAGAAGGATTACCGAGGTCAAAGGGCTTCGATTCCATTCTGGTAGTAGTTGACCGCTTAAGTACGGCCACTTTATCGGCTTAAAACACCCATTCAGTGCACCTTCAGTAGCTACAGTATTTATAAAAGAGGTGGTTCGACTGCATGGGATTCCTAAATCAATCATATCTGACAGGGATAAGGTTTTTGTGAGCAAATTTTGGAGTGAGTTGTTTCTTCTACAGGAAACCAAACTGAGACTCAGTTCAGCCTATCATCCACAAACCGCCGACCAAACCGAAGTGGTGAATAGAGGGATCGAGACTTACCTACGCTGTTTAACTTCATCCAGACCAAAAGAATGGTTCCGCTTCCTTCCTTGGGCAGGGCTGTCTTACAACACTTCCTTTCATGTGTCTGCACAACTAACGCCCTTCAGTATAGTCTATGGAAAGGACCCTCCTCCCCTGTTGCGTTTTTAAAAAAAGGGAGTACACTCGTTTCATCTCTGGACCAGCAATTGACAAATCGGGATCAGCTTTTGGACGAGCTCAAGCTACACCTAGCTCGAGCACAACAACAGATGAAGAACTCAGCTGATAAACACCGAAGGGCAGTGGAATTCTCAGCAGGAGACATGGTTTATCTGAAAATACGTCCCTATCGTCGCAGATCCCTGGCACGTCACATCAATGAGAAACTTGCTCCACGATACTATGGGCCATTTAAGGTCGTAGCTAAGGTAGGGAAGGTAGCTTATCAGCTGGAGCTGCCACCTGAGACACAAATACATCCGGTGTTTCATGTATCGCAATTGCGTAAGGCCGTAGGGGAACATCACTTATCTATGAACCTGCCTATCAGTTTGGGTGCAGACTGGGAACTACTGGTTGAACCAGAGGCTGTGCTGGGAATCAGGACTGCTGCTGAGGAAACATTTGAGGGTTGGGAGGTGTTGATTCAGTGGAAAGGTTTGCCCCCGCTTGAAGCTACTTGGGAGCCCTTCAAGCTCATTCATCATCAGTTTCCTTCCTTCCACCTTGAGGACAAGGTGGCTGAATTCGGGGGGGGGGGGGGGGTATTTGATAGGCCCCCGATTAAATATACTTATTCTAGAAGAGTCAAGAAGAATGTAGAAGGAGAGGGCAGTAACAAATTCAGTTAGACGTGCAGGTGAGGGTAAGCAAAGTTTGTTTCAAGGGATCTATAAATGGAATAAGAGTTTTGGTGATGAGGGTGGAAAAATATCAGTGAGGAGAAATACCTTGAGGAGAGTTACAGCCCTCTCGAACGGCTGCTTGTGTCTTTCTTTCTTTTTTTGTCATTCAATTTCTATCCAATTAAATACAGAGTTCTTTCCTATTTTTACTCATTCTGTGTTCTTAAATTCAGCTGGACCTTATCAGTGATCCAACTGTAACCAAGTTTAAGTTCAATAACCAACTTACAGACTGGAGAGTAGTGACTATCAGTAAATTTCACTAAAAGTCAGTGATCAATAGTGTTTTTAACCCATCATCATAAACTTCAAATGGTGATTAAAAATGCAAAGTTGATTGTGCAACTCAAGTCCTGATATAATAAAAGAATGGGACAGGGAGGGGTAACTGTCGCATGAACTGACTACGATCATAAGTTCTGGCATTCATATTCAAAAATCAAAAATTCCAAGACCAGAAAGGAAATGAAGTTTACCGCATCCTCTCCTGATACCATGCGCTCTTTCTCTGTTCCAGCAGCCACTATCCCAGCTTCATCTGTGGTTGAGTTAATCTCCTTGTTTCTATTCTTGTTCTTCTTCACTTTAAACTTATAAGTTGGCAGAGAATTAATTGATTCTTGTGTGGCTCCTCTATTTTGAGCCAAATCCTCTCTGAAACCCAGCACTGAAATTATACATGGGAGGCAGCAGCAGATTGTCGTGCACAGAATGAAAGGCATTGCATATCCAATACAGCTAAAGGTAAGAAACACTATACACAACCTGTAAGCCAAGAAATGTGCATTAAATTGAGCACAGTAAATAAGAATCTGATTTGAATCTAATGTGTATTATGTGACTATGAACACCTATTAAATTTACCTGTACAAGTTTGGAGCCTCAGTGGAAGACGAGTGCCCACCAAAAATCCACACATTGCCAACCACAAACCACACTGCAAAGAAACAATCTAAAGCCATCTTGAAGTATTCCACAAGTGTCCTAAGTCTGCAAGATAAAAACCAGGCTATTTAGCTCTAACTTTTTTATTGAATGTGCGATGCACTATGCATTTATTTGGCCCCCATTAAATTATAATTTATTTTTATCTCTTTTCTTATTAACAACACACTCTCCAATAAAATAATATTACACCATGCATTTGTTTGGCCCTCATTAAATTATAATTTATTTTTATCTTTTTTCTTATTAACAACACATTCTCCAATGAAATAACATTACACGCAAACTCAAAACTTTTTCTTCAACCACACATCCTCCAATGAATTACTATTACAAAATCAAATTCTCATTATAATGAGAGAATAATGGGGGCCAAACGGGTGCAATGATAAATGAATTATGGTTCCAAACCAAATGTTATGTAAAGAGTAATAAAGTCAAGCAATGCGGGTAAGGGGTGAATGACATGTAACCCACAAATTTGATTGGTTGGGAGATCGCAGTGCAGATTTTTCTCAACAAAAAGGACCCAGATAGAGAGAGAAGTTTAGTCAAACAAAAGCAAATCTGAGACTAGTCAAAGTTCTTCTATTTGTCTCCTCTTATTCCTAGTAAGACTAAAAAGGACAATCTAGGTCCTGTGAATAGCTCTTTAGATACAACACTGTAATGCTGACACATATTTGAGAAGTACAAAAAATTCCAAACCTATCATGTTACCCTACCGAGTGATAATAAATAAAATGGTCAATACTGCGATCTCCAAAATTTGTATTTCATTTAGATAACAAGCGCAAGACACATAAAATGTTCATGTAATGTAGTAAAATTGTGATATGAAATAAGAGAATTGGACTTCTACGTAAAAAGAACAAAACATCGCAAACCTTGGCGAAACATTTGGACCACCACTGGATGTTGTACCAGTTGTCCCATGATCTTCTCCTTCAGAAACTCTTCTACTTGAAGGGCCTGCAGAGAAGTTGTTCTGAGAAGAACCCTGCATCTGCTGAGTTGAGTCCTGCTCAGAACCTTGGTTTCGATAGCGAAATCGCCAATACAAAAGAGGAAGGATGGCTACACAGCCCGATGCGTAACCCACAACCCAAGTTTTCAAAGGAGCACGTGGATATTCATGCTTTGACAAAGATAGCACAACAATAGCTGCAATAATTTGGCTCACTGTTAATGCTAGCTCGACAGAAATCCATAACCCAGAATTTAATGGACTCCTCCGGCGTCCACGCCCATTTCCCCTCTGAGTAAGTGATGAGTTCCTTGAGTTTGATGTACTTGCAGAAAAAAGTGGAGGCTGGTAAACTGGAACCCTCACACTAGTAGGTGGCTGACTTACATTATGATGGTGCTCTAAGCCACGAGACGTTAGATCACGAGATGAAGTAGATGAGGAACCATCACTACTACTTGTCATGTCAATAACATGCTCATCATGTATACGGTCATCGGCTCGCTCCATTAACAAGGGAAAGTTGTTGGTTTCGCTTTTACAATGAAGTCCCAGTATAGGAAAACCCATATAAGTCCACCGACAATAAACTACGCATAGAAAACATGAGATGGCAGACTAGTAAAACTTCCAATTGGCCCTTTCTACAAGTACAAAAATGTAAATTCGTAATCTTGTATGTTCACTGAATGTTTAATGCAGACACGAGCCCAAATACTTCAACCGCCAGAATTTCCCCGCTCTATTCAAATTACAAAAGGGCAAGGACATTAGAATCTTAATGATTTTATTTCCCCACTTCAAAGGCATGGCCCTTTCTTGTTTCGAGGGGACAGCAACGATTAAAATGAACGCAACAAGAGACTGAAGTGAATTTTAAATTTTTTATCTGCTTGTAACTTTGTGCAACAAAACCATTTATGAAATATGAACTCTGTCATTTATCACAGATTCCCCAGCAAGAATAAATTAACAACAAAGCAATAATATTAGAGTACTTAAACTAAAATTTTAACACACCCACTGATCAAATCTCTTTATCAAACTTAGCTCATCAAAAGTAAAACTAGAAATCTTAAATTGACTATATATTATACATAAAAGAAAATTATGTGCGTCAAAAAAAAAATTCTATCATTTGCATCAAAACACCACAGAAATACAGAAAGAGAAAATAGGTCAAATTAAAAATACAAAAGCTCAAGTAATCAAAACCCAATTCCGATTCTATTATCAAACCAAGATCCAAAACCCTAGAAATATATAACAGATGACCATTTCCCCAGAAACAGCCCCAGAAAAAAATCGCAAAAATCCCAACAAAATCTTGAAACTGTTAGCTAAACAATAAAACTCAGTTCAACTAAATCAAACCCAAAAAAATACCAAAAACAAACAATCGACATCGACGAGAATAATAATTGAAACATTAAATAATTCAACTGAAGTGTATAAATTATAATCAAAAAACAGGTATTAGAACTATTGTTACTAACCAATGGGACTGCAATTTAGGGTTGATGAGAGGAAAATCAGAGGAAGTTTCGGTGAATCAAAAATCTGAATCTGTACAGGGATTTTCCTCTTTTTCTTATTTATTTATTATAAGGATTTTCTTTTTGTTGGTGTGTGTTTGTGCGGGTTAATGGCGTCCCTCAGCTGAATAAAGCAATTATATTTTGCTTGGCTTGGCCATGTTATCTTAGAATATTCTATTTATTGAAATTTTCACAAGAAGAAATTACAGCTATGGTCCTCATTCTATTGAAAACGTAGCAAGTAGGCTCTGGCATATGCTCTTGAGGGCTGCAATTCTCATATTTGTGAATCCAAGGTTCTAAACGACACAAGACGTTGCGTGTCATCAAGCCTAAATGTAATAAGGTATTTCTATATTTTAAATTTTTTAATCATTTTAAAATTATTATATTAATAATTCATTTTTTAATTATTTTATTTAACTTCACAAATAAAAATTTGAGAAAAAAATAAAAATAATAAAAGGTGTGCACCATCAGGGTCTAGGAAACTTTGTTTGTTCTCGAACAAAAACAAGACTTCGAATAACTTATATCACTAACTTAAACAAATCTTCAATAACAAATTCAACGTTAAACGGCTTACCATATATCCTAAGTTCGAATTTAAACAATACTTTAGAAAGATCCAAATAATATCAAAAATAAATTTTTTATTTATCCGATACTCGACTTAGTGTGTATGATTAGCCAATATTGAACTCATACCCATACTAGAACACAATCAATTAAGTGTTGTTGATTTAATTATAATCACAATCCTCGTGTGGTTAGTTTTTTCTTGCATCTCTCGTGCAAAATCACTCCTTATACTTTTATCTTCAATCTCGGGGTATTTTTCGCATATGTGAGTTCCTAATAATCATTAAAATGCATTTTTCTACACAAAGTGGTCATAATTAATTACTTATAAATTTAGAAGAGAGATGGTAAGAATTTCTCAAATTCACACCACCAGTCTCTAGAGTTCAAATTTCAAAGTCTTTATCGGGTTAATACTCTAAATAGTCACTGAACTTTGCCAAAAGTTCCCCGGAGGTCACTGAACTTCAAAATTTTCTTAAATAGTCGCTGAACTTTGCAATAAGTTCCTAAAGGGTCACTGAATTTCAAAATTTCCCTAAATAGTCACTAAACTTTGCCAAAACCTCCTAAAAGGTCACCGAACTTTGCAAATTGAGTGACTATTTAGGGAAATTTTGACAAAATTCAGTGATTATTTAGGGAAGTTTTGAAATTCAGTGACCCCATACGAACTTTTTGTAAAGTTCAGTGATTATTTAGGGAAGTTTTGAAATTCGATGACCTCTTGGAAACTTTTGACAAAGTTCAGTAACTATTTAGAATATTAACCCGTCTTTATCGGACACATCTCTTTTAATAATCTAAATCCATTTTTCTTTCTTTCCCTATGAATATATATTTTGGTATTCTCTCTTTCTCTCTCGACATCTTATGTCCAAGATTATCTCTGTTAAATTTTCTAAATAACTCTTATAGTGAGCTTTAATCCGATGACTTTTGAGTCAGATAACCATATGGCACCAAGTTTTAAATACCCTAAAAGCTTAATAAATCAAATCATAAAGGCTACGAAAAAAAATGTAAGATGTATCACATTTTTTTTTATATAAAGATTTGAATTTTAACATTGATCAATGCCCTTTCTAGACTCTTTAACCCAAACTCTTTTCAACCAAAGATCTGATCCAAGAACTCAAAACCATCAAACTTCTATGAACACAAGTCCTAACCTTCCCACCCCATTTTTGTGTTTTTTTTTTTTTTCAATTTTTGCTTAGATTAAATTAGATATACAAACCCGATAAGAAGTTGAAAAGCAAGCAACAAATATCATAATTCTCCAAATACTTACCTTCATCCCCCAAACAAAAAGATTACATTGTCCCAAATGTAAAATCAAAGATAAACCAAACAAAAGAGCAAATGATCAAAAACTCCTCGGGGGTAGAAGCGGATAGGTGAAAGGATCATACTAGTCTGGTTGGTAGATGTCATAACAATCGGCACTTTTCTTTGTTGCTAGGTTTCAACTTTCTGTTTCAAGAACTCAAAATAAATATTAATGATAACACATAAGGTTTAAATATTTATAACGTATTCACACCAAGAAAAATTCGGATCTTCTAACATTAAGAAGATTGAAATCTAGGTGCAACTTTAAGAATGCTATCACATCAATGTAAGCTTAACGTAATGCTAGGATGTTAACGATGAGCTTAAATAAAATAAACTCAATAAGTAAACATACCTAAGTTACTAATACAAATCTTAAAGTACTGCCTAAAATGTGTTAAAAACCGTTTAAATGCATGAATTTCTAAATTAATGCAATCCCTAAAACTACTTGTAATGGGTTGCCTTCCATTAAGCGTTTGATTTATAGTCTCAAGCTCGACTTTTGCACAAGTATATCATGAATATGGCTTGGAAAGTCCTGCTTAACTTGTTCAATCTGACTTTGTTCCATATTACAACTTTCCTCCAGATTTTAACATTTCCGTGCTCCAAGTAGTATAATTTCTCCTTATCACCCATTTCGAACTCAAAAAAATACACCTCAATCTCCCCATAAGGTTTAATCACAAATTCAATTTTTGAGCAAACGAGAAAGTTGAGGGATTGCATGTTAATTTCCTCTTCTTTGAATGTTACTAATTCTTTTTCGTCTGTTATGATTAACTTTTCGATTTTTTCATATTCTTCTTCTTTAATTGAAACTTTTTAGAGTTCAACGTTTGTATCTAAAACTTTTGGCAAATAAATAATGACATTTTCATGGAAATTCTCCTCCTTTTGTTGTATTTGTTAGAAGTCCCGTAGATCTAATTCCCTTAATTGATGTTCATTAATAATCGATGGAAGCAATAATCCTACAGGTAAATCACCGACGTCATATTTTGGTGAGAAACATAATGCAACAGGTAAGTTACTCAGGACAATTTCATCAAGTTTACATTCCGCTTTTATATCTCGTAGTCCCTGTCCCATAATGAAATCTCCTACAAGTATATCTCCCTCATCAATTTCTTGAAATGTTAATTATTGTTGTCTTATGATGAAGTCACATAAGAGCATTTTGTTGAAATCAACCAATAGTTATCTGTTATCCTACTATTTTTTGTCTTTTTATATCCTGAAAAAGAGGAAAAATCTAAAATGGAAAAATAAAAATACAAGAATACATGTAGAAGTTCAAATTAGCGTCAAAATAAATGAAATTAAACTCAAATACAATCTACGACAACAACGCCAAAAACTTGTTCACGAAAATATCTTTCGAATTAAAACCACCACGAGTATACGATTCGTTAACAAGTAATAAAGTGTATTTTTAGTCCAAGTATCGTCCTATGGAGATTGATTTAGTTTAATTTTAATTATCCCCGACCTTAACCGAAAGACGAATAATATTGTGTGTTTGTTTGTGACAAAATTATGACTAAAATAATTTACTTATGCAATTATGAGTAAATTAACTAAATTAAATGCATATTTTCCTAAATGCAAATTGACGTATTTAATAAATGACAAATGCACTAGGATCCCAAATTCTCATACAATAATCATTTTTAGCCTTAGTTCTACACTTTGATAATACGATTGAATTTTGATGAATCAATATTCCTATTTTATTTAACAATCTCTTTTGAGTAACGTTAAACCTACTTTCATATATGACATACCTATATTTTTATGACGGATGCGAACATACAAGAATGCATGATTTTTTGTGAACGCTTAAAAATTCACATAGAGCATAACGATATATGTTTATCCCCTACTAGACCTTATGACAATTTACACCATGTTGAACATATTTTTCTTTCTTTCGAATACATAAAATAAGCCACAAAATTAATACAATTACCATGCACAATAATCATAGAAAAAAGATGATGGTGTAAATCATTTAAAATCCAAAAACGTGTTTTTAATGTCCAATATGTAAAACTAACTATTAAAAATTCATATTACAAGGTTTATCATTCTCCTAATACAAATAAATCTAGCCAACATGTTATGAAGAAGAAAGTAAAAGATATAAAAGTTGTTCATCACCCTAAAATTCTTGAATTCAATCTTGAACTTGAACTTGAATTTGATTTATTCTTTGCCTCTTTTTGCAATTCATTCTCCACCCCTTAATTATGTTTTGAGAATTGGTATTGATAATCCCTTTAAAAAGTCCCAAAAGATCTCCAAAAATCGTGCATATTATGGCTCAAATAGAAGTTTCCTTGTTGGAATTGAGAATGAAACAGAATTTTCTAGCCGAATTGTCATGGGTGGGCGCCAAGTAATAAACGGGGCGACTGCCCATGCATACTAAATAGCCATTGTAATTAAGGTTAAGGGCCAGACGGTTGCCCGACCTATATAATTGGGCTGCTATCTAGTTATAAAAACTTCTTGAATTTTCTTTTTAGTCATTTTCTTCATTATTTCTTTCATCTTGGTCCTCCACATTAAATTACTTCGATTTTAATACTTCAACTTTTACTCAAATGCATATTAGTCCACAAACTTCCATCCATTGACAATTGATCTTTCTTTCTTTTCTAATTGCTCAGAAATGAGTCCAAAACTGAAATAAGATAAAATTAACCCAAGTTAAGTAAAATTCAATACTAAAACGATACGGAAGTTTAGTACTATTGCTCGAATAAATGCACAAAAATACACTTATCACTAGGCTTGCATTAGTCATGCACACTCTTTTTCATATATATATAGGGAGGGCGCCTTCTTTCCACGTCATGTCCAACCCCACATTTTTTAACCTTTTAAAACACTGCTTGAATCTCGATAGACTAAGCTTACTCAACATTAATTGAAAAGTCAATTATTTTTATTTAAAAAGCCATTTTAGTTTTATTTTTGACTAAATAATAAACTTAATAACAAAAAGACAATGGAAAAGAAAAAAAAGGAAAGGAAAGAGTTTGATGGTAAAAGGTAGGTTTTTATTTTGTTTTTCCCTCATTTAGGCAATATGTGAAGTCCAAGTAGAAATATATTGAACAAAATGGCTTCGGGTGCAATTTATTTTCAAAAACTCGATGCTTCACGTTATTTTACAATAAAACACAAATTATTGTATTTTGTTGCGTTCTCTTTTCTTTAAGTTACTAGTTATGTTTTTGTTTGATTAGCGATAAGAGTAAAATTGTATATCTAACAAAATTTGACTTTTTAATTTGAGGTAATAATAGTTTCATTGCAATTTTTGTTTGTTGCACTATGTTTTAATAGAAATGAAAGTTTTCAAATATTTGCTCATTATTGCACTTCTATTCCAACTTTTTTCATGTGTTCTTATCATGAACATTTTATTAATTAGTACATCTTGTTTTTGTTGGAGGTTTTCGTCCAAGGATACATTATGAGAACGATAAAGGACTTATTCGCCTCTCATATTTTAAGTAAAAAAAAAAAAAAGACAGTAAATAAAAAGTTTTGACAAAGTATTCGCCCCTCATTCCAAAGCCTCTAATTACTTATTTGGACAGAATTGTTATCAGAGACAAATATGTACTAAATAATCAAAGGTTAAGAATAAGGATGCAACAAAAATTTGAGAAAATAAATTAACAATAAAAACGTTGAGGGCCTATACTGTAATTAAAATGTGGTGCAACAAACAATGAGCCTCTGTTTGGTGGGAATTAAAATATGATTTTTAATAAATTTTGATAAAAATTGTTGAAATGTGTGGTTGAAAAGTTGTTCGTCACATGAAATATATCATTAAAATTAATCGTTGATTTTTACTTAGATGTGATGAGAGTATAATTATCCTTTATTTAAAACTGATGATGAGTATTATTTTCTAACCTAATTGCTATGAGAACAAAGGTTGAGGACAATGAACATAAAAAATAGATTAAGGACATACTTGCTACATTTCAATAGATTGAGGACTTGACCTGTAGATAATACATGAAGTTAATGTACGACACTTAGCTAGTTAAGTACAACCTCATTATAGTTTGTCTTTACTTCTTTGTCGTTAATTAGTATTATTATTAAGCACTAAACGTAATTTAAGATACACTTGCATCTTGGATTAGGTGAACACGTGCCTAAGACATTTTAGCCAATGAAATAAACTTTATCGCAATAAATTTACTCTTATTTGGTAAAGATTAAAATCAAATTTTAAGTAGATTTTGATAAAAGTTAATGAAACGTGTGATTAAAAAGTTGCAAGTTTATAAAAAATGTAATTAAAATTAACTGTTAACTTTGACTTAAATTAAAATTTTAATTTTAATCTCTAACAAATAGGGGCTAAATTATAATTTACCCAAAAGGATGTACACCCTCCTTTATCGCAATAAATTTAAGGGCAGTTATACAATCACATCAAAACTTTTATTTCTTGCACCGCATTTTAATTGCATTTAAAATTCTTAATCTTTGTTCATTATAATAATTATTTCATTAACAATTTTTCATGTAATTCTAATTCTCAATCTTGGCATTAGTTAACACATTTTGTATTAGATAATAATTATATATCCAAAAGTTCGTTAAAATGGAGTAAAACTTATTTTCCATCATATATTTAAAAAATAAATAAATAGAAATTTCGAAAAAAAAATATTTTTTCCTTATTTCAAAACATGAAAACAAAACATTCTGATATAAATCATCATTGAGGATGAAACATACTAATTAATGTAAGATTGAAGATAAGAATTCGACGAAAAAAACAGTTAAGGAAATAATTATTACAATGAGCAAAAATTGAGACGTTTAACTGCAATTAAAATGTGGTGTATCAAATAAAAACTGTGGTACTAAATTTTAATTTTAATTTACCCAAAAGGAGTGAAATAACAAGTTAAATGACAAAAAATATTTTAAACTATAAGATAAATATTGATGATTATATAATCTTATCATCATGTATAGATAAATTTTATCTACTTTAGGGAGTTTATTTTATTCCAATTGTAACTCTCATTTTGAGCTCCATAAATACAGGTCTTGATTATCAATGAAATTTACACTTGAATTTTGATTTTCTACTTTTTTAAAAAAAATTATTCTCTATATTTTTTTATTCATTTAATTTTATAACACGTCATCAGCACGATTCTCTCAAAATCAAAGTCAATTGATTTCAAATCATACGCATATGCAATTTCGTTGCCGCACGCACGTTTTTCTTGTAGCAGTCAATTTTTATTTTACGTTAGCTATATTTCTAATTAATGTTTACATTATGTGAAATTATGCACAGTTCACTTTTGCAACTAGAAAAAAAAAACGATTTTCATTCTTCGTTGTTTCCAACGTCAAATCACACGTATAATCAGTGAAATCATTTTGTGGAAGATAATGTTTGTGTAAAACAATAAATTTCTATTAATTGCAATTAGTCTTTGTAGTCACTGTAATTACGTGTTAATTGGATGTGGGTACGTAAATTTTTACTTTATTTTATTTAACAATAGTTAATAGTTATGCATATCCCACTAAACCTTTTCTTATTTGTGCATATCTGTTTTAATTTTTTTTGCCATTCGATTAATTATCACGTTCTTATTCTTTTTAATAAGTAGTATAATTTAAGAATCTAGTACTCGTATATTTTTCTAATATAAAATTGTTGTTGTTTCTAAAGTAGCACAACATTATAATTAATATTTTAAAAAAATATTGATTTATTACTCTTAAATAAGCAATAGTAAAATATAATGTGCTCTCTAAGTAACATATGTTCAAAAAATATATATCTTGTTGTGCTCTCGAAAAAGCACAACATTGCAAATATTAACATTTTGCCAAAAAACATACTCCTAAAGAGTAAATATTTCTAAATAATAGCTTGTTGGTAATTCTGAAGTCGCAAAATATTATTAATATTTGTTCCAGAAAAGCACGATATTATAATTTCAATATTCCAGAAGAATATTGTTCGATTCTATGTAAAATCATGAATGTGTCCATTCTTCTAGTTACTTATTCAGACATTGATGTTCTAGTTAGATTTTTCATACTCCTTAAGAACATAATTAAAAATTTTGTTTTTATCTCTGATTTTTATATAATTTATTATTTCAAATAATAATATGTTATTGCTCCTAAAGAGCATGACACTACAATTTCAATATTCCAACATATTAGAAGAAATTTGCCTAATTTTAAAATATCAGCTGCAATTGATATCACATTTAGATGATGTAAGAATAATATAGAGTATCTTTGTATTTCTTTTGTATTTCGCCAGAAACAAATAAAAGAAAAATTATTAGCATTCCCTTCTAGCATGTACTTACTACACATTCATAAAAAAGATTGGATTAAATAATATCAAGAACTTGGAGTTCGTTGACCCTATAGTCACTCTATATCCTGTAGAAGCATTTTATATTATTTTGGAATCAACAGTGTAGAAATTCGCAGAATTAGACAACTAGCACAATTACAATAAAAAATGCTGATATCTAGTGTCATGGTCAGATCGTCATAAATTTGGACATGACGTTCACAACTCATTGTGATTCAAATTCAACGGTTCATTTGTAAGAAATAGCTACTTGAATAGTAGCAAATTTTTAAATACTACAATTTATTTAAAAAAAATTATCTTTGAAGAATATGAAATTCGTCGACTATTCAAATTTTTTTGAAGTTATCATATTCAAGTTAGTATATTCTTTAAAAGTCTTTCTATTCCAATTATATATTTGTGAATCTTTAGATTACCTAAATATTTTGATTTATATTTATACAAAATGAATAAGGTATTGATGTTTTAGAAGAAAGACAACCACCTTATATAAATGTTATAGAAAGAATTATATGTTGCTTCAGAAGAAGAAGAAATAATACATATTAGTATTCTTGAAAAATACTGTATTGTATTTCTGAAGAAGCACACATTTATACGTAATAATATTTTAGAAGAATATTATGATTAATATAAATGTATCAATATTCTAGAAGAATATTATTATATTATTTGTAAGTAATTATAATCAAGTGTATAGCAATATTTTAGAAAATATGGTTTTGATATTATAAAAGAATAAATACTGCTTTATGTGGACGAATAAAATTTTTACTATTGATAATAATTTATTCCCTACTAAATTAAAGAGAAACGTACTAAGTTTCTAATATGTGTGGTACAATTAAATCAAACATTATTTTGAACTAGAAGTTCAATTATTGAATGTATTATTGTTTGACACGATCAGTTCGAACATCACTTGGTCAATAATGATGCAGAATTAAAAATTCAAAGGGACATTCAATGAAGAACTTGAAAATTCTCAATTCAATGAATTCCTATAAATTATTTATTCTCTTTATTGAAAATTGATCATCATTAGTTAAAATATGGATTGAATTCACTATATTAGATGATTGCATTGTATTCGACTATTCACAACTTGAAATTTGTGAAATTACTGCTTAAATTTTAAATTATGAGTATAATTTTCAAATTATACAATCAAGATTGTGTGTTTTATTCATGTTAGTGATCCGAAATCTCAACATTTTAATAAGTATTAATTGGGTTGTCGATAAATTATCTAATATTATTACTTATTATACGCCTCCAAATAATTTAATTGAAAATAAAGTACTTCTCATTTTTGTTTAAGAAATGTTATTACGTATCATGCAAACATCATATTTCTCCCTATTATAATTGGCTTATGGTCAAAACCTGATTTTTTATTTAATTATTTGACAGTACAATATATGTATAATTAATTCACCATATTGTACTGAGATGAAAAGTAAAGAATGTTGACAAGAAGTGCATAGTTTGAACCCTTATCTCGAACGGGTAAGATTTAATAAGCAATTTGCTGATTATCAATTTTGCTTGGACAAATTCTCTCAGGATCAGGGGCGAGAAATTAAGAAGTTGAAAATAATGTACAAATGCATCATTATTTAAATCCTCGCATAAGAACACTTGAACCAAAAGTTTGCAAGATATTCATTTATATGTATTTACTGACTAAAGATATCAATAATATCTCACACATTTTGACTCGAAATATATTCATTTAGATGTATTTACTGACTAAAGAGATCAATAATATCTCACACATCATCTTTAAATGCTCCAACTTGAATTAAGCCTTAGAAGACAATTAGTTAATATGATATTTGATAAAATGCTTGAAGCGTGATGATATTCAATTCTAATAAAAAAAATCCAAAAGAAAATTGAGCAAATAACAAAAATTGTCCTATTAAAAAGGCATATACTCTTGATAAGTATTTAGACATAACAAGTTTTAAAACCCCACAAGACGTTTATGTACCTGAATGAATGAAAATTGATATATCTCAATGAGTTATGTTATTATTGAAAAGAATAGAATTGAAAAAGAAAAGGAAAAAGTAATCGATAACACTTTGCACGTGTTATATAGCATCATATAGTGAGAAATCAACACAAATGTGTTGAAATATATCGACCGAAGTCATGATTGGCAAAATAAAAAGGTCATAATCCTAAATTAAATTTACTAGAGAAACCTAAAATTTGTGGACCTGTAGTCTGAAAGTCTAAAAGTATATACTTATGAGAAAAAAAATGAAAAAGAATAAAATCGTAATATGTAGTCCACGACTCTTAATATAGTTAATTTCAAAAAGATCGTGGTGAATGAAATACATGTCCATATCATGTTATTTTGATGTTGCATGAAATTTAAATACGTGATAGTCAACTTGTCTGCCATGACTATTAATTTCATCCTTGAAAAATTTAATATGCTTGAAACATAATTCAAATGATATTATCATGATGAGAGTAAATGCGCATTGTACTCTTTTTCTCTTGAACAAGGTTTTATCCTATTGGTTTTCTTGGCAATGTTTTTAATGAGACAATTCTTTTAGCATATTCACAAGAATATTGTACTCTTTTTCCTTCATTGAGATTTTTCTCATAGGACTTTTCCTAATAAGGTTTTAACTAAACATATTCTTTGTGTGATGAATGTTTATAACCTACAAGATTTACTCTCAAAATAATAATCATATATGTATGAGACTCCCAAAGAGATCAACAAGAGCTATTTTTCGAATTATCATGTTACTACATTCATTAAAGGTTGATAAATATTGCGTATGAAGACGATGTTATTTGAAGACATTGAAGTACAATATATCAATATTCAAGACTGACGTATAAGACATGAATAGCTTGACACAAGAATTGAAATCAAGGGGAGTAGCTACACTATTTTTCCTTCGATCAAGTTTTGTCCCGTTGGATTTCCTTGAAAATGTGTTAACGAGACATCATTTTATTACTCCAAATAATTTTTACACTTTTTTTCGTTTGTTAACATTTTTATCCCATCAGGCTTTTGCCAAACAATGTTTCAATGTGATAGTTATTGTGCAAATAATCATCAAATGGAAAGTGTTGTAAAACTATAAGATAAATTTTGATGATTATGTAGTCTTATCATCATGTACATATTAGTCTTATCTAGTTCAAAGATATTATTTCATTTGAACTGTAACTCTCATTTTGATTTTTATAAATACGGCTCTAGATTATTGAAAAAATAAATAAAAAATACACACTTGAGTTTTGACTATCTATCTACCTGTCTCTCTATTTCTTTTTTAATTCTTTAATTTTATAGCAAAAAAAAAATTATTTACTTTGTTGATGAAATGATCGATCAGACCCAATTTAACACTTTATCAAGATATTGACAATTAATCGATTAAATGAAATGTCATTGAATCTGAATATGATTTATATACTTAATAGTTCAAATTATTTTTGAAATGATCTATATTAATAATTAGTTATTTATTAAAACTATTATGTAATCAATTTCAAAGTTATTGTAATCATGTCCTAGAATTCTTACGTCTCGTCAAGAAGTTCAGCCAAATTCTACAATTTATTATAAAAATAAAAACAATTAATTCTAATATAAAATTTGTTTGAGGCGAGACTATAAATTTTTTTTTATTTTTTTTATTATTATTATCAAGAATATACATTCATAAAAAAAAAAAAAACACTGTTAAATATTCATGTTAACTTTAGGTGTGATTTTAATAATAATACACAACTTAAAAATAATTATTATATACGAATATAGAAATTACCTTATCTAAACCCTTCCAATTAATTGCATTGCAAAAAAAGGGAGTCTTTTTCGTTTGTTCAATCAAGAGGGGTCTCAATTGGCGAAATAGTGCTTGAATTGAATTTTTTATGGAGTAGAAAATCATACATCGAGCTAAGTAATTTAGTTTTAGAAACATTTTTTGTCACTATATTTAGTGTAACTATGCGATACGTATCTCTGAATTGCTTCTTTTAGTTGAGTAATCCACAAACGATGAAAATGACTAAAAGTCGTCATTAAATAATTTACGAACAACTTGATATTTCCAGGTATAAGAAAAGACTAAAAATCATCATTCTTATTTACCAACAAGAAGGCCAATATATTGGTAACTCGGATTACAACATAAATACTATAATTTCACCCCAATATCACTGTAAGAAATACGGTAGCAACTGTCAATTGGTAAAATAAGGCTTGAAATAGAAAATCTTGCATACTTCAAATCGAAATTATAAAAAGAAACCTTGCACAAATCAAGCTTAAACAAGATCAAGTGCTGCTTCAACTACATTTTATTCAAAGTTTTCTTCCCAAAATCGGTAAATAATCAACCCAAATTTACAGGTTTGTAAATTTCTGAGTTTTGATTCAATTAGTTCATATTTTGTTTGATTTTGATGTTGTCGAGGTTTTTTTTAATAGGAAATACGAAATTTAACATTTAGATTAATAACTTTGAGTTAATATATATTAAAATTCAGATTTATAAAAATTGGATTGAGTTAATATATACGAAAAATCAACTTTGAATTAATTCAAGTAATGCATGCAGATTGTTTGTGAATATGAAAATGAAAAAAAGTTACATTCTCTCTTACTTTTTTTAAAAAATGTCGCAGTTCGTCTCATTTGAATTTTTTTGGATTAATAAAATAGATGAATATATTTTATTAAAATCTTCGGCGCGTGAATTGGCGCGCTGACCTCGAGAACGGAAATAGTGTAAGGCTGTTGAACCGATTTGGAGTAGGTGGAGTCAAGTTTCGAGCCTGGAACCCCTGAGCCAAAACTGACTTTACCACCCCCTTGAGATCAGTAATGTTGACAAACCTTAGGTTTCCGGGGGCATTTCCATCGGAGATCTTGTGTAGCTTTCCGGCATCGGTAATGAGAGCGTCGTCGCCCTCCGTTGTGGTCTCCGTCAATGGGGGCCACGTGTGAGGGAGAAACGAGAGAGAGAGGTGACCAAAAGAGAGGCACCGGAAGAGAGGGGTAGAGAGAGGCGACGGGAAGAGGGGTAGAGAGAGAAAGATGAGATGAGAGTGGTATTTGATTTCTATGGTTTGTGGGTGAAATTTGTATATATAATATTTAATATTTAAAATATCAAATACCTGATTTTTGAACAATAAAATATTTACCCTGATTTTTGAAGTTGGATCTTGAAATATAGGGTTGTATGTAATTTCCTCTTTATTTTTTAAGGACAATCAACCTAATTTTTCCTTTTTTAATTAGCCCATTTAACGTTTTGAGCCCATTTTGAAGAGCCAATTTAATCCACCCAAAATAATGTAATCGTAGTCAATAATTGGAAAGGATCATACAAATTAAATCGATCTGATTTCAAAAACCTTCTCGAGTCTCTACTACCTCCGTTCACGCTAGGTGCGTCGTCTAAAGGCCCTAACCAACATCTGTGAGTACCTGTTTTTAATCTTAACTCGTGAGAAGGCTTAATGTTGTTATTACTTTTTTTGCATATCTTTTATATATTAAAAGTGACTATGTAACGGAATTTCTTGTTGTAAACAGGTAGTTGCACATTTTTTCAGTATTTTTATGATAATTTTGTATTCCGATGTCCGATTGAGACAATTCAAAATACATTGGAAATCGAACTCATCTGGCTACAACTTTGATTCAGACATCATTATCCAATTTGATCATTTTCTATACCAAAAATAGGTCTCAATATGAGACTAAAACATCGGAGCATAACTTTTCGGTTGGAAATTGATTTGTAATCATCTTTTGACTAAATTTGATTCCATTGACGTCTTCCTTTATCCAATTGACTCGGAGCACTCTCAAATCTTCATCATGTGGTTCGACACAACTTTTAAGTATTTACATTTTAGTCTCCGAACTTTGGATCCCTTACAATTTAGCCATTTCTCCAAATTTGTCAACTTTTGCTTATTTTCTTCGATCTCACCAACTTACATCACAACATCAAAATCACACATCTAATTATTTATCAATTACATAAACATTACATCATTAATTATTTAATTAACCAAAAAAATTACATCTTTATTAATAACAAATTAATTCTTAAACAAAGCTATTAAATATAAATTAGACAAACTTGCATTGCATGTTGCTTGCACCTAGTGTTTAAAATAAATTGTAATAAATTTTAATTTTTTGTGTTCTTTGAATCTGTGCTTTATCTACTGTTTCTATTATGATGCATTAATCCTTAAATCAAAATAGTAATGCACAAATTTAAATCTAAAAAAAGAGAAGTTAAAAAGTTAAAAAAGGGAATAGAACATTTGAAGAAGCAACGAAAATGTGAAAATTCTCACGTAATTCTTACTTTCAATCTTGAAGTAATTATTGATAAAAAGTTATGCAAGTTTGAAATAAAGTAGCCACGTAAACATTAAACTAGAGATTTGAAGAGCAAATTCAATATTTGCCAAGCATACTTGACTTTTACATAGCAAACTTGGCAAAAACACGTCATTTTCACCAACAAACTCGAGATTACGTACAATACTCGGTTCGAAATTCCCTTCGTCCACTCAAAGATTTTACATTTTAGATTCGAAGTTCAATCATAATATAGAACCAATTCTAATTTCGACATGTCAACACCATAATTTCGACATTTCTTGTCTCAAAAAATGAAAATGGCATGAAAGTATGGACATTCACCACTTTTTCGAATTAAACAATGCCTAAATTTTATCCAACATATAATCCTCCACAAGCACACATAGTGATGGAGGTTGGATCAAATGCACGGGTTCACGTAGCGTGAAAGTACCAGATATATAAAAGGGGAAATTGCACAAATACGATATGCTTTATTTAACTTGACGGACATTATTGAAGATCCTAAAACAAATAGTAAAATCGAGTCCTTAACAATGTATGAGCTTGATTATTTTGAGTTCTTTCTTGACGCGTTAATATGATACAAATTGGTGTATGCAATCAATATTGTAAGTAAACTTCATCAAGCTGAACGCATGGATATTGGCCATCTTATCAATCTCCTAGAAGGACTCGTTTTATTTCTCGAAGAGTAGAGAGAAACATCATATTGCCATGGATGAAGCAAAACAATGGCAAGCGAAAATGAGAATTAAAAATGGATTATGAGAAAAATGTATTATTCGAAGAAAGAAGTAGTTTAATCAAGCTCGATCTTCACTTCAAACTTGATTTGAACATATGAAGACATATTTGGATTTTTTGCATTTGACTATTAGCAAATTTTTGAAGTCCTAGATGAATATTAAGCAATATTTGGAGCATATTAGACATTCGGACATTAATGAAGATGAATTATGTCCGGAGTTGACTGTCTTTAGGTGTTATTTACCAAATAAAAAAAAGAAAGCAATTAGTGTCCTATAATATTTGAAGATACTGAATTATGACTATTTTCCAAATGCCTGTATTGCTTACAAAATTTTACTAGCCATACCAGTTATAGTTGCATCGCAGAAATATGTTTCTTCAAGTTGGAGTTGATGAAGACTACTTATCCATGATTAATTATATTATGGGGAATATTGAATGGATTGACTATATTATCAATTGAGAAAATTATCATTGAAAAATTAGATTAATATTTTTGCTACTAAAATAGCAAGAAGAGTAGTATATAAGTGAACTTTTAGAACTTTTCCGACCTTATTATTTGATTATAATATTAATAATACATTTTGTTTATCACTTTATTGATGAGTTTTGTATCAACATGTAGTTTTGTAGAAATCTTTTGTCTACAAATAATTTGAATGAATACAACAATTGGAGGCCTAATTTATGAAGTTCGTCTCAGATCCCAAAAATTTTATGTATGACACTGCTCAAATCTATACACAAATATCTTAGTTTGTATAAGACCATCTTTACACAATATGTAAGCTAATAAATTAACATGCTCAAAACTTACAACGCAGTGTTATATATATCATGTATAAGATTTGAGTTAATGTTTACGTAGGTCATGCACAAAAAACAAGTCTACCACAATATTCTAACCTCACATCAACATGCTCAATCCAAATCAAACTGTTTTACTTATCCATTTACAAAATCAGATATAGTGCAATTACTTATCCATTTACAAAATCAGATATAGTGCAACTTTACATAATCCAGTTTAAGGTAGAATCTTGCTTATTGTACAATTTAACAACATGATATAAGGCTTCTTAAAAAAAGGAAAATTGCATAACTACAAATGTTTTAATACACATTTTCAAATATAACAAACTTTTGAAATCTTTTCAAAAATCAATTGGTCAAATTTTGTTATCTTTGATAAAATTTTGTGACCTATAGTTTAATTAATCACGTCACGATCACAATAATACAAACTTTTTGATCACGATTATACTAGCCACAATGACACGGGCTCATCGTCATGATAACATATTTTGTGGGTCATAATTATATATTTAGTCATAAATCACAAATTTTATTAGGTTATAAATTATTTATTAGTCACACATTATTTAGCCCTAGTTTGAGCTCTTTTTTATTGAGATTTTGAGAAAAATATATTCTGAAATAGTAAATTTTTTTGTTGGAGAATGTTTAGTTAAAAATTAAGGAAAACTTATGAATTTACGTGTAATATTATTTTATTAAAAAATGTGAAGTTGAAAATGAATTTAAAAATAAATATTTTGATTTAACGGAGCCCAAACAAGGGCTTAATTAATTGGTCACAATTATCCAATTAAATGGTCACAATCACTCCATCTCAATCCACCCTACTGTATATCACTCCACCACCCAAATGGCCGTTACCATCTCAAATCTACAACCCACCACCACCACCACCACAATCACCATTACCACCTCCATTTCCGTTGCACCACTACCACCAGCACCATCATCTGAACCGGGTCCATAACCACTAGACTTTATCTGCACCTCAGATAATCATCACTACCTCCAATGCACCACCACCTGCCTATAATGCATCACCACAACGGTCCTATTCCAGACACATGCACCATGGTGTACCACCACATCCAATGCACCATCACAACGATCCCATCTAACCAGATCCACAGTACAATAAACAGTGCTGTCATGTTTAGCCAATTAGCATTGGTGCGATAGAGAAAAGATTGAAGTAGTGGCTCATGATTGAAGCACTGGCTGTGCCAGTTGGGTTGTTGTGAGCAATAGAGAGAAGGGAATAGATAACAGGCTGAAACACTAGCTCACATTTATATGCAGCATTATTGACTTAGGGTTTTTTCGTTGACAACCTGGTATGTATCCCGATTGTAGTAATAGGAGTGGCGACTGTGACGATGGGCGACAGACAATGGTGGAGATGCGTTGGGTGTGGACTTGTGGAAGTGGGGAAAGAAATGATGTGAATTGGGATGGAGTGTAAAAGATAGTCAAGTGGTTGGTTTTCGATGATGATGACGTTGGTCGAAGTTGGTGGTGGCGACGGACGAACCTATAGATAGAGAGAATGAATAGGGAGATTCCCTCTAAAATGGCATCTACTTCCTTTGGTTCTTTAATTTTTGTTTTTTTACTAATTTTTTTTATTTGATAAATTTGTTCTTTCAATAAAAACAAAATAGTAGAGATTACAGTTACAAATACAATATAAAAGGCAATTTTTCATCCTTGCCCAACTAAAGTTGAAGTAGAAGATAGATTTCCAATCTATTTCATGTCATAGCCATAGCAATATTAAGATTTATAGTAAATCCTTAATTTTTTTTTACAGATATTAAATCAATTATGAAATAGTTGTTGATTTGTGTGACCACTTGCTTGATTTGCGACACATTATTATATTTATGAAGATAAAAAAAAGTTGTCACATGATCAACATATTGCTCATTTCAGATGACACACATCTCGATCAAGAAATTCGAGAAAATCTCTCAATTTTATAAATTTTTAAATTAAAATCCAATCCAAGAAACAATAGTGTTTCATCCCTCACTTTAAAAGAAACATAATTGCCAAGCTTAATGGCAATTGCATCTGAGTTTCAAAATTTCGGATTAAAGTGATAATCAAAATGAAGTAACTTGGACATTTCATCCTTCATTCCAAGAATGTTGTATAGCGCACATGACTCAGTTAACAACAAAAAAAATTCATAGAATCCACAAGGAGGGACGAATTGTGCCGATTACTGAAGGGGTTTGGTAATGATGGAAAAAGGTTTGTAAATGTTCGTTACTTTGCATAAAGATTGAGGACGAAATGTGCAAAAAACCCTAATTTGTATGCTCTTTATTTTTATATTTTCATCTCTTTCTCTCCCACCAAACACGCTATTTTCGAGTTAAATCTTTTATTGGTCACTGAACTTATACCTCTCTCATGACTTATTTACTAAACTTTAAAATACTTTTGGGTTGTACTTGTCGCTGAATTTTAACACATTACACTTCATCGCTCACTTGCCATGTTTCATTAGTTATTGAACTTATATCTTCGTCATGTTTTACTCACTGAATTCCAAAATGCTTTCGAGTGGTCATTGCATTTTATTTATCGAATCCAATTGTTTAAAAATTAAAAATTCCAGAGTAAAAAATATCACACTTGAAAACGACGTCATTCTTCCTCTCTTGAATTACCTTGTGAGAATTCTTAAAATTATATTTTATTAATATTGATTAATATTAGAGGAAATTACACCTACACTTGCTATTAGATTTTCAATTTCACAAATCATATCACAAGTTTAATTTTTCAAATATCAGGTTTTTCATATTTAATTAAATATTATTTATACAATTTCATCCTATTTAATTTAATCCCAAATCAAACCCTAATTCATTTCTCCCTTTACCGTCTCTCGCGTCTCATCTCCTGTCAAACCTGTTCCTCCGCCTCCGCCGCCGCAGCAGCGACCACCGAATCTTCCTCCCCTCCCTTTCCGTTCCCGTTCCCGTTCCCCTCTCTCTCCATTTCACTTCATCGCACCCTCTATCAGCGCCGATGACCAGAAACCTGAAGCTAAGAAAACTGCATCGTCTCACTGGTGGACATCGCCATTCGGGTTATCGTCAGACCCGGACTATATACAGTCCGACGATAAGAAGAGAAACCTGAATCCGATACAGGCGAGGTCTTGGTTCACTCCGGGCTCCTTCACGTCATCGTATTGAGATGTAACCCGAATCCGAAAAGGCGAAGCAGCTCCGGTGGAAATCTGGACTCGCCGAATGCGGAGGTCGCTACGTCGCAACTTCCAATAATGGCAGTTGTAGGCTGTGTGTGCGTTGGTGAGGTTGGGCGCTGTGAATTGAGAATTTGAAGTTGGTGGCGGACGGTGGTTTTTTGTGTGTGTTCGCTCGTTTTCTGTGCGTTCTGTGTGTGACCAATAATGGTTTTTGGTTGTGGTGTGGTGCAGGCGGCGGTTGTATGGTGGTGGTATTGTCCTTTTTGTTGTTGTTGGAGATGGTTGTGGTGTTGTGGCGATGGCAATTTTTGTTGGTGGCGTGGTGCAGGCAGTGATTATGGTGGTTGATTTTGTGGTGAGATCGTAGTTTTTGTCGTCGTCGGAGTGGTAGTGGCGCCATGATTCCGTGTTTGGGTGGTGTTAGCGGTGGTTGTGTGTTCTGAGTGTGATTTGTGACTTGGCGGTGGTCACAAACGATTTTGGTGGTGGTCACAAATAATTTGATTGTTTGTGACCATTTTGGTGGTTCCGTGTTTGGGTGGTGTTGGCGGTGGTTGTGTGTTCTGCGTGTGATTTGTGACTTGGTGGTGGTCACAAACGATCTTGGTGGTGGTCACAAACAATCTTGGTGGTGGTCACAAATAATTTGATTGTTTGTGACCCTTAATTATTAATTGTGACCAAAAAATTATTAATTGTGACCAATAAATTGATAAATTGCGACATAAATAAGTATTGTGACTTATAAATTTTGTGATTTGTGACCGATATAAGAATTGTGACTTTTAAATTTTTAAGTTGTGATCGATGAACAAATTGTGACCTATGAAATTTTTGAATTGTGACCAAATTGTATAGATTCGTGACTTTAAAATATTTGCCGGAATCAGAAAAGTCATCGGAACGGTCGTCGGAGAAGAGTGATGATCGGAAAAGGTCGCCGGAATATCTCCGGAGTTGTAGGGGTGGTGGAGGGGGGTGAGTTAATTATTTTATGGTAGAATTAAATATTAATAATAAATTAATTTAGTAATTATTATTTTATAATTAAAAATTTAAAAGAAACCTGAATTTTGAAATTTGTTTTTGTATTTTTGAAATGTGTAAAAGTAAAAGCATGATTTATGTATTCTTCCCTTAATATTATTGACTCTAAATCCAATTTTTCATAGCCCATTTAAGATATAACTTTTTATTTTATTGATTTGAGTCTTCCACCTCCATCGAAATAAATAAATAATTCAACCATTTTATTTTCTCGGTGTAAGGAAAGATTATGATCTAAATTAAAATTTATGTTAATTGGAAACTATTATTCTTCTTCCCCATGAACATAGTTTTTATTTTTTAACGAATAGAGAAATTATATTTTCTTGATCAATATCAATATTCTCGTTTTAAATTGAGAATCTCATTATTTAGTCGATATTTATTTTATTTTTTAGTCTACGTCGAATTTCACATAAAATCAATTTTACTCAAAAACATTATGAAGTTCAATGACCATTCAAAAACATTTTGAAGTTGAGTGAGTAAACCGTGACGAATGTATAAGTTTCGTGACTAATGAAATATGGTGAATGAGTGGTGGATCGCAATGTGTAAAAATTCAATGACCATTTGGAAGAATTTTAAAGTTCAGTAAGTAGAGTGTGATGGAGGTGTAAATTTAGTGACGACTCGAAAGCATTTTAAAGTTGAGTAAAACATGACGCAAGTATACGTTCACGTGACCAATGAAACATTTAAGGTACATTTAATGTTTTCAGTTTTGCAAATGGCTGTAGCTAGAAAAAAAAATATTGTAGATTTTAACAACTTTAAAAACGTATATATATTATATGATAATATATTATTTTTTTTTGTTTTTACCATAGTCCATTTTCAAGGAATAAAATGTTGTAAAATAATTTTCAATATTTCAAATCAAAATGATTTTAAAAATTTTTTTTTTCAATTTTTTTTTTAAAAATGATAAACAAAACGCATTTTTAATAATTTTAAAATAGTTCATGAAAAAAAAAATCGAAAATAAACACAAAACTCAAAGTTGGAAATTGAAACACAAAAACCTCCGTACTTACAGACTTCAAAGTTCAAACCTAGAATCCTCTCTCTCTATACTCTCATCTAACAATGACAGCTATGCTTGTAAGGCCATCTCTAGTGCTGCACCAAAATTTGCACCATTTTGCATCAAATCTTGCACCAAACTAAAATTCATCTCCAACCATTACACCAAATAAACAGTATTTAATCATTTTCTTTTCTTTTTTTATTTTTAATAATTTATTTATTCGAAATATTATTTATTTATTTATTTTTGAAATTCATAAATTACAAAATAAATAATTACGTTAAATTAAGGAAAAATTAAATTCATTAATAAATATATTATTAAAACATAGTACAATTAGTAGAATCACTTCAAAAATGAAAAATATTAAATCATGCCATTAAAAAACAGTGTACTGCGATTCGAATTTAAATATTATAATATGGATAAATCTATATGTACATAATTATTGTATATAATGGATTACATAGGTCCATGTGGAAGAAATCCGACCGTAGATGTGAAGTGTGGAAAATTCAAAAATTGTAGGCTACCGATGTATGCGCACCACATGTCAATTATGTAATGTGTTATTTAAATGATTATGTACTTGTAGCATGGTTCTTATAATATTATGAAGTCGAAATATCATTGCAATTTAATTCTCGGAATTCGTATGTTCTTCTCACAAATGATATATTAATTCATTTTGAAGTGCAAAGTGAGCCTATTTATTATTGATTTGGAAATTATTTTGAGGATATTGAAGGATTTGGAAGCGATCTTCCAGATTACTAAACTATGCACTTGTTTTTATGCATCTTTTTCTTTAAATAAAACTAGATTAATGTAGGTATGTGATCGTTGTAATATATTTCGTGTTAATTATAAATAATATTGTTTGTTATATTTTAAATTTTTTTATTCTTATTTCAATTAATCTAGTAATTATTATTTTCAATATTTTAAATTTATTTTAAATGCAAATAATAATAATAAAAATGAAAATCATAATAATATCCTTAATAATAATAATAATAATAATAATAATAATAATAATAATAATAATAATAATAATAATATAACACAAATGACACAAATACCCTCAAACAATTCCTACTGTCTCTCTTTCAAACTTTTTATGCAAAGTTTGAGATACAGTGAATCGATACCATTTGATCCAAAAATCAAATGTACTTTTCACCGTAGGCAAAGAGAGGTACAACATCAAAAAGACCAAAAACAACTAGAAGAAATGACCAATGAATAGAACAATTCGGTAATTCAAGTGAACGAAGCAGTAGTTGCAGAATCAATAAGGGGTTCTAGGTCTAATACTTCTATGCGGGTTTACTTGCATCTTACAAGAGCATCGTTGAAACATCATCCAATGGCTCCTTATCCACGAAGACAATTGATGAAACCTTAGAGTTGTTTAAGAGAGTGGCTACTACTACGGCCACGTAAGCCTCTAAGCAAGTTGTTTATAAGAAGACGTCAATAGTGTATGATGTAGATACTTATACCGAATTGTCTGCAAAAATTGACTCGTCGGTTCATAATGTGGAGACCATATCACAGTCACCTAATGCAGTACAGGCCAAGCGGCCAAATTGTGAAGACTACAAGGTAGATCATACCAAATCAGAATGTCCCGTTGTTGCACAAAATATTGAATAGGTTGAGTATGTACTGGTGGGCCAGTGCTAACAAAATAACCCATATCTTGATATTTGCAACCCTGGTTGGAAGAAGTATGACAACTTTTTTGGAGTAATCAAAATCTTACTACACTGCTTGGTTCTCACTCTCAGCAGTCTAAGAACAAAAGTTCCTTGGAAAAGGTGTTGGCAAATTTATAGAAAAGACGGATCGCTACTTGGAGGCAAACATTTGATTGATGAAAAAGACTGAGACAATCTTTCAAAATTAGAGTGCTTCAATCAAGAACCTGGAGACTCAGATGACACTTACTATATCAGGCAGAGAACTAGGTACATCGCTAAGCAATACATAGGTGAATCCCAAGGAATAGGTCAAAGTAATTACTAAGAGGAGTGAGGTCCAGTTACATGAGATTCATGTCAAGAGATCAGATGCAAATAAGGAAAAGATACATTTCACCGATGAGGAACATGTGAAATAGACTGAACAGACAACAAATATATTTACCAACAAGAGTTTAGGTACACTATAGGTTAAGGCAATCGTTCCTATCAAACCATACGAGACTCTAATTTTGTTTTCTCAGAGACTACAAAAACACAAGTTAGACAAGCAGTTTGTGAAATTTCTAAAAATCTTTAAGAAGCTCCACATCAACATCTCTTTTGTAGATATATTTGTTCAGATGCCTAGTTATGTCAAATTCATGAAGGACATTTTATCTAATAAACACAAGCTGGACGCACATGAGACGATGATACTAATAGATGAGTGTAATGCTATTTTACAAAATAAGATACCTCCTAAACTAAAAGATCCAGTTAGTTTTACCAAACCTTTCATTATTGACTATTATTATTTTGATAAAGCATCATGAGATATGGGTACAAGTATTGACTTGAACTTACTCTTTGTTTTCAGGAGACTAGGTTTAGGGAGGCTAAAGCAACTACAAAGACTTTACAGCGACGAGTCAGTCTATCAAGCACCTAAGAGAAATTATTAAAAACATCATTGTAAAAGTGGACAAATTCATCTTTTCGATTGATTTTATTATTCTTGACATGAAGTTTTAAAGGTTTCGAACAGCGAATGGCAAAAATAAAAAGTTAAAATATAACCTGCAGAAAAAAAGTTTAGGACCATAGCTACAATTATTTATTTTTAATTTTAGCCATCTTTAAGTGGATTTAACTGCTCTAGTAACAGACTTGAACATAGGGGGTCTTCCATATATAAAATGTCATCTAGGGCATTTTTCTTCAATTTAAAAGGATAGAGGTATTTCGAAGTAGAGATAAAGGATATGGGATTTTTGCGCCAATTACCCTTTTAAAATAATAAGATAGCTATAATAGACGGGCTTAAATGTCATTTCATGTGAGGTTTCCTGTAATTCAAGTATTTAACAGCCTATTCAGAGTGGTACTTGAATTTTAGTTTATTTGTAATTGGGCCCTTTGATTTTGTAACTGAGATAAAATGTGATAAGAGTGATAAAATTTGAAATTAAATTGATATTCAGTCATTAAACTGAGACAAATTTAATATTTTTGACCGAATTCAAATTTTTTCTAAATGTTCAATGATGGATGAATTTTACCCTTGACAATGCGAAATCCAGACAATGCTGTTTTCTATTTTTCATTTCTTTGATAGATATGAGAATAAACATACTACGTGGAAATCCTATTGGAGGATGATTTGGTCATTGAATTTTGAGTGAAATCTCAATTAAGTCACTTAACTTCAATATGTTACTACCGAAATATTAAACTTCAACTGACTTTTAATTTAACCACTCTATTAGTTCAGTTACTAAACTTAACTTTCCAATCCAATGAGTGAAAAGCGGACAAAATCCAAGTCAATGTACTACCTAATTCAAAACCTGAAATATAATGCCACTTGATGATTATGATGATGTAGTGAGGCCAATGTATATACAACTACTATTTGTAATGGCCCGATTTTTTCACAAACACTTGAGGGTTTTCAAAAGTTGTTTTTATTTGCAGAACGATAAAATAATATTTTTAAAATAAAAATACCTGAAATATTCATAATGAAAACATAATCACAAATTAAATAAATGTCTTTGAACAAATTAAACAGGCTACTAATTTTAAGAAAAAAATAAACTTAATGTTTTATCTTTTCGATTCCTCTTGGCAGTCGTATCACCATCCAACCACTGTTCCAATCGACCCGAACTAACATGTAAAATTTTGTAAGAATGAGTATTTAAAAATATCAGTAAGATGATACGTGTAGTTTTCATACATATCATAATAAAATAAATATTTTATACCACTATTCTCTTATGGAGTATATCGGTGACCAAGCGACACACTCATCTAAGGTCATCTTAATTTGCCCTAGGAACTCATATTTCTTAATAAAGAACTCGAAGGTTCACTGGCAATTCATGCATAAATTACTGAATATAAAGCATAATGAAACAAACTGATGAAGGCAAAAATAATAATTCCATTTAATTTCGGGTTTGTTCGTTTTTAGCGAATTACTAGTCTAATTTGATTGGAAACGGGCCAATGATCACAACTCAGGGCCTTTGGCCCTGATGCACGTCAAATTTTGGGCAAATTCCGTCGTTTAGGCCATCAATTAAGCGTTTTTGCCGTTTATGGTAATTTTTGTTTTGGCAATATCTTAGTCAAATAAACTCGGATTTGATTTCCGTTTGTTGGGGGATGATCCTGGTAATTAGGAGAATCAAGATCCGTGATTATCTCAATTTTTTCCATTTTTGGAAAAAATAATATTTTCTTATTATTATGTAATATTTCCGAATTTTCTTAGGTTTTTCGCTATTTAAACATTGTAAGCCATTTGAGGCAGCTTAGTTTTTGAATGAAATAAAGTTTTATTGAATTTCTCTTGATTGAAATTCTTTTTGTGAGATTTTTGTCTTTCCTATAAGCTTCCCCTGCATCAGTTGGTATCAGAGCCGAAGTCGTTCCTTCACCATGCCGTCAAGGAGACGTCAAGAAGCCCGTGAAGCCCTAGTAGAGGAGATAAATAGACGTGATAAAATCGCACAGCTGCGTCAACAAGTGGAGTTGCTGACACAGCAAGTCGCTGCACTTATGCGCAACATGCGCCCGGAGGTCGTGGTCGTCATGGGCGAGTTCCGATTGAGGAAGTCCAACACCATGATCGTGATATTCGGATGTTACGATTGAAGACATTGAAGAAGCAACGAGAGGGGGAATGGTTTGATTATGAAGGCCCGCCTATTTTTGACAATGAAGACATTGAAGAAGCAACGAGAGGAGGGAGAATTTGATTATGAAGGTCCGTTTGTATTTGACAATGAAGATATTGAAGAAGCAACGAGAGGAAGAAGAGTTTGATTATTACGGTCCACTGTATTCGACGGTGAAGGTGTAGAAGAAACTTGATAGAGAATGAAGAGTTTGTGGTTGGTGAAATGGGCCAGGCATTGGTGGTGAGGCGGAATTTTGAGACTCCACGGAAAATAACAACATTGGTTGTGTAATAATATCTTCCGGTCGACGTGTCTTGTATGGGGAAAGAAAAGCGTGTTGCTTCCAGATAAAGGCTCAGTAAAAACAGTTGGGGATGGCGCCAATTTACTGACCAGAGTGGAGTTCGAGACAAATATGGAAGGATATGGGGTTGTGTATGTGCAGGTGGAAAAGTTAGTTGACAGTGAGCAGGATGTCACTCGTAGGGTTCAGCCATCGCTAGAGGAGTTTCATGAGAACTTCCCAGAAGAGCTTCCAGATGGATTGCCGCCGGAGCCGCCATTTCGTTGTGTTAATTCTGATGATGATGAGGTTTCTTCCCCGTCAAATTCGAGGACGAATTTTTCTCAACTCGTGGAGAATGATGAAGGCAAAATAATAATTCCATTTAATTTCGGGTTTGTTCGTTTTTAGCGAATTACTAGTCTAATTTGATTGGAAACGGGCCAATGATCACAACTCAGGGCCTTTGGCCCTGATGCACGTCAAATTTTGGGCAAATTCCGTCGTTTAGGCCATCAATTAAGCGTTTTTGCCGTTTATGGTAATTTTTGTTTTGGCAATATCTTAGTCAAATAAACTCGGATTTGATTTCCGTTTGTTGGGGGATGATCCTGGTAATTAGGAGAATCAAGATCCGTGATTATCTCAATTTTTTCCATTTTTGGAAAAAATAATATTTTCTTATTATTATGTAATATTTCCGAATTTTCTTAGGTTTTTCGCTATTTAAACATTGTAAGCCATTTGAGGCAGCTTAGTTTTTGAATGAAATAAAGTTTTATTGAATTTCTCTTGATTGAAATTCTTTTTGTGAGATTTTTGTCTTTCCTATAAGCTTCCCCTGCATCACAAACCATTCGCACAAAAAGTATTTTACTTTGATTGATCAAACAAGTTTTTGAAAAAAATATACTAAAAATTTACAGTTGCTTTATGTGAAAGCTACCGTGTAAAATTCTTTGGTGATGAATTGCACACTATTTATAGTTAAAAAAAAAATATAGTGGTTGAGTTTTGGTACAAATGAGATGGAAAAATCGTATTTATCAAATTGAATAATTATTGAATTTTTAGTAAACAAATTATAATATGACGTGTATATAATACCTATCACAACAAAAGATAATTCTAATCACAATACATGTTAGTGATAACAACTTTTGAATTCAAATAGAATTCTAATCAAATAAAAAAAAAAAATCCCAAGTTCATTCCTTAGATACACGTGACTATCCCTCATCTAAATTCAATTTGACTCAAAAAAATAAATAAATTACAATTTATTTGAACTTCAATACTTGAAACTAAACGAATTAACTTTTTCTCGAACCTAATTTACATGATTAATTACGAGCTATCCAACGAACCCCATATTGATATACTTTTCGTCGCTTTAACAATATCTAAACATTTAGCCCAAAACTTGATGTTAACACGTATATCACTTTAGTCTCTCAACTTTTCAAAATAACAAAATATAGCATGTAAAATAATTAAATTCTATTCTAAAATTTTCGGGGCATTACAATATTCTTGTCCCGAACCCCGCTCATAAATAATATGTTGGTAAGTTCTAGTATGTTCTCATCCACGAATTGTTCCACTCTATCGGCCGTTAGCATTTCAAGCACAAATTGTTAAATGAAAACATAAACAAAATTACAGGGAGATAAAAATCATATGAACAATGCACACACTTAATAAAATAACTTCCATAATGCATTGAGAAATCTTCTTGAGATATGAAAGTTCATAGGCAAGGTGGGCATTTGTGATTAACACAACTATCATGAGATCGTAGAAATGTAAAAAGATCCATGACGTATGTAGGGAGAGTTTTATTTATAGTCACTATCTATATGAACAAAAGGACTCAAGCTAGAAAACTATAGGGTGATTCAAGATATTAGGTTATACATTGAAATTACCACAGAGGGGGATCGAGGATAGATCAAGCCCCTATTTCAATTAAAAAAGTTGATTAAAATCTAAGTAAATATTAACAATTCAAATTTCTGCAATTGGATCCTATAAATGGATTTACCTTCTCCTCCAATAGAATGACTTGATCTTGATAATATATATTACTGCAATTGGATCCTTGTGCATTGGATTTTCCTTTAGGTGACCCATCCAACATGCAGTTTTAGTCCGAAAATGTTCAAGGTACTAGATTGAGTAAATCTAATGGTTAAGTTGCTGCATCTACACTCGTGGGCAGAATGTGAAGATCTTCGATCAATAGAAAAATGTTATTTTTGCAATTTTTTTAAGAACTTAAACTTAGCTGATTATGTAATGTTGTCGAAATATTAAATATCCGCTTCAAATTGTTCGGATGATGTAATTTTATTTGAGCCAGTCTATCGATTAATATTTGTAGTTACTTGAGATAGAAAATTGTTCCTTGCATGCAAACAATATAATGAATAATTTAGTATTTTTCAATATTTGTTTTAAAAGAGTATTTTCATGGATATTAGAGTGTGTTTGGTAGGGATTTTTGGGGGAAGAATTGATTTTTGAATAGTAATATGATGGGAAATGTGTGGTTGAAAAAGAAGAAAAAAGTATTGATGTGATGGAAAATATTATTTTATTGAAGAATGTGTGGTTGAAAATGAGAATTGATTTACTGTAGAAAATGAGAAGTTTTACCAAACAAGCTCTTAGTGTAATTTTAGTTTATTCATCAAGGCTGGTTAAGTTTTTTTTATTTAATTATTATTTAATAAAGATTTTATAATATATGGATTTATGCTATATTACATTTTGATTTCATTACTAGACATTAACTATTTTATGCACAAACAATATAGATCACTAGACATTAACCATTTGATCGTTAGATCTTTTTGTGTTTTGATCCTAGGTTGAATATGGAATATTATGGCTCGATCATCAAACTATGCGTTAGATGAATGAATCAACAAAGAATGGGTTTGAATCAAGAAAACTTTGAAAGTGTTGTTTGATCTTCAATAATGTGTTTTCTATAATGAAAGAATGATTCAACACACCTTTGGGGTGATCTAGAGCGTTTATATTTATAATGGGAAGTGTATATGGTGAAATAAGACTCAAAAATCAAGAAATGAGGTTTCACCATGTAACAGGGTCGCTCGAGCGCCAATGAGGCATCGTGAGCACCAAGATACTGTTTTTGGCACATAAGTGCCAAGTTAGCTACAGTTGAGCAATCATTAGTATTTTCATCATAATTTTCTCTTTCATTATCAGATTGAAGTAATTTAAAGTGGGTTGAAAAAATAATTCAAAGAGCTACAATGCTTCTATAAATAGCCTTGAAATACCCATGATTTTTATGTGAAAAATGTGTCGCAACTTGTGGCTAAGAATTTGGAGCATGATTTGTGCAACACTTTTTACATTTCTTTGACTTCTAATTGCATTCCAATGATCGCATATGATCTTTTTGGACATTATGGACTTCTTCAAATCTATACTACAAATCACAATTCTTTGGACTTTATTACAACTCAATTTCAACTCAACTAACCTAGATTTTGGATACTGATAAAGCCAATTACAATTAGAACTCTAACAACATCCCTACCTTTAAGACTAATAAGTGATTAAATATAAATTGTTAATACCTAAAATGTCCACGAGAATAGTCTAAAAAACTAAGTAAAATCTATGCATTAATTTGGCCTAACGTCATAGCCTATTATCAATACTAGTTTCACGGTTAATAAATGTTATAATCCATTTTAGGGTTGAATGCACCGCATGTCACCCCATTTTGAGTGGAGGTGCATCAAGCTCACTTATCTTCAAATTGGTGTTACCAAACCACGAAACTTCAATTTGCTAGTAAATTTAGTTACTCATCTTCAATTTGGTGTAATCAAGCCACACAACTTTGATTTGCTTGTAGATTGATCACTTTGTCTGTTATTATTAGTTTAATTAACGAAATATATTGAACTTGATGTTAAAAATAATTAATAGCTAACATGTAAAAAACGTGCTTTCAGTTCATACATAAAAATAGTTAAAGATGGATTATGTGCATTTTTGTGTGGCATTGACATTTACAATAGTCATATGTTAGCTTTAATGTCCAAATCATATATTAGATCAATTAGATTGACTGTTCAATTTATAGCAATAATTACATTTGCAAGCAAATTGAAGTTAGGTGACTTGATTGCGCCAAATTCAAATGAGTGACTTGATATGATGCAAATCGAAGTTGGATGATCTGATGCACTAGATTACATGAGGACCTAGATGCACATCCACTCAAAGTTGAATGATCGCCAATGCATTTAACTCTCCATTTTATTTAAGTTTTTAACAATGTATATGTTTCTTTCTTTCACTTTACATGTAGATATTACAAAATTACTTGTCTCCAACTTGCCCTATCTAGAATGGTAACCTCCGTCAAATTCTTCGAACTTGTCTAAATTATCTTTTAATTTTAGTTTATTTTATGTTTACAATTTAAATTGTATTTAAAAAATAATGATTAATGTATAGATGATATGATATTTTATATATTATTCTCAAAGACAATTTAGGTATCTATTTAATTTACCAAAAAAAGCCGATAAAAATTTAAGTTGAAGTCAATAATTAACTTTTATTAAAATTTAGTAAAAAATTAATAATAAATTAAATCATACAGTAACTTAATCACTAATTAGTAAATTAGAAATAATAAAGAATCAAGAGTTTTAAATATTTTTATCCTAATATACACACAGAGGAAAGAAAAAACAAAAAAACAAAAACGTAATTAGGAAACAAATAGTATACCAGAATGATAGACAAAGATTGTTCATGGAAATCGTGTAAGGACCCTAACTCTATCACAACAGCAATTCTCTTCTAACTGATCTTTCCATATTTCTCTCTCTACAATCTACATAACTACTATATCTAATACTCATAATCCATACAATATCCCTACATTTAATTTTACTGTTACTTCCAGAAACAATTGATAAAGGCAAGCAAATTATCATGGCCGCACAAGAAGGTTCTGATTTTCATGTCGACAGCAAATTATCAGCAAATTATCATGGCCGCACAAGAAAATATTCCGCCCGGTTACCGATTCAAGCCGACAGACAAGGAGCTACTGTACTACTTGAACCTCAAGATTCTGAATAAACGTATATTGACTGATGCCATAAAAGATGTTGATCTCTACAACTACCATCCCAGCGATCTTTGCCGTAAGTTTCATTATTTCTTGATGTTTCTTGGCGGTTCTTTTCTTATTATCTTCCTGATCAGTTATCATTTATATTCACATTCTTTGGAATTTATTAACATGATTATCAGAGAGCGAGATGAATGGAACACACGAGGGCTACTTTTTTACTTCCAGAACTAGGAAGTATCAAAAAGGTAGTCGGCCGGACCGAACAGCCGCTGATGGTTACTGGAAAGCAACGGGAGGCGACATCATTCTCCACAACAATGGCCAAGAAGTTGGAAGGAAAAAGGTGCTTGTCTATTATGAAAGAAAATCTGATAATAATAAAGGAACAAAGACTAACTGGATAATGCACGAGTTTACGATTCATCAAATGAAGGATGTTGCATGTTCTTCTACAAATGCAATTCCAAATGACAAGATGGTACGTAAAAAATTTCATATTCATTGATTAATTAATTTGTTCATATATTTATTCTTGTTTGGGATAATTACTTGAAAACCTAGGGTGGTTTAATTGATAATTACTTGAAAACCTAGGGTGGTTTAATTGATAATTTAGGGTATCTTTTGTACTGATAACCTTACGATTTTTTTTTAATTATCACTTTTCATTAATCAATCAGTTCATACATATTATTGTTGTTTGGAACTTGAAACACGCTAGTGTTTCTAATCAATAATTCTAGGGTTCTTTTTGTTTTTGTTTTTTTAGCCCCATCAAACAATAAATAAACTTTGATATTTTTGTAACACGAATTTGTTTTATATTTTTTGCAGTTGGACAAGTGTGTATGCAGAATTTATAATAGAACATCAAAATCCAGCAAAAACAAAGAACAAGACACACAAAGAATCACGATCCCAATACAAGAGGCTCGTGACCCTGATGCAAATTCGTCAACAACGTCGTCTTATCATAATCCTGTGCCGGAACTTGATCAGACGTCCTTGCAAGGTGCTTATCTTCGTGAACAACGAGCAAGGATTAATGATCAATATCAGTTGGTTCACGAACTCGTTACATATGTGCATGGAGATATGGCAATTCAAAGTAATATTCTTCCATCTCCTGAACTTACATACTTTTGTGGTGATCATATTCTTCCATCTGCTCAATCTCTTGCAAACATTCCTGGTGATCAAACCAACGTTACTCTATATAATCCTCTGATTCCACCTGAGACTGGTATGCTAAGCAATGATCAGTATCAACATATTACACACATGAATGGTGATTTGGGGACAAGTAGATTTGCATCTTCCACTAGCAATGATGATGGTATTTACTTGGATTTCACGACTCCATATTTTTTGCCTCAATTTGATTTATCGCCGCCAATGGATCCTAATATACTAGATTCTCTATTGTGCGACTCATCTAATGCCCAATTACAATCTTTGCCAATTCCACTTGGTCAATCAATAGAACGGTTTGATCTTGATAATATATTACCGCAATTGGATTTACCTTCTCCTCCGGTAGAATGGCGTGATCTTGATAATACATTACTGCAATTAGATCATTGGGCAATGGATTTTCCTTTAGATGACTCATCCCACATGCAGTTTCAGTCCGAAAATGTTCATGGTACTGGATTGAGTAAATTTGATTGCGAAGTTGCTGGATCTACACTTGAGGACAGAATGTGAAGATTTTCGATCAAGAGAAGAATGCCATTTTTGCAGTTTTCTAAGAACTTAAACTTTGCTGATTATGTAATGTTGCGGAAATATTAAATATCCGCTTCAAATTGTTCAATTGGTTTGTGATGTACTTTTATTTGAGCCAATCCAGCGATTAATTTTTTAGTTACTTGAGATAGAAAATTGTTCCTTTCATGCAAACATTAGAGTATTATTTAGTATTTTTCAATATTTTTTTTTAAAGAGTATTTCTAATAATAATAACTTATGGATATTAGTGTGATTTTAGTTTATTCATTCCACATATTTTGTTGCTCTCTCTTGTGCTATTTTATCCACTTTTAATTCCTTTTCTTACAAATAGTAATGAAATCAAAATGTAATATAAACACGTCTAGTAGAAAATTGATTGGCTGTTGGGATGTTGAAGCTAGGCAAGCTTGGGCTCGTGCCAAGTTATCACTGTTGATGATTGGGTGATTTTTGTTTGTTCAACAAAATTTTAATGGGACTCTTAGACTTCGATTCGTCTTAATTAGATTATTAACTTCAATTTAGTTTTATTGTGTCACTGAACTTCAATTTTTTGTTTTGCTCTCTTACTTTGTTGTATTCTAGATTGATTTTAAAAAAATTAATTGAAGTATATTGCAATATATTCTTATGTAATCTATGCATGACATGTCAACTAACCATTAAGCAACATTACAAGTGTTACAATAGAAGAAAAAAATGACTTTTGATCTAAAGAAATTATCATAACTTTGATATTAAGTGGTAAAATTGAGATAAAATGAGATAAGATTGATAAAATTTGAGATTAAATTGATTTTCGGTCATTAAAAAGAGACAAATTTAATTTTTTTGACCGAATTGAATTTTTTTTTTTCTAAATGTTCAGTGATGGGTGAATTTTACCCTTGACAATGCGAAATCCAGCCAGCGCTATTTTCTATTTTTCATTTCTTTGATAGATACGAGGTCGAACATGTTTCGAGGAAATCATATTGGAGATGATTTGGTCATTGAATTTTGAGTGAAATCTCAATTAAGTCACTTAACTTTAATATGTTACAACCAAAATATTAAAATTCAATTCACTTTTAATATTAACCACTCTATTAGTTCAGTTATTAAACTTAACGTTCCAATCCAAGGAGCTAAAAGCTAACAAAATCCAAGTAAATATACTGCCTAATTCAAAACTTGAAAATATGATGCCACATGATGATTATGATGATATAGTGAGGCCTATTTATATCCAAGAACTATTCTTGTCCCGAACCCCGCTCATAAATATTATGTTGGTAAGTTTAGGTATGTTCTCATCCAGGAATTGTTCACACTCTGTTGGCCATTATCATTTAAGCACCAATTGTTAAATGAAAATGGAAACAAAATTATAGGGAGATGAAAATCATATGAAAAATGCACGCACTTAATTAAATAACTTCCATAATGCATTAAGAAATCTTCTCGAGATATGAAAGTTCATAGGCAAGGTGGACATTTGTGATTGAGACAACTATCATGAGATCTCAAAAATGTAAAAAGATCCATAACGTATGAATGGAGAGTTTTGTTTATAGTCACTATCTATATGAACAAAAGGACTCAAGCTAGTAAACTATAGGGAGATTCAAGCTATTAGGTTATACATTGAAATTACCATAGAGGGGATCGAGGATAGATTAAGCCCGTGTTTGGTTCAATTAAAATTTTTGATTAAAATCTAAGTCAATATTAACAATTAATATTACCACAATTGGATCCTATAAATGGATTTACTTTCTCCTCCAATAGAATGGCTTGATCTTGATAATATATTACAACAATTGGATCCTCGTGCATTGGATTTCCTTTAGGTGACTCATCCAACATGCAGTTTCAGTCCGAAAATATTCAAGGTACTGGATTGAGTAAATATGATGGCTAAGTTGCTGGATCTACACTCGTGGACAAAATGTGAAGATCTCCGATCAATAGAAGAATGTCATTTTTTGCAATTTTTCTAAGAACTTAAAACTTAGCTGATTATGTAATGTTGTGGAAATATTAAATATCCGCTTCAAATTGTTCGGATGATGTAATTTTATTTGAGCCAGTCTATCAATTAATATTTATAGTTACTTGAGATAGAAAATTATTCTTTGCAAGCAAACAATAGAGTGATTAATTTAGTATTTTTCAATAATTTTTTTTTGAAAGAGTACTTTCGTGGATATTAGTGTAATTTTAGTTTATTTATCAAGGGTGGTTAAATTTTTTTTTTTCATTATTAAATAAAGATTTTATAATACATGGATTTATGCTATATAGTCTTTTTGGGTGATCTATAATTTAACACTCAAATAGAAGTAACATTTGGCCCCTTCTTAATATCAGTTTAGGGTGATATTTTACATTTCTCCTTCTAATTAGCTTGAGTCTTCCCGTTCTCTCGAGTTGTAGTAAGCATTATACTTTCACCTTGTTCCATTATTAGCATTCCTTCTTCTTAAACACACATAGTCATTGATTGACCATTTCTCCTTATATGTGTTCTACTAGATTTTGAAAGGTCCGTACTGTTATGGAAGAGTATTCAAGATGTAGTGCGCAATGAAGGATTCAGACATCTCAACCTCGAGTTTCTTAAGTTGAGCCGTAATGTCTTTCATCTGCATTATGTGCTCGCGCACACTTTTCGTGAACTCTGAGGATGAGAACTTTATTATAATGGTGCTTCTAATGTCTTATCTAAAGTGACAAATTGATCATCAATGGTCTTTATCAAGTCCTGGACCTTGTCATGGAAATCGTGTAAGGACCCTAACTCTATCACAAGAGCAATTCTCTTCTAACTGATCTTTCCATATTTCTCTCTCTACAATCTACATAACTACTATATCTAATACTCATAATCCATACAATATCCCTACATTTAATTTTACTTTTACTTCCAGAAACAATTGATAAAGGCAAGCAAGTTATCATGGCCGCACAAGAAGGTTCTGATTTTCATGTCCAAGAAAATATTCCGCCCGGTTACCGATTCAAGCCGACAGACAAGGAGCTACTGTACTACTTGAACCTCAAGATTCTGAATAAACGTATATTGACTGATGCCATAAAAGATGTTGATCTCTACAACTACCATCCCAGCGATCTTTGCCGTAAGTTTCATTATTTCTTGATGTTTCTTGGTGGTTCTTTTCTTATTATCTTCCTGATCAGTTATCATTTATATTTACATTCTTTGGAATTTATTAATATGATTATCAGAAAGCGAGATGAATGGAACACACGAGGGCTACTTTTTTACTTCCAGAACTAGGAAGTATCAAAAAGGTAGTCGGCCGGACCGAACAGCCGCTGATGGTTACTGGAAAGCCACGGGAGGCGACATCATTCTCCACAGCAATGGCCAAGAAGTTGGAAGGAAAAAGGTGCTTGTCTATTATGAAAGAAAGTCTGATAATAATAAAGGAACAAAGACTAACTGGATAATGCATGAGTTTACGATTCATCAAATGAAGGATGTCACATGTTCTTCTACAAATGCAATTCCAGATGACAAGATGGTACGTAAAAATTCTCATATTCATTGATTAATTAATTTGTTCATATATTATTCTTGTTTGGGATAATTACTTGAAAACTTAGGGTGGTTTAATTGATAATTTATGGTATCTTTTGTATTGATAACCTTACGTTTTTTTTAATTATCACTTTTCATTAATCAATCAGTTCATACATATTATTGTTGTTTGAAACTTGAAACACACTAGTGTTTCTAATCAATAATTCTAGGGTTCCTTTTTTTTTAACCCCATCAAACAATAAATATATTTTGATATTTTTGTGACACGAATTTGTTTTATATTTTTGGCACTTGGATAAGTGTGTATGCAGAATTTATAATAGAACATCAAAATCCAGCAAAAAACAAAGAACAAGACAGACAAATAAACACGATCCCAATGCAAGAGACTCATGACCCTGATGCAAATTTGTCAACAACGTCGTCTTATCATAATCCTGTGCCAGAACTTGATCAGACGTCCTTGCAAGGTGCTTATCTTCACGAACAATGAGCAAGGATTAATGATCAATATCAGTTAGTTCACGAACTCGTTACATACATGCATGGAGATATGGCAATTCAAAGTAATATTCTTCCATCTCCTGAACTTACATACTTTCGTGGTGATCATATTCTTCCATCTGCTCAACCTCTTGCAAACATTCCTGGTGACCAAACCAACGTCACTCTATATAATCCTTTGATTCCACCTGAGACTGGTATGCAAAGCAATGATCAGAATCAACGTATTACACACAATAAATGGTGATTTGGGGACAAGTAGATTTGCATCTTCCACTAGCAATGATGATGGTATTTACTTGGATTTCACGACTCCCTATTTTTCGCCTCGATTTGATTTATTGCCGCCAATGGATCCTAATATACTAGATTCTCTATTGTGTGACTCATCTAATGCCCAATGACAATCTTCGCCAATTTTACGTAGTCAATCAATAGAATGGCTTGATCTTGATAATATATTACCGCAATTGGATTTACCTTCTCCTCCAATAGAATGGCGTGATCTTGATAACACATTCAGGGGCGGATCCAAGGGTGGGCTTAGCCCAGTGCAGCCCAAGCCCATATGTTTTAAAAATTAATGTCAAATGGTTGTAGCCCAAGCTGCCCACTGTTTAACCCCTATTTAGCCTAGTACTAGTAAGTAGCCCATTAGCCCAAATGAAAACCCTTTAACCCAACTAATTCCCAATGACTGAATTCTTCAGCATTTCCCAAACCCTTTCACTCCGGTTTGAGCATCAGAAGAGCAGCCCCTGGGTTTCATTGTCAACCAAAACTTATCAGTCCTCCTCCTCTGTCCGGCGAAGTAGCGAACTGGAACGACCGAAACTCGAAGTCTTCTTCTTCAACCAGTCAGCAATCAGCAGAATCAGGCTTCAGCATTCGATTTTGAACCTACAACTTCTTCTCTTCACCGCTTCTGCGCTTCAGGCTTCAGTTCGATAGTTCGGCAGCTTCGGCTCCTTCAACAATCAGCACTCAGCAGACATCAGATCATTTTATTTTCAAGTAAAACACTTTTATTTTTTGATTTTCATTTATAATTCATGAATGATTTTTTTGGGAATAAATTGGGAATGATTAGGATTTATGGAATGATTTATAAATCGAGGATAAAAGTTGGTTATAAATTGATTATAAATTGGGGATAAAAGTTGGGGGAGAAGTTGGGAATAAATTGGGATTCACTCACAGCATCGATTTATGAATGATTTATGAATGATTTTATCCAATTTAATGATTTTTTTTTAATTGTGAATCTGTGATTGAGCGAAAATTGGGGATTAAAGTTGTGATAGTCATTTACAATTACAGATTACTCATTTAGGCTTTAGCTGTGAATGTGAATCCTGTGATTTTTATTTGTTCACATGTGATGTGATTCTGTGGATTGTGATGATAGAAATTTGGAATTGTGAATTGTCAAGAATAGGCCATTAAAGATTGTGCTAAATTTTTTAGTTTTGTCTTGGTGAAGAACTGAAGATGCTTGAAGGGCGTATTAAAGATTATGCTAAATTATAATGATAAAAATTTATAGGATATTGAAGTATTTTTATATTTATGCTTTTAGATTTATTATGGAAGAAGATCGATCTTCTTCCAAGAAAGGAAGAACGTTATCTTTCTTTTCAAAGAGTAACAAATATCAGGATACTCCAATTCCTAAGGCGTCCACTCCAAATCCAATTTTATCTCTTGAAGTTGAACAGCCTTCATCTTCTAATTTTAATTTGGAACCATCTGATTTTATTGAACGGGACCCAGGAAAAAGAAAGCAAATATTTGAACATCCATTTAATGAACACGATCAGATTAGATGAGCCGATCTAAATGCTGGACCCTATCAACCGAAACTTTTGGATTATCAAAGTAAAGAATATGGAAAGCAGAAACGTCGATTTCAGAAGCGTTGGTATAATCAGTTTCCTTGGTTAGAATATTCACCTTCAACACATAAGGCATATTGTTTTTATTGCTTCATTTTTCTCAATAATAGTGCTCCACCTAATATTTAATCATTGGTTACCGTTGGATTTGATAGTTGGAAGAGGGTTAACCAAGGAAGTAAATGTGCATTTCTTATTCATATTGGTACAACATCTTCATCATATCATAATGGTTGTAAGAGAAGAACTGAAGATCTTCATCGTATTATACATTACTGCAATTGGATCATTGGGGATTGGATTTTCCTTTAGATGACTCATCCCACATGCAGTTTCAGTCCGAAAATGTTCATGGTACTGAATTGAGTAAATTTGGTTGCGAAGTTGTTGGATCTACACTTGAGGATAGAATGTGAAGATTTTGGATCAAGAGAAGAATGCCATTTTTGCAGTTTCTAAGATCTCAAACTTTGCTGATTATGTAATGTTGTGGAAATATTAAATATCCACTTCAAATTGTTCAATTGGTGTATGATGTACTTTTATTTGAGCCAATCCATCGATTAATTTTTGTAGTTACTTGAGATAGAAAATTGTTCCATGCTTGCGAACATTAGAGTATTATTTATAAACCTTCCAAAACTACACCATTTTAGGAATCTTGTTCAAGAAGCTTCATTACTAGTGAATTCGACACATCTGATCGTCTCACATGTGTTGCTCATGTACAATTTACAAGAGCAGTTGTCTTCCACCAACCTCTGAAGTGTTAGTCATAGATTCGACAACAAAGAATCAATTGTCGATCTCTCAAAAGAAGATCTCAGACCTTGGGGAAACTTATTGTTGCCGATCTTAAAATTGAGCCAAATAAGTTGAGGGCTTCCCTTGACTTAGTCAATAGAGCATGTCTGTCGAAGAGTTCAAACAAGTCAACTAGGTATGTTAACCCAGTATCCCACTATAGAGATCGAAGTTGGACTTTGGGCGATGTCATATGGAAACATAATCATGATATAAAGAGGAAGTGCTCCCCCGCGATGACAGCACCTTCCAAACAAACCAATCACAGGACGACTTAGAACACTGGATTAAGGCCTCAGTGATGTGACTCGTTGTAGCCAAACTCACCAAACAATCAAATTCCTTCAAATAGACATGCAGTCATAAATTGGAGCATTATATCTTAACATGACCATGCTCATTGGCCTATATAAAGGGACAAAGGGTGAATGAAAGAGGGAGGCCTAAACTAAAATTCTCTTTGTACAATTATAAAATTCCAGTATCTTAACAATTTTATTTAGTTGAAATTTCATAGAAGTTGATCAAATTGTACAATGCCATTTTTTTTATTGCAATCCACAGCTTCCATTAGTAGATGTCTTTGATATGAAGAAAAACTTCTCAAATGGCACGTTTAAATTATACATTTATCCCATGTTTGGTTTATATAAAAAATCAAAATTTTAGTAGATTTTGATAAAAATTGATAGAACGTGCAGGTGAGAAGTTGTGAATCCCATGAATATGTGATTAAAATTAATTGTTGACATTGATTTAAACTTTATCAATATTTTAGCTAAACTAAATAAATAGGGACTTAGTCTATGCTCGATCCCCATCTAGTAATTTCAATGTATAACCCCATTCGTGAATCCCCCTATTGTTTACTAGCTTGTATCATTTTTTCCCTTATAGGTAGGGACTATAAATAACACTTCATACATTAAGGATCTTTTTACATATCAATGATCCCATAGATAGTTGTGTCAATCACAAACGCCTACCTTTCCTATGAACTTTCATATCTTGATAAGATTTGTAAATGCATTATGGAAGTTATTTTACTAAGCGTGGGTGGTTTTCATATGATTTTCATTTCTTTGTAATTATTTTTCTATTTTTATTTAACATGTTTCTGAATGCTAATGGCAGAGTGTGAACAATTAGTGGATCAAAACATACCCGAACTTACCAACAAAATATTTATGAGTGGGGTTTGGTGTTAGGCAAAATAACAGTAAAGTGTAGAAAAACTTATCAACAGATCGAGTCTCGTGACAGCATAATGTCCTAAAGCGAAATTGCCTGTCGATAACTGCTGCGACCTCTGTGGACAATCACCTCCATAATACAATGATCAAATAAACCAATTGTGCAGCAATCGCAAAAGATTTTCAGAACTCTCAAGTCTACTCCAAAAATGTGTAAAACTAAAACAATATTTTTACTGTACTATATAGAAATATATAATCTCGTTTTTCTTGTAATTTGCTAATACCCAAAAGTGTGTTTATATAGGCAGAAAGAAATGTAACTTTTTTCACCATGTTCTAGTATTAAGTTGCAGATGTAATGGCAATGGTAATGGGTATTAATACTGGGTAGTTAAAACAGTCATATTCTACTGGCTAGTTGACCCATTAAATAATTTCGAAAATGATTAAAAAATAATAATAACTTTATTAGAATCAACAAAGCCCAAGAGCCCAATGCCCTAAGGCCCAATCAAAGACTTTTTAATATAGTGCGTAAGGCATGGCTCGAACACCTGACCTCCCACACAAATTCCACACTTTTCACCAGTTAGGCACTTCATCTTAATTAGTTATTTCTTTCACATATATAACAATCCCCCACATGAAAGAAATAAGATAAATAAAATACTATTCTGGAGTACGGTAGAAATCACGCAGGCTTAGGTGTCTAACGACTTGAACTTTAGCTTTGTATATTCTATCGAGTTTGCTAACTGTAGAGTGAACTATGTCTTGAACTCCACAATTATGATTTGCAAACTGAGACAATAGAACACACACATGACTTCTAAAACTATCATTGAGTTCTCACGGTTGTGTTAATTTCGGCCGTGAACTTTCCCGATTTCTTTGAGTGCTCTAGAGAACTAGCCTTAATTCTCATAGGAAGCGGCCCCACTTCCACACTCAAATAGGTGCTTCTATCAAGGATGCACTGTATTTAAACACCCCACTGAATATCAGCTATAGAAAGCATTAAGAGCATTAGCTCATCCACTAATCAATACAGTTAGTACTACTCATCATAGGGAGGGGTTTGAAATAAATTCAATGTAGTACCCCCGCAGATCACTCCAATAACTTTGTTATCCCATTGAACCTTATCCATGGGATCTCCAATCGCAAGGTTGGGTTTCAATTATAGGTGATCTAATTTGTAATAGGCTTTAGCCCCATCCCCCTCGATGTTTTCTGAACTAGCTCTCTAGCTAATCCTTTGGTTAATGGATCAACAATATTATCACTTGACTTCACATAGTCAATAGCTATAACCCCATCCTTAAGTAACTGATGCACAGTATTGTGCCTCCTACGAATATGTCTAGACTTTCCATTGTATGATGAATTTTGAGCTCTTGCAATAACTGCTTGACTGTCACAATGGGCATAGATAGCTGGAAGTCGTTTGGACCACAAAGGAACATCCATAAGAAAATTCCTTAACCATTCAGCCTCTTCACCTACCTTATCTAATGCTTTGAACTCTGATTCTATAGTAGATCTCGCAATGCAGGTTTGCTTAGTGGATTTCCAAGATACAGCACCACCTGCTAATGTAAAAACATAGCCACTTGTAGATTTAGTTTCATTGGTATCTGAAATCCAATTAGCGTCACAATATCCCTCAAGTACAGTAGGATATTTAGTATAATGTATTCCCCAGTCTAGAATGTATCTCAAATACCTCAAAACTCGAATGAGAGCATCTCAATGTTCACTATTAGGATTACTAGTATACCTGCTAAGTCTACTGACGGCATATGCTATATCAGGTCTGGTACAGTTCATGAGATACATGAGACTGCCGATCACCCTAGCATATTCTAAAGCAGAAACACTAGGACTTGAATGTTTTCTCAAATGACGACTTGCATCATAAGGTGTTTTAGCGAGAATACAATTATATTGGTTAAACTTCTTAAGGACTTTTTCTACATAATGTGATTTGGTTAAAGTAACTCCTTCGGAATGTGTTACTATTTTAATCCCTAGAATAACATCGACAACACCCAAATCTTTAATTTCGAAGTGCTTTTTCAGAAACTGTTTAGTCTTATTAATCACATCTAAACTAGTTCCCATTATTAGCATATCATCCACATATAAGCAAATTATAACACCATAATCCCCCACAAATTTGCTATATATGTATTTATCTGCTTCATTTATCACATAACCATTAGGTGTCAAGGTAGTATCAAATTTCTCATGCCATTGCTTAGGGGCTTGTTTAAGGCCATAAAGAGATTTTTGAAGTCTACATACTTTATCATCAAGGCCTTCTACCACAAATCCCTCAAGTTGATCCATATAAATCTCTTCTTCTAAATCTCCATATAAAAAGGCAGTCTTGACATCCATTTGATGTATAATAAGATTATACAATGAAGCAATTGCAACTAACATCCTAATAGAGGTAATTCTAGTAACAGGTGAATATGTATTAAATAAGTCAACTCCTTCTTTTTGTTTATAGCCTTTAGCTACAAGTCTTGCTTTAAATTTATCAATTGAACCATCAAGTTTCAATTTTTTCTTAAAAATCCATCTACACCCAATGGTTTTACATCCTCTTGGCAAGTCTACTAATTCCCAAGTGTTATTAGATATAATGGAATCATATTCACTATTTATAACTTCCTTCCAAAATATAGAATCTGGTGAAGACATAGCTTCAACAAATATAATAGGATCATCCTCTGTTAGAAAGTCAGGACCAAAAGAAGTAGCAGTCCTAGGTCTTTTGCTTCTCCTAACTTCAGCTTCTTCTAATTCAATAGGCTCTTCTCTAACATTAGGAGGAACACTAAGAGAACTACTTGGTCTTGCAGATTTTTCTTTAAAAGGGAATCTGTTTTCAAAAAATTCTGCATCTCTAATTTCAAAAATTGTGTTCTTTTCAATCAAAATATTTTTAGAATCAATTACTAAAAATCTGTAGGCATTACTATGAAAAGCATAACCTATGAACACACAATCAACAGTTTTTCGACCAAGTTTAGTTCTCTTAGGTGCTGGAATAGATGCCTTAGCTAAACACCCCCACACTTTAAGATATTTATATGAAGGTATTCTACCTTTCCACAATTTATAAGGGGATTTATCATTTTTCTTACAGGGAATTCTGTTAAGAATATAACATGCAATAAGCAGTGCTTCTCCCCACATATTAAAAGGTAATCCAGAAGAGTTTAGCATTGAAATGACCATATCCTTTAGAGTTCTATTTTTCCTTTCAACTACACCATTAGATTGGGGAGAATATGGTGGAGTAGTCTCATGAATAATACCATTATCAACACAAAATTTATCAAGCTCACCTGAATATTCTCCTCCCCTATCAGATCTTAAAATTTTAATAGTTTTATCTAACTGATTTTCTACTTCAGTTTTATATGTAATAAATTTTGAATAACTTTCATCCTTACTCTTAAGAAGATAAATATAACAATAACGAGAGTAATCGTCAATGAAAGTTAAAAAATATTTATTTCCACCACGGGTAACATATCCTTTTAAATCACATAAATCAGAATGTATTAAACTTAAAACTGAAGTAGTTCTATCAACATGTGGAAATGGTTTTCTAGCATATTTAGATTCAATACACGTTTCACATTTTGAGTTCGGGAACTTATTAGTTTTAGGAATGTTTCCCAATCTCATTAATTTTTTAATAGAATTCACGTTAACGTGTCCAAGTCTAGTATGCCATAAATCATAAGAGTCCAACAAGTAAACAGAAGAAGTAGAAACTTTATTATTGATCACAGAAACATTTAATTTAAATAGACCCTCATCTGCATACCATTTCCCAACAAAAGTACCACCCTTAGACATTACAACTTGACCACTCTCAAATACAATTTTAAATCCCTTTTTGACTAAAATGGATCCAGACACTAGATTTTTCCTTATATCAGGTACATAAAGGATATCTTTCAAATTAAGGACATTTCCAGAAGTAAATCTAAGTGTCACAGTTCATTTCCCCTCAGAGGAAGAAGCATTTCCCATGAACAGACATTCTCCATCACTATTAGGAGTGAATGAAGAAAATGCACCTCTCGTGCAGCAAATGTGTTTGGTAGCTCCAGAATCTACCCACCAGTCTGTCATGTTGCTCACTAGATTAACTTCTGTCACCATAGCAGAAAAATTCCCATCTTCTACTATATGTGTCTGATGCTTCACAGTTTTTCCTTTTCTATTTCGACAATCCTTTGCAAAGTGACCTAATTTACCACAAACAAAACAATCACCAATAGTTTTATTTTTAAATGAGGTTTAGACCGATTATTCTTTCCTATAAATTGTTTTCCCTTGAATCTGTCTTTAAAATTCTGGCTTTTGGTAAAATTTCCAACAGTTTTCTTACTATCAGAACCTCTTTCAATAAGATTGGCCTTTGTACCCAAGTCTGGTCTCTCCCTACGTTCTGTCATTCTATTGTCCTCTTCAATCCTGATTCTGATAATCAAATCCTCTAATGACATTTCTTTTCTTTTATGCTTCAAACTGTTTTTATACTCTTTTCAAGAAGGTGGTAGTTTTTCAATTATAGCAAACACTTGAAAACCTTCACATATTTTATATCCCTCAACAATAATTTCGTGAATTATAATCTGTAATTCTTTAACTTGACTTACCACCGTTCTAATATCATCCATTTTAAAATCTAAAAATTTTCTCACAACAAATTTATTAGTTCCAGCATCTTCAGTAGCATATTTCTTTTCTAATGACTTCCATAATTTTTTAGCAGATTTACACGACCAGTAAACATCATATAAATCCAACATCAAGCAATTCAGAATATAGTTTCTGCACATATAATCATTACGTTCCCAATTAGCTAAATCTAATGTTTCCTTATCAGTAGGCTCATCAGCAATTGCAGAAACAGGTTTATCAGATTCAATAGCATCTACAACTTTAAGAGTTGTCAAATAAAATCGTAACTTCATTTGCCATCTCTTAAAATTCTTTCCATCAAATAATTCAGGCTTTTCAGAATATTTAGGAACAGAAATATCTACTGCAGCCATTCAAAAGAAATTTCGCTTTAGATTGTTAGGCAAAATAACAGTAAAGTGTAGAAAAACTTATTAACAGATCAAGTCTCGTGACAGCACGATATCCTAAAGCGAAATTGCCCGTCGATAACTGCTGCGACCTCTGTGGACAATTACCTCCAGAATACAACGATCAAATAAACCAATTGTGCAGCAATCACAAAAGCTTTTCAGAACTCTCAAGTGTACTCCAGAAATGTGTAAAACTAAAACAATATTTGTACTGTACTGTATAGAAATATATAATCTCGTTTTTCTTGTAATTTGCTAATACCCAAAAGTGTGTTAATATAGGCAGAAAGAAATGTAACTTCTTCCACCATGATCTAGTATTAAGTTGCAGATGTAATGGCCAATGGTAATGAGTATTAATATCGAGCAGTTAAAACAGTCATATTCTACTGGCTAGTTGAAACATTAAATAATTCCGAAAATGATTAAAAAATAATAATAACTTTATTAGAATCAATAAAGCCCAAGGCCCAATCAAAGACTTTTTAATATAGTGCGTAAGGCGTGGCTCGAACACCTGACCTCCCACATAAATTCCACACTTTTCACCAGTTAGCCACTTCATCTTAATTAGTTATTTCTTTCGTATATATAACAATCCCCACATGAATAGTAATTGGATATGCATAGGCCTCACTTTATCATCATAATCATCATCCAGTGGCACTTATTTTCAAGTTCTGAATTAGGCAGTATATATACTTGGATGTTGTCGTTTTTTAAGTCTTTGGATTGGAACATTTGTAACTGAACTAATTATAAAGTGGTTAACATTAAAAATAAATTGAAGTTTAATATTTTGATTGTAACGTATTAAAGTTAAGTGACTTAATTGAGATTTCACTCAAAATTCAGTGACCAAATCATCCTTCAATAGGATTTCTTGATAATATGTTCAATCTCGCATCTATCAAAGAAATGAAAAATAGAAAACAACAGTGGTTGGATTTCACACTATCAAGGATAAAATTTCAATTCGATTAAAAAAAATAAATTTGTCTCAGTTTAATGACTAAATATCAATTGAATTTCAAATTTTATGACTCTTATCACATTTTGTCTCAGATCGAGCCGTGCACAATGACGATTTGCCCACCTAAGGTGATTTCTCCTTCTGATTGAAGGGCCGGTCATGTGGCTGAAAAGGAGAAGAGACATGGTGAGCCAAGAGATCGACAGCATCGTAATCTATAGAGATCAACGGCGTCATGATCTACAGAGATCGACGACAATGTCATGAACTATAGAGATCGGTGGCATCGTAATCTATAGAGATTGACGATGATGTAGTGAGCCATAGAGATCTGTCACCGGTCTGTGCCTATCACCAGAGGGGTGGTGGAGTAAAGTGGAAAATGAGGAAGCAACGAAAATATTTTTTAAAGATGAATTAGGGTTTATGGGGGTGTGTTGGGGGTGGTGGCGAGTGTGTGTGGGGTGTATTGGGAGTAGATTAATTTAATTTTATAATATTAAAAGCTTAAATTATTATCTGATTTTTACACAAAAAACTTTCAAATCTAATTTTTGAATTGGGCATTTTAAAACTCTGAGTATGTGTAATTTCTACAAAATCCATTGCGGTAGGGCCCAATTAAAAAATTTAATCTTATGGTATACAACAAAGTAACAGAGCAAAACTAACATTGACGTTTAGTGACAAAATAAACTAAATTAAAGTTAATGATCTAATTGAGACAAATTAAAAAGTCTAATAATCCCATTAAAATTTTGTTGAAAGTTTAGTAATCACAAATAAAAATCACCCCCTCATCAAAACTGATAATTTGGCACGACCCCAAATAAAAACTTGTATACTATTTAAGTTCTATTTGAGTGTTAAATTATAGATCACCCAAAAAGACTATACAGCATAAATCTATATATTATAAAATCTTTATTTAATAGTGAAAAAAAAAAAAAAATTAACCACCCTTGATGAATAAACTAAAATTACACTAATATCCATGAAAATACTCTTTCTAAAAAAAAAAAATTGAAAAATACTAAATTATTCACTATTGTTTGCATGCAAGGAGTAATTTTCCATCTCAAGTCACTACAAATATTAATCGATAGACTGGCTCAAATAAAATTACATCATCCGAACAATTTGAAGCGAATATTTAATATTTCTGCAACATTGCATAATCAGCTAAGTTTAAGCCCCTGTTTGGCCCCCATTATTGTAGATTTTTAGGGGGTTGAAAATTTTTAGAATAGTGATTGATGGGAGATGTGTGGTTGAAAAGTTTTAGATTTGTGTGTATTATTATTTTATTTGATGAATGTATGGTTGAGATGAAGAGAGAGAAAAATTTAATGTAATGTAATGAGATATAATGGGGGGCAAACAAGGGCTAAGTTCTTAGAAAAACTGCAAAAATGTCATTCTTTTATTGATCGAAGATCTTCACATTCTGCCCACAAGTGTAGATCTAGCAACTTAGCCATGAGATTTACTCAATCCAGTACCTTGAACATTTTCAGACTGAAACTACATGTTCGATGAGTCACCTGAAGGAAATCCAATGCACGAGGATCCAATTGCAGTAATATATTATCAAGATCAAGCCATTCTATTGGAGGAGAAGGTAAATCCATTTATAGAATCCAATTGCAGTAATATTAATTGTTAATATTGACTTATATTTTAATCAATTTTTTTAACCGAACTAAATAGGGGTTTAATCTATCCTCAATCCCCCTCTGTAGTAATTTCAATGTATAACCTAATATCTTGAATCCCCTATAGTTTACTAGCTTGAGTCCTTTTGTTCTATATATAGTCACTATAAATAATACTCTCCCTACATACGTCATGGATCTTTTTACATTTCTACGATCTCATGATAGTTGTGTTAATCACAAATGCTCACCTTGCCTAAGAACTTTCATATCTCGAGAAGATTTCTCAATGCATTATTGAAGTCATTTTATTAAGTGTGTGCATTTTTCATATGAATTTTATCTCCCTGTAATTTTGTTTATGTTTTCATTTAACAATTTGTGCTTGAACACTAATGGCCAGCAGAGTGTGAACAACTCGTGGATGAGAACATGCAAGAACTTACCAAGGATATACATAGGCCTCACTATATCATAATCATCAAGTGGCATTATATTTTCAAGTTTTGAATTAGGCGCTACATTTACTTGGATTTTGTCCTCTTTTAACACATTGGATTGGAACGTTAAGTTTGGTAACTGAACTAATAGAGTGGTTAAATTAAAAGTGAATTGAAGTTTAATATTGAAGTTAATTGACTTAATTGAGATTTCACTCAAAATTCAATGACCAAATCATCCTCCAATAGGATTTCCACATAATATGTTCATTCTCGTATCTATCAAAGAAATGAAAAATAGAAAACAACATTGGCTGGATTTCGCATTGTCGAGGGTAAAATTCATCCATCATTGAACATTTAGAAAAAATTTCAATTCGGTCAAAAATACTAAATCTGTCTCAGTTTAATGACCGAATATCAATTTAATTTCAAAATTTATCACTCTTATCACATTTTATCTCAATTTTAGCACTTGTAATGTTGCTTAATGGTTAGTTGACATGTCACACATAGATTATATAAAAATCTATTGCGGTATAGTCCAATTAAACAATAAAACTAAATTGAAGTTAATAATCTAATTAAGACGAATTGAAGTCTGAGAGCCCCCATTAAAATTTTGGGCACTACCCCAAGCTAGTCTAACTTCAAAATCCCAATAGCCAATCAATTTTCTACTAGACATGTTTATATTACATTTTGATTTCATTACTATTTGTAAGAAAAAGAATTGAAAGTGGATAAAATAGCACGAGAGCAACAAAATATATGGAATGATGAAATTAAAATTACCAGTTAATAATATTGGAAATACTCTTTCAAAACAAATATTGAAAAATACCAAATAATACTCTAATATTTGCGTGCGAGGAACAATTTCTATCTCAAGTAACTACAAAAATTAATCCATGGATTGGCTTACATAAAAGTACACCATACACCAATTGAACAATTTGAAGCACATATTTAATATTTCCGCAACATTACACGATCGGCGAAGTTTAAGCTCTTAGAAAACTGCAAAAATGACATTCTTCTCTTGATCGAAAATCTTCACATTCTGTCCTCAAGTGTAGATCCAGCAACTTCGCAATCAAATTTACTCAATCCAATACCATGAACATTTTCAGACTGAAACTGCATGTTGGACGAGTCACCTAAAGAAAAATCGAATGCACGAGGATCCAATTGCAGTAATATATCATCAAGATCAACCCATTTTATTGGAGGAGAAGGTAAATCCCATTGCCGTAATATATCATCAAGTATCATCAAAATCAAGCCATTCTATTAGAGGAGAAGGTAAATCCCATTGCGGTAATATATCATCAAGATCAAGCCATTCTATTGGAGGAGAAGGTAAATCACATTGCGGTAAGTAATGACCATCATCATTGCTAGTGGAAGCTGCAAATCTACTTGTCCCCACATCACCATTTATGTGTGTAATAGGTTGATATTGATCATTTCTTTGCATACCAGTCTCATGTGGAATCAAAGGATTATATAGAGTAACATTGGTTTGATTACCAGGAATGTGTTCAAGATGTTGAGGAGATGGAAGAATAATACTTTGAATTTCCATATATCCATGCATGTATGTAACAGGTTCATGAACCAATTGATATTGATCATTAATGCTTGCTCATTCGCCAGGAAGACGAGCACCTTGCAAGGATGACTGATCAAGTGCCGGCACAGGAATATGATAAGACAACGATGCTGACAAAATTGTATTTAGAACTGATTTATTTCATGTATATCCTTATGCTTACAGTGTAATTAGTTTTACATTAAAGTGTATTTGATTTGTTTCAGTTGCTGATAGTAAGATTATTTCTTTTAGCAGATATTTAGTGATAATATTATAAATGTAACCCATAACTAAACATATAGAAGTGCAAATATTCATATCAATTCAAAATGTTGAATTCTAATAATTGTTCACCAGATTCTCATTTTCAAGACAAACATGAACAATTAGAATATAAATTAGTCAGACTTTAATGTTGGAGATTTTTTTTTGGTTAAAGGAGGACAGTACCTCCAAGATTTTATTAATATTCCCTCATTTATGACGGAGGAATACCGTGGTTACATAAGGAAATAATGAAAGCAGTAAATAAGGAAGTAGTATTTCACTTACAATGAGAATAAATGAAAAAGAATAAATGTAAAACTGTAAAAAAGGAAATATTATTTCCCTTACAATAAGAACAAATGTAAGTAAAGACAAAAATAAAAATAAAAAATAAAAATCATACTCTAATTTGATATTTTGATGAAATGTTTTGTAATTTTGTTTTAATAATTTTTAAACTTCAAAGAACGTAATTTTGTCTTTCGACGGAGGCCTAACAATTAAAATGTGTAAATTAAGCTCTTTGTTGAGTTAACATCCTATGCACGTGTCTCCAAGAGACTCCCGATTTTGAAATAACATATTCTACAATTTAGAGGACATGTATAAATTTAGACAGTAAATTTTTTTTAAGTATTCCAATAGACTATTTATATTTAAAACTTAATTTGATTCTTTATAATAGAGACAATTTTATATTTAAAAAGTTTATTGAAGATGTTTAGCCACTTTCCCTACGCTTACTCATAATTTGGGTCTATTTAACTTAGATTTTTTAAAATTATTTGTTTTAGAGATTGTATGGTTAAAAGATAGAGAAAATTTATGAGTTCACATACATCATTATTTTATTATTAAAAAAAGTAAGATTGAAAAAATATTAAATAAAAAATGAGTTTTTAAAAATATGTCATAAAAAGAAACATTTTTTAGGCCCTTTTAACATGACTTGCTTTTGCTTTTCGTAGAAAAATTATATGAGAAAAATACCTTCAAATTTTTTGAAAATTGATTTTCAAAAGAGCTTCTGATTTCGAAACAATTTTTAAAGAAAATTACGTTGAATCAACTTTCTATAAAAAATCTTTTAATTAGAAAAGGCCCCTATTTGTCTTCCTTTCTTTTAAAAATCTTTTTTTTCTACTTACTCATTTTAACTATACATTCATACAATAAAATATTCTAGACGTAAATTTAAATTTTTCCCTATTTTTAATCACATATTTTCCAAAAATTCGCCATTCAAAACAATATTTTTTCATAAAAATGGACAATGAAATTAGCTACAAGGGTTTAAAAATAGTTTTTTGTTTTCAAAAAAAATCATTTTGACTTGTCACACTCCGTATTCTGTAGTCTGTATTTGAACTTGTAGACCGTTTGCCTTCTCCCCCTTCTCACTCTAAAAACACCCGAATTCGCACCCACATCCTTTCTCTAAAAACACACCCTCATTCTCACTTTGCAACACGGACACATTGACTATGCCTTTTTCTCCAATTTACGCATTTGCAGATCCTCTAGTGTGTGTATATATGATTGTTTCTGGATCTGCAAATGCCTGTTGAATCGATCGTATCAGTGGTCACCTGGGTTTCAAAATTTACTCTTGCTGGGTTGAAGCTCAATTTGGTAAGTGCTATCCATTTTTATGTTTTTGTTGCATTTATAAAATCGAAGTGTTCAGTATTAAGGGCGTTGAATTTTGTCGGTTATTTTTTATTTTTTTTTGGGTGTGGGTGGGGGGAGGAATAGTGTGGAATTCTTTAATTTGAGGTACAGAAGTTTTAATAGGCGAATTTACAATGGAAGATCAGTTTAATATTATTTTCGGGTGAAAAGAACAAATTTTGAAATATGTAAAGCTCATTTCGAGAAGTGTTATTTATCCTTTTGATTTCTGTGGCAATTTTTTCAAAATTTGATTTCTGTGGCAATTTTTTCAAAATTCAATAAGTTCAATTTTGTGGGGGCTTTGAATTTTGTTGCTGAGTTTGTGAGGAATAGCACGTATTTCTAGATTGAAAGTTGAAACCGTATTGAGACCTTTTTAATTTGATATAGAGAAGTTGCAGTCTGTAAATTTGGATTGATGGCCAATCTAATATCATTTTTTTGGGATGAAAAAAGTAACCTTTAGTTTTTCAGGTTATGGTATTGCTATATCTGACCTTCACTTTATTCAAGTTTCAATCAATTGAAATTCTCTTAGTTTGACTGTGTAATATCCTGATTTCCCCTATTATGACTGTGCATGTTAATCTTCAATATTTCTTGCCCAGTTATATTTGATTTGCTTAGGTCCTGAGTTTTGTCTTGTCCAATCTTCTTGACTTTTAGTCTTTGAGGTTATCCTGGAATATGATAGCTCCTACCTCATTTGAGGTTAGTATATGATGATTTGGATAAGACAATCTGAATAGAGTTTCCAACCTGTGAAAATTGAGGTTTGCAGATTTTCCTGTTTATCAAGCAAATATGGAAACTGATAGGAGAAGCAACACACCTTCAGATGCTACCAGAGAAAGTCTAGAAAGAGTTCGACCTTCACATGGGTAAAGCTTTTAAATTTCTATAAATGTATTGTTGGAAATTAGCTTAATTGATTTTGTTTTTGGGAACAAAAAAATATCATATAATTTCAACATTGTCGATCATTAAGTTAAAATCCATAGCCACACAACTGCAATGGCAGCTTGATAAATCAGTAATCATCTTGTCATGGAGTTTGTGCCACCATAAAGACGTATAACATTATTCAGCTTTTTCTGCAGGAGGACAAGTGGCCCCACAAGGCGTTCCACAAAGGGACAATGGACTCTGGAAGAGGTAAAAACTTTGATTTTCTTATAATTTGGTGCTTATTAATTTCTGTATGACTGTTCCCTGAGGAGTTTTTGAATTTGATTGTGCTAACTTGTTAAGAATCTATAGATATGCATTTATCTTCTTGGGATAACTACATGATGTGCTGAGTAGATTGTCTATAGACATGTTAATTTGAAGAATTTCTTGTGGAAAATAAACTGTGTTCCAACTGCCAGCATTGTCTTCTGGTTAATAGCCCCAGTCGCCTGATAGCATGGATAGTTATAGATGAAAAGTTTCTGATATTAGGGATCTTTGCCTTGGGTAACAGTAAATAGAGATAAAATTGATCCAGGCTACATATTGATTATTTAACCCACTTTATAATTTGGTGGCTAAAATTTTAGGAGAACAGTGATACCACATGATTAATTCCTTCAAGATGTTCAAAGGAAATAGTCAGTGTTTTGATCTTGGCACTTGAAGTCTACAGAATTGGATTCTAATATTAGGGAGTGTCACCAAAGAAACATTTCTGATATTAAGGGGCATTTGCCTTGTATAACGGTAAATAGAACTAAGTATTGAGTTGGGCCAAGGAATGTTTTCTAACTCAACCAATTTTGGTGGCTGGCTCACATTTGAGCAAAGTTAAAGAGAACTGTGACATCATGTGATTAATTCCTGGGTGAGTTTACAAAGAACAAAATGTGCCGGGCTGTGTCTTTATTATGGCACTTGACCACTGGTGAAATGGTTCTAGTACGCTCTTCCTCTTCCCAAAACATAAAGGAAAAATTGCATGATTTTCAAAATGTTCCCCCCTATTGTTAAAAGTTTGATTTTCAGTTATCAAGTGGCTTCTGAAACATGAGCTTGGCCAGTACTCATTATGGTAAAATATTTATATTTTTAGTGTGTGGGTTCAAGTGATACCATAGAATTGAAGGTTAGTCAGGTAGACATTACAAACACTCTCTTCAACACCTAAATTTGGTATCTGACTCAGCTTGGCCTTCTGGTAGAAGGTTCCTCTATATTCTCCTTATGGTCAATATAAAGAAAGTGCTTTGTGGATTTATTACCTCCGAGTTTAATGTTGATTTACATTAGGAGACCATGTTTTGACCATCATACAGATTTCAATATTATTTCGTGCCCATTTGACCTCCATTATTCCACATTATAACGAGAGGAATAGTAATTTTTTGGAGAATATGTGGTTAAAAAAGAAGGAAATTTTTTTGGATTTACTTGTAATATTATTTTATTGGAGAATGTGTGGTTGATAAGAGGAGAGAAAAATGAATTATAATTTAATGGAGAATAATGGAGGTCAAATGGGGGCTTCATTTACGATCCTAACAAAATAGATTTTTAATTTTTACAGGATGAGATACTGCGAATTGCTGTTCAACGTTTGAAAGGGAAAAACTGGAAAAAGATAGGTAGGAAAACAAATTGAACTCTACTTGCTAGTTGCTGCTTTTGGTACAGAAATAGGTTTGAGCATTCTCTGGCCTTCTCCATGTCTCTATGAACACTGTCAACTTCGTTTTGCCAATCTTCCTACTGTCTTATTCAATCTTGTCAATGCTCTCTGTTTAGTCTATGCAAACATGAATATGTTAGGGGAAGGTGGACATAACGTTCACGATTGCTCATGGTTTGCATTTTCTTTCAGATCATCTGCTACCTATTTAACATTATACTTTTTTGCCCATCTCATATACTTTTTGCATAGACAATATTTTAAATATGAGATAATGCTATGTGTAGCGGAGTGTTTCAAGAATCGAACCGATGTACAATGCTTACACAGATGGCAGAAAGTTCTTAATCCAGAACTTGTCAAAGGTCCATGGTCGAAAGAGGTTAGGAAAATCTTGTTTATTGCTTCCTTCTGGATTTTATTTTGGTATCAACGATCTTAATGATCTTTTTATAGCTTATATAGGACCTGATTTAATACTCTTTTATGACCAGGAGGATGAAATAATAATTGATTTGGTGAAAAAATTTGGGCCAAAAAAGTGGTCTTCCATTGCTCAGCATCTTCCTGGACGTATTGGAAAGCAGTGTCGGGAAAGGTAAGCATAGGATCTCCTGGGTTTCTGTGGTTTCATGCTCATCTATATGATAAGAATCACCTCAGTATTCAATGAAACAGATGAATAATTGTAGAAATTATAGAACTGTATTGATTGCAAGATGAATTACAGAAATAAAGGAAATACAATCAGTCTTTTGAGAGGACTGTACTCTCCACAATATGGTTTCCACACACTATTTTGCATGCCCAATCCTCCCCCCCTCCCCCCCCAATTTATAAGCTACTTGTAACTGTTTTTCCCTCCCTTTTTTACTCTCTAACAGACTAGTTTTCCACCCATTAGTAGGTTATTCTTCTTCTAGGTCCTTCTAGAATGCGTGAGGTGGATAGGAGCCTATCAATATAGTTTTCCACTGCTAAATGATTTCAATATTGATGCTTGAGATAATTTTCGTTTTTTTTCCTTTTTGCCTTTTGAATTGTGCTAGTTTTGACCGACGACATATCATCAATATCACTGACGGTGATAATGAATGTCTTTTTAGCTAGCATCAGTTCGTCTCCATAATAGCCTTTATTTGCCGATTCTTTTCCAGGTGGCACAATCATCTTAATCCTGGGATAAACAAAGAAGCTTGGACACAAGAAGAGGAATTGGCTTTGATTCGTGCCCATCAAATATATGGAAACAAGTGGGCAGAGTTAACAAAATTCTTGCCTGGAAGGTATAGAATCATTTGCAGCAAGAAATATAAAAGATCTATAACTTGTCTATCATCAGGATACCAAGTTATTTCTTCTGGCTTATATTGTCTTTGTGTGTTGCTTCAATGTCCGGTTTGTTGCTGAATGTTGAATATTTCCTTGCTAAGTTCTGAAATAAATATATGACTATCAGGTCCGACAATGCAATAAAAAATCACTGGAACAGTTCTGTCAAAAAGAAATTGGACATGTTTTTGGCGTCAGGCTTACTTTCACAGTTCCAAGGTCCACCTCTTGTCAGCCATCCTGATCAATCAACGGCATCTTCTTCTTCGAAGGTGCAACAGAGTAGTGGAGATGATAGTGCTCTCAAAGATGGAGTAGAAGGGGAGGAAGTTTCTGAATGCAGTCAGGGTCCAGATGGTGGTTTTTCTCAATCTTCTATTGACATGGTCAACACAGTTGTACAGAATAGAGGGGTGTGCAGAGTGACTGAAGAATTGAGTCATGAAATAGATCCAAGCTCCAGGCTAGCGCCATGTTCTGAGGATTATCGACCAACTTTCCAAGAGACTACATTTTCCATGCCCGAAGTTCCTTGCGAACTGGGTGGCTCTACGAAATTTCTTGAACATGATTTCTCTCTAGATTGGGGGACTCTTACAGGAAGAGATTGGCAGCTTAATCCAAATGAGTTACCGGATATATCTTTGTCGGATCTGGCTCAAGAATCATCAGGACTATTCATGCAAGCTTTAATTGGCGACAATGATCATGAAACAGTAACTTGTATGGGCTCGAGTTCTTCTACCTCCATGGGAAATATGGTTGTGAGTTATGATACACCTAATCCAATAGTTAATTCAGATTGCAGAAAGATGTACCCCGAGCCTGGGCATGATGGATGTTGTCCCTCTGAGATTGTTATTAATCGTATTAATGGGCCTACAGATTCATTACATTACCAGTCTTCAAATTTTCAGATCCCTGAAAATGAAACTTTCGCTTTGCAATCATGCTGTTCTATGAGGTCTGATATGATGGGAACGTCATCTAGTCTACCTTCCCCAGTTCCTCCCAACGATGGTCCACTAGTTTTTCTTATGGATTCAAATCAGTTCAATGATTCCTCACAAGGAAATGCGGAGCGGGAATCTGTTCCAAGTATGCACAATGGCTTTGTTTATGCTAACGAGTCTGGCTGTTTTCCTTGTGATGATGGATCTGATGGCACGAGTGTGAAAGAGCAACAAGAAGAGGCGAAAGATATGCCAAAATTAGTTCCTGTTAATGATTTTAGTTCATCAATATCAGATGACATTCAAAGTGGTCCTTCCATGGATAAAGATCCGGTTGTAACAGATGAACACAGGGATTCAGGAGTTCTTTTCTATGAGCCTCCTCGTTTTCCAAGTTTAGATATTCCATTCTTCTGCTGTGATCTTATACAATCTGGTGCTGATATGCAGCAAGAGTACAGCCCACTTGGCATCCGCCAGCTGATGAAATCTTCCATGACTCCATTCAAGTTGTGGGACTCACCATCCAGGGATAATAGTCCAGATGCTGTTCTGAAAAGTGCTGCCAAAACTTTTACAGGGACGCCATCTATACTGAAGAAAAGACACCGTGATTTTGTGTCTCCTTTGTCAGAAAAGCGAAATGAAAAGAAGCTTGAAAGTGATTTGAAGCAGGAGTCATTTTCCAACTCGACCAGTAACTTTTCTCGATTGGGGGTTATGTTTGATGAGTGTGTAGACCAGAAAGGATCAATAATGGTATCATCACCAGAAGACAAAAGGAACTGTAAAGCCTCTTGTGTAGACAGGGAAAATTTGAATCCTACCTTTGTAAAGGGGAAACAAGATGCCAATGGAAGCATGTCTATTTCAGAAAGTGGAATGATAGAGAAACCGTTCAACAGCAGCGAGGCTTTGACAAAGGTAAAAGAACCGAATGCTATTACAGATGTCAATATTAAGGCTGGAGGCACTGATGCAGCGGAAACCGTGAGTACTTTTTAATTTTCTTCGCGACCGGGCGTGATTGTGGAGGTCTTTAACTCTAGCAAATACAAATAAGTGCTAAATATGTAGTTTCTTCTCTGAATATAAACCAGAAAAAGAAATGTTAAAGCATACTACGTTCCTCAACTTTCATTTAATATTTTATAACTTTGAAAGTTTACTTATTTGTTTCGTGAAATTCTTGCTTCTGTGTTGGTTTTCTTTTCTAAAGCATTTAGATGCATAGGCTTCTATATATATTTACATGTAGAGAAGTCTTATCAACAATTATTGTTTTTAGATTTTGAATTTACGAAAGGAGGCCTATGTCTCTTATCTGAAATACTGAATGACAGAAAAACAACTCAGTTAAAGTCTTCCTCCATTTGTTACCTCATCTTTCTAATCTGATATTTGTCTTATTTTTCTTTTATGATAGGTAAAAGAGCTAAATGGAATCCTTGTCGAGCATGATATGAACGACTTGCTATTCTTCTCTCCTGATCATTTTGGAATTAGGAGTGACAGAGCAATTGGTTTAAGTGCTAAGGCTCTTGGAAATAAGTTTTCTAAAAGACTAGATGCTGATTCAAAACATGTAGCTACTTTATCTTCGCCAGAGATTTCCTGTTTGTCAGTTTTTTGCTCTCCTCGGATGTGTGCCAAAAAGGATGGGACTAAATTGGCACTAACTTCATCTCTACAACCTTCAAATTATTTGGCGAGTAAGGATGAAAGTTCTAGCAAAGGTGTACATATTGATAACAAAAGCACGTAAGTTACTGCAGCACCATACTTTTGTCAATTCTGTTTTATTCTTTTGTGTTCATTAATTTGCAAAGATCTTTTCTTTTGTGATTCCAATGGATTTTCTTTGTTTCTGTTTCTTTTTTAATCATTTCTAGATTCGAAGGCACACCTTTCAAAATAAATATTGAATCTCCTTCTGCTTGGAAATCCCCTTGGTTCGCTAATTCTTTTTTACCAGGCCCCAGTGTAGATACAGATATAACAATTGAGGTATTGGATATTCTGCTGCTCAAATAATTTGTTCAGTTTTTGCACGATCATTTTCTGGGGAAATTAAAATTTTACTTCTTTCACATCTCATAGTTGGAGCTTTTGTAGGACATTGGCTATTTTATGAGCCCGGGGGACCAAGGTTATGATGCCATTGGGTTAATGAAGCAGTTAGGTGAGCAGACTGCATCTGCACTTGCAGATGCCAAAGAAATTTTGGGAGATGAAACTCCTGAGACTATAATGAAGGGAAAGTGCTTTACAAACCGGGAAGCAGATAAAGAGAACATTGGCAGTCCAGCACACCGTTCTCTCTCGACTTCAAATGTTCTGGTAATATAATTTTGAACTGCCATTTTTAATGAACTTTTATGACTTTGGTTCTAGATTGGGCAAAACTAGGTTCCTATCACGATTATTACTCATTAAGCTGTTGGAGGACTTATATTTCTTGAGTTTTTAAGATTCATTCAAGCACGTCTGCGCTAGCTTAAAAGTAAAAGTTACTTTGAAGTAAGTTTTTGTTTTCAACCATATTTGGATAAGCTACTTTTTCTCACTTTTAAGTTAAAAAGTTACTTCCTTTGACAGTAACTCATAGCTTACTAGCAAATAAAGTAACTTGTTTCTATTTTTGATCAATTTTAAAATTACTTAAAACAAGTTACTTCTTAATGAATTAAACTTTTTAAGCGTAGGCAAAAATGCTCTTTTAGATGTCTCAAACGTATCTTTTGAACATAGTGCAAAGTGGATAACCCTTTCTATTGTAGCTTGAAACTCTACTGCTTGGACTCTTCGAAATAGTTGGAGTATCTGTGTTGGACACGACACGACACGACATGAGTTTGGGTAGGGGTATGGGATATGTGTCGGATTCTCCAAATTTCAATCGGACACTTCGTCGTTTTTGCTTCTTCTTCTTTCTTCTTCTTCTTCTTTATTTATTTATTTTTTTCTTTTCCCTTTCTTTCCCTTTTCTTCTTTCCCACTTTTGCTCTCTATAAACCTAGCGTCGTCGCTGAGAAAGTGGAGAAAGGCGGTGCGCTAGATTTTAACTTCATCTTCTTTTTTTCCCCTTTTCTCTCTCTGTCTTTGTATCGGTGGGTTAGTGTTTTGTTTGTATAAAATGAAAATGGGTTCCATATGATGTTACTTAATGCTCCACTAAGTCAAATTACAATCGAATTCTTCATTTTCTAATTATATAACATTTAGCAATTCCCATAATTGAAACTAAATTCCAAAATTCTATTTTACTCGTCTTAGCCCTTTATTAAATATCCATTTCCTTTATTGTGAATAATTAATTTTGGTCGATTCAAAATGACATTTTGGATTAATAAAAAAATTAAAGTTTGAAAGACGTACCCATATCTTAAATTTGGACTCTTTTTAACCATATCCTCGTATCCTACATTTTAGAAAATAAAAGTTCCGACACTTAGATATGTATCCGTACCCGATGCCAATACCCGAGTTCGAGCATCATAGGCCAAAAATATAGTTTGCATTTCATCTCTCGAAAGAACTTATTGACACGTCTAAGTATTTTGTGCAGATTTTTTTATTTTGGCTGAAATATCTGCAACTTTTTGTTCAAATTTATTTGCTTGCAGTCATTTCAAGCATTTCATTTAAATTATTTTTTGTGAAATCTATATAGACGGAGAGGCGAATACTTGATTTTAGCGAATGTGGGACACCCAAAAAGGAAACTGGAAACTTCTCAAGCAACATTAGTTTTTCCAGCCCCTCTTCCTATCTGTTGAAGAGTTGCAGGTAGGTAGGCATATACAGTTTCATGCTGTAAAACTAAGAGGTTGTATATTTGTATTGTTGTATCAATTATATGAATTTGATTGATTTACACAATTGATGTTGAAAAATATGGATTTCTTATGAATTCTTTTGTCGAAACATATGGATTTAGTTTAATCAATTATTTATAGGCTCTTTTCCTGCTCTGTTGTCAAAAAGCTTTCTATTATTGGACACATATTGTACTTTTTTATTTTTCTCAAGTATTTATACCAGAAAATTGATAATTGATGCTTTAGGGTGTGATCTCTCTCTCTCTCTGTTAATGGGCGTTTGAATGTTGCTTTCGTATGCTGTTGGAAGTTTAACAGGTTCAGGGTTCAGGTAGGTACTCGAATACCCATAATATACTAGGTGAAAACCAATGTATTTTTTGCTTCTTTGACTCCTAAATTCGATCGTGTCATAAACTTTATTTTCTTGAGACTGCTGATGAATGACACTGCAGCGTTCTTGCCATAGACTCCGAGCTAAAATCCCCCCCCCCCCCCCCCCCCCCCAACATTTCCTCTTCAGTATTTCATAAATTAGTTCGCATGGTTGATCTATTTGTACTCTATTACGACTCATATTTATAAATAGAGTCGAAATCTTGTTGCTTTTAGCCCTGATCTCTTAGATTCTTAAACTTGCTGGAGGCTCCTTGAAACACAGTTCTCTTGGTCAAGCGTTTGTGTAGGATTATGCTTTATTATAACATTATTGCACTGTGTTGCTCCTCTCCACCACCACGACTACCACAATCTCCGTGCATCATCTAGTGTTATTGCTTGTCGACCTGGTTCTAAAGCTTACCTCTATTTTCAAAGTATCTCGATTCTCAAGTGTGTTAAGCCCGTTGTTAGATGTTTCTTGATCAATTGTTTTGTTCCTCATTCTTCAAGAATTATAAAGATCTTAAATCATTAAATTCACCCGGACAAGTTTTTGTATCCAAATGGTCACTCGAAAGCTGTGACACTAGGGTCAATGACGACAATGAGTGCAATCACCATTGATCAATACTATGTAAAGAAGAAAAAAGAAATTAATAACTTGCTTATTTTATTGTCAGGTCTGATCGATCATTATTACGTATCAAACACACTATGCTCTACGTTATAATTTTTCAAGTAATTCGAAAAGTGCCTCTGTAATGTACTTTTCTAGGGCAATCCAAAGTTCTTTATTAGGGTTATTATTATATTGACAATTTTTTTTTTTTTTTTTAAGAACACAACAAATATCAAACCCTCCCTCTTTCTTAAATATAATTATGATCCTATTCCCAACTTTTAGGATCGTTATTTTCAGATCAATCTTCCTCTTCTTTCTACACATCCATTTCAAGCTTATAGTTTAGTCGTTTTTTCTTTTTTTGAAGTTTGCATCTATTGATAAAATAATATAGGTTATAAATGAACAAATAGTTTAGTGAATGAATTGACAGTCATGATTTCAAAGTCATTTAGCCCAAATGCCGCAAGAAGAACATAAGTTAGAAGACAGCATATTAAGAGTATGTCTGGGAGTATTTTTGGCAATCAAAAATCAATTTTTGGATCAAATCGGAAGGGTCCACTGACATGTTAGTCTTGCACGGTATCTACACAAATTGAAAATGAATTACCATATTATCCTCCATGTGCAAATTTAACACCTTTCTCTCACCTCAAATTATTAATAGGGTCAATTGGGAATTTGGAGTCTTATGGCCTGACTTGGTACTTCAATGTTGTCAGATTATGTTGAATTAAAAAATTAGCAACAGTTCGCTTTTTGCTCTTTCATGGTCTGAATTTTAATGGATTGTGCGTCCGGACATGCCCTAGAATTTATGATAAAATGCTCGCTCATAATTCAAAAATTCAAAGTCATCTTACTCTTAGAATACATTTGATACACCTTATTAGATTAGAATGGATAGAAAATTATGAGAAATTGTGTTCTAGGTGGATTGGGAGGTATTGTTCTAATATGACATTTGGTGTTATATATGACTTTCTTGACCTTATTGATTTTTTTCCACTTCGTATTTACTTGTAGATAATATAAATATTTTTTCTTAATTAAAAAGATTTTGTCTAGCTTATATGACAATTTTTTACTTATATCTATGAGTAAATTATTTTAACTATAAGTAACTTTTGTACTTATAAATAATTTTTAGTTAAAAGTAGAATTTAATACTTGTAAACAATTTTTTTTTTTACATACGTGTATTTTTGTATTCATAAATGAACTTTTTGGTTAAGAGTAGTATTTTTTTTTACTTATAAGTAACTTTTTACATATTGGTGAACTTCTATTTTGTAAGTGACTTTGTACTTAAAAGTAAATTTCAAGTTATAAGTAATTTTTTTCCTTATTAGTGAACTTTTTTAGTTATAAAGTTGTATGTTTTATTTATATGCAACTTTTTTTAAAAAAAATTTGTCTTATAAACGATATATTAGTTAAAGTAATTTTTCTAATTATAGGTTTTGTTATCTTATAGCTAAATTATTTACTTCTAAGTGATTTTTTAAAAATTCATACAATGTTTTCCATACCATTCATCACTTCAATTACAAGAAATAATACACGGACCCACCTCATTGGATGGGTTAATTTAATACGGACCAAATAAAAATAGTTGGAGTACTATCAACACCATACGCTAGGGTAACTTTTATCTTATATATACAATGTAAAGTGTCCTACCTAACCCTATTTATTCATCAATCATGCTACAAGTGTATTGTCTTTGACATCAAGTTTGACATTGTGTCACATATTGTAGCATGATTGGCCAGTTTGAAAGTACAACACACTTTCCCGCCACTCCATTTTTTAATTTGCAAATAAGTGTCAAACTCCATATACACAAGGAGTGTACAAAGAGCATAATTCCTTATTCATACGGGCATGTTTGACTGAAAACTACGTTATAAATCTTATTACAATCACTCTTCTTAGATTTTCACTAATCATGATGAGTTTGGTATAACAAATATGTATTGAGTAGCTACAAAACCAAATAGGTGAAAACAAATTGTTACTAACGTCATCCAGAGCTGGTTTAATCTGTGTGGTTACTCGAAACAAGAAGTACAAATACAGAAGCTCAAAAATATTCAAATCTACGACATTAAATACGTGACACCAGGGGAAAAATGACTCGATAAACTCGACTCGGCACACTCCACGACAACCCTTTCTTCAAAAAAATTCAGAGTCGGGGTTTGGGACGAATGGGAAAATGTTAGATTTGATCGAATAACCATTCAACAAGCATACCTTGACATTTTGACGCAAAAAGCAATCCCCATAACAGTTTTTCATGTCCTGATAAAAAAAAAAAATGATTGGATACTTTAGCACGTGAGATAAAGTACTCTTTAAATCCCAAAACTCGGACACGAGCGGGCGCGCCCGCGCACACGGTTCTACTCCAGTTTAAATTGTGCAGGGAAAGAAGTGGTAGGGAAATAATGTTGAGATCACAGAAAAGATTCTAATATGGGATAACTCTATATTCAAATTGGTAGATCAGGTAAAATAATGAGCTCGAGTAACTTCAATCTAAGTTTTCAATGCTGATACGAGATTAAACGTATCAGTAATGCTCAAATAAGAACCAGAAAATTGCAAGGGTACATTGTATAAATCTCAACTGGAAAGTACTAGAAAAAAATTCCATGAGAACAAAGAAGCCAAGGCAGGACAAACATTAGCAAACACTTACATCATCTATGTAGAAATTCACATCAGCATTCGAGGAGATTTTTCCATTAGAATCTACCGCATGTGTTTTGTGTTTGTATGTCATCAAGATTATCCTGTGGAGATACCAGTAAACCGAACAAGAAATCATGCATATGACGCAGGAAAGTTGGGCCTCAGGTTGAAATAAATCCTCGTGTCATTCAACCTTAAAGTAGGTTCATCAACTTCCGTGTAAGTTGCTAGCTTCCCAAGGGAGATAGTTGAGTACACTTTCAAGAAGGTCCAAACTCCAAATAGAAGTTGTTGATGCTTCACTTCATAAAGAAAGAGCTTTAACTCTATTTAATGTCGAGAGTGTGCTAGAGTCGAGTTTACTGATGATAGCATCATTCCAAGGGATAGAATCGCTCTGGTTGTTGGAATCGGAGTATCCTCTTGGGTAGCCTACCACTTCATGAAATTCTCGATCCGCTTATCATAGAGTGTTGGGTAGACCTGCCTTGAAGGAGTTATGGACAGTTACCTCCATTCACCACCTGTGCATGAAATTTCATTTGGAATTGCCAGGGTCTAAGGTGATTAGCTGGGGTCAAGCAAATATTATCTTAACTCTTTAAGGAAGGCTAAACCTCGTGGTGTTAACATGATATTATTAGATATTGAAAAGCTCGGCACCCCTGAAGAAGGCCACACCCCTAAACAAGAGAAATACATCGAAATGGCAGGAGAGCCTGTAGAACGGAAGGGGTTGGTTTTGGTAAGTTAGACACACACGTCATTGAGTCTGAGCTACAAACGGCTCCCATGGAAGAACTGGAAAGCTTCCCCGTGGACCCTCAAGACTCCACCAAAGCCTTACAAGTGGGGACAGATCTATCGTTCGAAGTCAAAGAAGAGTGCAAAAGCTTTTTGTGTAAGAACTTGAACGTTTTTGCATAGAGGCATGGGGATATGATGGGCATCGATCTAAAGGTAAGTTGCCACCATTTGAATATTGATCTAAAACATACCCATCATAGACAAAAACAAAGATCACCCAACTCTGAAAGTTATGAAACCTTAAATGAAGAGATTGATAAGTTGATTAATAATGATTTCAGCAGAAAGGCCACCTATCCAAAGTGGGTATCAAACCCCTTTTAAGTGAAGAAGTACAATTGAGCATGCCCTAAGGACAACTTTCCACTTCAAAGAATAGACCAGTCAGTAGATTCCACTTCAGGCTATGAGCTGTTTAGTTTCATGAATGCATATTCAGGCTATAACCAAATCTCCAGTTTCCTGCAGATGAGGAGAACGCCTCGTTTATTACAAACAGAGGCTTATATTGCTACAAGGCAGTGCCCTTTGGGTTGAAAAACACTTGGACCACTTACCAAAAGATGGTAAATAAAATATTCGCCGACCTAATTGGCAAAATCATGGAGGTCTACGTAGATGATATGTTGAAAAAGAGTCTCCAAACAAAGGATCAAGTAAAACACCTTGATTCCAAATCTTGAGGAGATATAGAATGAGGCTAAACCCCCTCAAATGTACATTTCACGTGGCTTCTGTTATAGTCTTATACTTCATAGGTAATCAAAGGGAAATTGAAGCAAATTTGAAAAAGATTAAGGCTCTAATTGAGATGAGATCCCCACAAAAGCCCAAAGAAGTACAAAGTCTTACTGGAAGGATAGCAACACTTAATCGCTTCTTCTCAAAAGCCACTGATACCTTTCTTCAAGAACTTTATTGGACATCAGAGTGCGAAGAGGCATTTCAAGCACTAAAAAAGTACATCAAATAGGTTATCTCCTATCCAAAACCAGGGCAAACAATCCTCTACTACTTTACCTGGCTGTATCCGAAGAAGTAGTTAGTACGATGCTCATGAGACAAGAAAGTTTACTACATAAGCAAAGCTTTCCTACTAGTGGAAGCTCGCCTTCTTGTTAATAACTATATCAAGAAAGTTAAGGTCATATTTCCAGGCTCATAGTATTCATGTATTAACAAACTTCCTACTCAAGCAAGTACTTTAGAAGCCAGATACCTAGTAAGATTATTAAAATGGTCCGTCGAGCTTAACGAATTTGATTTAATAGGATATAATGGCTTCAAAGCAGGAATGGTCTTGGAGAGTCTGGAAGGACGCATGCTCAATTATATTGTAAGGTCCGAGTTTAAAGCTTCCAATAACACAACTAAATAAAAAGCACCCTGGCTGGCCTTAGGTTCGTTAAGGAGATGTAAGTGAAGATGTTCCTCATTAGTAATGAATCCTGCTGGTAGTAAGTCAAGTCAATGGAAACTTTATTACTAGAGACAAAGGAATAGCCGCATACCCCAAATTGATTATGGATTTTCTCCCTTACATCGAAAAGTTTGAGCTGGCACAAAACCCACTTCTGAAAAATACCCAAGCTGATACTTTATCAAAATTGGCCAGCAGTAAAGATTTCGAACTTCTCAAGGTAGTCTCAATTAAACGACTTGTCTAGCCCTCAATTACTAAGGGAGAAGAAATGATGTAGATAGAAGGCATCCCATTCTGGATACATGTAACGACCCGACCTTGCGCCACAGCCATTATCATATTGTACGTACTGTCCGCTTTGGGAGGGCCTAGGCCCATCTTACGTCCAATTGGTACCAGAGTTCAACTTAAGTCTTCCATATGATTGAGATCTTGGGTTTGAATCCTTGGGGACGCGTTAGAAAGTCGTAAGGGGTAAGATGGGCCTAAACCCTCCTAAAGCGGACGTACGTACGATATGATGATGGTTGCAGCGCAAGGTCAGGTCGTTACAAAAAAATGCATGTTTTTTGTAATGACCCGACCTTGTGCCGCAACCATCATCATATCGTACGTATTGTCCACTTTGGGAAGGATTAGGCCCATTTTATCCCTCACGACTTTTTGACATGTCCCCCAAGATTCTAACCCCAAGACCTCCATCATATGAGAGATTTAAGTTGAATCCTGGTACCAATTGGGAAATGGCACTTCAATCAACACAAGCAGCTATGTTTAAGGATTTGTTGAGAGCTATGCAAGACCTTGGTAGGCAACAAACACAAGCGCCTCCCCAGAATGCACAAAAGAACTCTAACTCTACGAGCTCAGTTGTGGAACAGTTTCGTCGTTACAGGCCCCTACCTTTAAGGAGATGGCTGACCCTTTGGCAGCCGAGGAACGGATAAGGGGTTTAGAGTATATCTTTAAGCACCTCTCCTGCACTGATACCCAAAAAGTTTATGTTCGGAGTTCATGCTAATCGATGTAGTGGGACACTGGTGGGAGTCCATCTCACGAACTAGGACTGAGACATAACAACGCGACCTTACTTGGAGCAGGTTTCAAAGGGGAGTTTATGGGAAAATATTTCCCACAAGCCTTGAGAGATCGTAAGGAGACAGAATTTCTACAACTTAAGCAAGGAAGGATGACATTGCTTGATTATGAAAGGAAATTTGAACAACTTTTTAGGTATGCAACACACCTGATGGATACAGAGCAGAAGAAAGCTAGAAGGTTCGTACTCGGACTACGCCCTGAGATTGGAGGAATCCTAGCATCGCATGAATTCACCACGTACAGTCAGGTTCTGCAACGAGCTCAGGCAATATCAAATCGATTGGAAATTGATTGGATAGTTCAAGAAGGTAGTGAATTTTCAGGAAAAATGAAATGGAATGTGCTAAATGAAGGTAAGGGGAATGAACAAAACAAGAGGGCTAGCTTTGAAAAGTGGTCAGGGTCAAGCAAGTCGAATAATGTTCTTACTCCATATCCTAAGTGCAATAAGGCCCATAGAGGCGAGTGTTGGTATGGAAAGAATGTGTGCTATCGTTGTGGAAAGCATGACCATATTGCTACCAATTTTCATGAACTTCACCAAAGCGGGACAATGAATAAAACAAAAAGGGGACATCCATAGTTTTTGCCTTAACCCAACAGGAGGCAACTGAGGATTAAGACCTGATAGGAGGTACTCTATCAATATTTGAATTATTTGCTTATTCTTTATAGCTTTTAGAGATGAATGTTTTTATGCCATCTTAGGAATAAATTGGTTGGGAAACATTTATGCAACAATATGATATTTTAAAAATAAGAAAATTTTTAGAAATTTGGAGAAGAGGAGATCAAGGTCATGTACCCAGGACCTTTCGCATAGATAAGAAAATTTCGAGAATGAAATTATTTTTAAGGGGATGAGATTGTAATGCCCCGAAAAAATTTCATAGAATAAAGTTTATTTGTTCTATATGATAATTATTTATATTTTGAAAGTTGAGGCGCAAATATATCATGTTTATTGCTCAACTGTACTTTGGCTATCTTACGTAGAGTTGAATTAGGTTTTTTCGGTGTTCTGGACTAAATTGAAATAGCTTAAATTTCAATTTTAATCGGGCCAATTACTTAAATATTGATAAAGTAATGATAAGTATATCAATATTGGACTCGTTGGATAGCCCGTATTTAATCATGTATATTAGATTCGAGAAAAAATTCATTCGGTTAAGCGAAGTCTAAGTTATTGCACATTAAGGAAGTTATTAATTGGTTTTCTTTTTTTTTTTTTAAAGTAAAAAAGGGAGACAGATTGCTACCACGTAAATTTTAAAATGCTTAAATTTTTGAATGATTTAATATAATAGATTATGGTACTTTACTAATATTATTGCTTCATGAATTGCATCTAAATTAAATTATTATGTTGATTGTGGAATTTTATAGGATATGAAGAAAAACTTATCATTTCTCAAATAGTATACTTTATGTAATTATTCCTTTTACTTATGATTTACCATTACTGCTTTAGCAAATTAGAGATTTGATATGCGTGTGTTAGTTTGCGATAAAAAAATTTAGGTAATTAGCTGTATAAATTTCCCCAGCTCAGCACGTGTCTTCTAGTTTAAATAGAATATAAAACTTTTGGCAATGATTGACCTTTGGATGTGATTGCAGACACGCATATAATTGAAAGACAGCCAATTGAATTGAGCAGATTACAAGGAAATAAACGCATAGCTTTATTTACACGATTTTCTATCCCAATTATACCATAACTCATTTACTTTGTTCAACTCTATATACTGGACAAAGACCCCATAATTAACCACAAATATAATATTGTATACATACACGGCAGTAGGCAAAAACAAAGATCTGAAATGTGATTCTTGAATTTCGCAGTTCAACATTCATTGATAAGATATGATACTTATGTGCAAGCAATTCTTGTCGTTACAATATTATAATTATTTTTACATGATTTATTTCATGAAATACTAATTAACTTGCAGGTCCCAATGAAATGTGAGACTTTCTTTGGATTTTCTCAAATGTTTGCACAAGAAATGTGTTAGAGCGTTCGATTGATCACTGACTGCTTTTGATGAAATGATGATATGAATTGTTATAAATTTATGTTTAAAGAATTATTGTATTGTTTTGGATACACATATCCTACTGAGTCAAATTACTCACTCCTTCAAAATTTTAACATTTCAGGTTAGATCAGTTAACGTGGATGGTGGCTGAGCGGTGTGTAGGTTGCCAAGTAATTGGGAGAATATTTACCAATAAACTTCGTTAGATATTTTTGTGTTTATTTATTTCTATCAATGTTCTGTATCTCGTGACTAATTTTATTTAAATTCGGAGATTTAAATAAATTAAATGTTTAAATTTTCAATTAAATATTTTCGCGTTATGAAATGATATCGGTAACACCTCAAATTTAAGTCAATAAAATTTGGGGCATTACACAACGTATTCTTGCCTTCTTCAAAGATCGGGTTTTACCTGATAATAAAGCTGAAGCTCACAAACTTAGGAGAACAGCTGTTCATTTTGTTATGCAAGATGTAGAAGCTTCTCATTTTCTATCCTCCAATACACTGGGGGAGGAGATGCAAACTAAATCTTAAGGGAGATTCATGAATGATTATGTGGTAATCATTATGTAAGACTAGCTTAGCACAAAAATTGTTTAGGTAGGGATATTACTGGCCCACCCTGAACTAAGATGCGCAACAGTTAATATGGAAGTGTAACAAGTGTCAACATTTCTCCAATGTGTAGAAACAACCATCCCAAGAGCTCATAGTGGTATCTAGCCCTTGGCTATTTGCCAAATGGGGGATTGATTTCATAGGCCCCTTACCAAAGGAAAGTGGAAGTGCCAGTTTCACCATCATTGTGACTAATTATTTTACAAAATAGGTCAAAGCAGAACGTTTGGCTAAGATTACAGAGGTGAACACTTCTAAGTTTCTTTGGAAGAACATAATATACCACTTTGGTATTCCATATTCTATTGTATTTGATAATGGTAAAAAATTTGACAACTAAAGGATCAGGGATGTCTGTGACAAACTGGGGATTAAAAAGTTTTTCTCAACGCCTCATCATCCCCAAGTAATGGCCAAGTTGTAACTGTCAATAAGACCATCAAGTATACCTTCAAAATGAAACTTGATACTTCGAAGGGAGCATGGGTTGGCGAGGTTCCTCAAGTTCTCTAAGTTATACGCACTACCGGCCAAATCGCAATTGAAGAAATCCCTTATTCAATGACTTTTGGAGTTGAAGCCATGAGTCTCGTAGAGGTAGGAATGCCATCACCTCATCGTATTCATTTCAATGAAATAACTAATGATTGAGGAGATGTGAGCTTGAATTTCTTGAAGAAATGAGGGATGACTCTCAGATGTAGCTTGCCAAACACCAATACAAAATGACCTTTTATTATAATAGTAAGGTGAAGAAAAGGACATTTTGCTTATATGATCTGTTGCTTCGGAAGGTTATCCTGTCCTCGAAAGAGCCAGGTGTAGGTACATTGGGACCAAATTGGGAGGGATCGTGCCGTATCAATGAAGAATCATGCCCTGGAACTTACAAGATTGAAAACTTGGAAGGAAAGTTGATGCTTCATCCTTTAAATATTGAACATCTGAAGAAATACTACAAATAGGTAGTCAATTATTCAAGATTGATTGTATTTTTATCTTGTAAATAATTTTGTGCCAATGAAATGAATTATTGCTATGTATCACCACTTCATTACTCTTTCCTCCATGGATGAACCGTGCACCATGAATGAAGCCTTTGATGAGGTGGTTGACGCCCCTAAGGGGTCACTTATTTCAAGGATGTCCACTTTGATCAGCGAGATGTGTGACATCCCAGCAGGGGTCACCTCTGATTCTTTCGAAGATGATGCTTTCCATGAATAAATCATCCACCATAGAAGAAGCTCTTGACGAGGATTATGCATTATCCAAAGCGATAACATGGAGTCAACACATAATTTCGACGAGATGCTTCGTACAAACTAAGGCAATGTCGCTGTTAGTTGAGGCGTCAATACTTGTGTATCATATATATATTATTACTGAATGAGGAATACTAGGTCAATTCATCAATTGTACAATAAAGAACTATGGAAAGCATGTAAAATAGTTGTTAATTAGAAGAGGCATCAACACATGGATAATAAAAGTTTTACATTCGTTAAAATGATTCACATAAAAGGCCGAAGCCATTATAAAATTAGCAATAAATAAACTCAGGGATCTACAGACACAATGGCCTCACCACTAGTTACTTCATTTTTCTCAACATTTGGAGCCTCTTTTTAGACTTCATCGGCAGCCTGAAGATCGGGCTAGCCTTCAGTAGGTCCCCTAAACTCCCATTCAAGATCTATTATATCCAAGTCTGGGTGGACAACTGAGCATTCCAAGAGGCCTAGTAATTGGCAAAGGTATTGTAAAACTCGATCTTCTCAAAGTTTTCAATATAATTCTAGACCGCTGCTTCACCCATGGTCTTGGGCTCGGCCTTCAATGACTTAATCTCCTTTGCTTAGGCTTCATTTAGATGTCTCAGTTCCTTTTCTCTTTGTTTGAGGTTTCCAAAGCCTCAACCACTAGGCGATTAAGTTCATTGGCAAGGCGACCACCTGACATCCAGTTTCATGCAAATATTTTTTCTGCTGTTCCGCCACAGCTTCTGCCTTCTCCAACTTATTTTTAACCTCATCCTTCTTCGCCTCTGTCCCTTTTTTTTTTTTGCTTTAGCCCTATCAGCATTCACAATACCGCCAAATGAAGGGCAGTCTCCAACTTTTGTGCCAAGTTGACGTTCTTGGCTCGTAGACACTTTACTAGGCTTTCCAGCTGGATGCTGGTGCTTAAGGCTTGGGCAATACAAGTGTTGTTGGTCGCCGTCAAGTCCTCCACCTCACAGGAGGAGGTATGGTCCTTCTATGCCTTAATCCAGTACTTATTGTGAACAACTACGATCAAGGTGATCTCTAATGGAAGCTGTTCTAACACCTCTCTCAAAAAGTCATCTAGGTTTGTCCCCAGGAAGTCCTCAGCCGTATCAGAGGCTCGTTGCATCTTACGCTTCTATGGAACCGATGAAGGGATTTTCTTTGGCACCTCAGAGTTGATGGTTTTGGAGGTAGGAGGGAAAGTCATTTTCGTTGGTGAAAGTGGTGGTTTTTTTCTTTATTACTATCTCCATTGGGATATTTGATGAATGAGGTAGAGGCCACACCACAATAGGCCCGAAAGATGAGGCCCTGGAAACATTTTTTTCCCTTCTTTGTCAGGGTCATCCTCTTCTTTCTCTAACGGAGAGAGTTTTTTACTAGCACTCACCAGATTTGCTATTTGTTTTTATACACAGCTGAGGGGGTCTTCAACGTATAAGCTTCGACCATGAGCTATTGGATTGTAGCAAAATCCAGTTTTAGTGTCCTTGATAAATATGTTTTATACACTTATTATGTACTTTAACGAGGTAATTATTGATGAAATTGAGTAAATTTCTATTCATAATATTGTAATTGTGGCTTTTGGTTGGAGGAGAAGAAAGCTAAATGAAGAAAAAAAAAAGGACAGAAGTGCACAAAAATATATTTTGGGGACCAAAATGTACACAAGCTGAAATTTAAGGGACCTTGGATTGCAATTTTTGGAGGCTGTAATTAAAAGGAAAGTAAAACTTTGAAGACCAAAATGTATAAAATAAAAATTGAGAATTGGACGTGCAATTACATGGAGGACCGAAGTTGTAAAAAGGAAGACATTGAAGTGGCGCTACTCTGCAAATTTTCTTATTTTTTTTGTTTTTAAAATTCAGGGGCCATTTTGCAATTAACTGGGATGAAATTTTTTTGGCCTTTTTAAATGCCTATTTCCACTATTTTGGAGGCACTCCATTTTTCATCTCTTTCTACACACTTAAACTTTAGGCTTGAGAGAAAATAGTAGGAGAAAATACAAAGCAAAATTTAGGATTTTAAAAGAAGATTCAAGATGTCAACCCTTCATTTTCTTCAAGAATACATTCAAGGGACTTGTTTCTTCTACTATCTTGTATCTTTTCATTATCTCTCTCATTTTGTAATGGATTTCATCTCTATTTCCATATTCTATTCCTATTGTGTAATGGGCTAAGTGTTTGGTATTTATGATTTAGTTTGATCTAATTTTCATTAGTATCAATATTTACCATTTAAAGCTAAAGTTGCCATTATTATTCTGCATTTTTTAGTGTTGACATTTCCATCATTTATGTGGCCAACAGATGATTGGGTTAGGTAGTTTATGCAATTATTAAGAGATTGTTGGGGTTTTTATACCAAAATAATTAATGCCCTATGTTGTTTACGGAGATAGAGATATAACCCTAACTCAAGGTGACCTACTGAGTTATTATCACTATGTTTTAATGCAGTTGGTTGTGTTTTTATCAACATAGAGATATAGTTGGTAGTCTAATCAACTAGAGTTATTTTAGCCGGAGAAAGGTAACTAACTGACATTGTAACTTGGTGATTTACATTTCCGGTTTATGAGATACTAATGAAACGACAGTTAAGTGATATCCCAATTCATTTAAAATCCAAAATCTTGTCACTTTCACAATTATTAGTTTAATTAAACTCTAAAATTATTTTCTTTTCATTTCTAACTTCAAAAGAAATTAATTATGCGTATTTTTTTCGTTAATTTGAATCAATTATCGTGTAATTGGAAGAAACACTCTTCGAGGAATAAACTCAGATTCAACATCCACTTTATTGCTTGAATTCACTCGTGCACTTACAGTATATAATTTTAGCGAACAGTCCTCTTCTTCAGAAAATCATCTAAAACCAAATATTAGAGCATCTGATAAACACATTGATAATGAGGCAATGCAGTTCAGATTTACCAAGGGAGGCCATGAAACTATTGTTGATGAAGTAAATGGTCTTTTTTATCATCTTGTTGACCGACCTGTTTTTATGTTGCAGCTGATAAATAATGTTGATTGTGTCAAAGCCCTCAATCAACAGTTTACACCGAGGCAACACACTTGCAAATAAATATATATGGTCAAATGATGAAGATGGCATGTTAAAAATAATCAATTTCTAAGGTACTCACTAAATGATGAGAACTTTGTTGGGACTGTCAAGGGCACAATGGAGTTATCTTCCATTGTGTCCCATCTTCCAAATGCCCAGCACCATAAACTTTTCCATTCTTTGATGGAGGACGGCAGGTCGACGAAAAATGGATTATGAGCCCCCCATGAATTTAGGTAATACCACCCCGTGTATTATCACCCCCACGGTCACCTTAAGTATTTAGATGGTTTGGAAGACGTAAAAGTGCATCTCCACTCCGTAGGAGACTTCGTGCCACATCATCCATGACCCTACCGTTTGACTCCAAAAAATTGGATTCAAATGGATCGGAGCTAGGCCGTAAGACCTTATCACAAAGTGAAAGAAGGCATGGATGGGCAAGATGGGCTCACTCACTGCTATGCATCTAATCCTCCGATAACAAGCTCACTTATAAGGGTCCAGGACTATCAATCCTATATTATCTAGGATCCTATAATCCATTCAAAGTTTTATAAGGTCGGATGATTTCATCTTAGAAAGGTAATCGAAAGCCCCCTAGTGAATCGATGTGTCTACAAGACTATCAGGCCTTTTCCAGACGTTTTCCTAATATTGCCCTTGACACCTTGTCTGAAACCAAAACATTGGGTTCTTTTACCCATAAGGCACTATCGCCAACTCACTCCTACCACCTCATCGTGATTCTAAGAAGACGTCCTTATAGAAACAAATAAAAAAAGTGCGAAATGGTCCCAATTTTTACCCAGAAAGTGAATGGTGCTAGAATGTTAAGTCACTAGAGATCGAGATTACGATCGGCATGTAAACTTAGTCGAAAAAATTGTGTTTTGTAGAGTGCCTTGTGATTCTTATTTTGCCAAAAATAAAAAGCCCAAACAATGCGAAGGGAGTTATTTATGGGCAGACTCTATAAATCATCGTCGTCGAATGCATTCATGTCCAATTTGAGCCATTCATGATTCGTGTCTTTAAGATTAGGCGCCAATATAATCAATGGCCAAGATACAGCCGTATAATACAAGCTCACATGAAGCGCATTGCCTCGACTTCAATAGCTGCACGTCATTATTAGAAGTAATGACCTATGAAATGCATTTCTTGGAAGCTCGTGACAGTTCAACTAGATTACTTGGAAACATACAATAACTTTCAAATCATTGGCACATAGCCCAATGAAGTGTCTCGTCGGCTTAAACCCTTACAGAATCTTCTAATGTTCGAAAATTTGATGCATGTAACGACCCCACTTTGCGTCGAAACCATCATCATATCATACGTATTGTCCTTGGTGCCCGGATTCAACTTAAGTCTCCCATATGCTGGAGGTCTTGGGTTCGAATCTTGGGGGACACGTCAAAAATCCGTGAGGGGTAAGATGGGCCTAGTCCTTCCCAAAGCGGATAGTATGTACGATATGATGACAGCTTCAGCGCAAGGTCGGGTCGTTACAAATCCATTATATGGGAGACTTAAGTTAAATCCACAAAAATAAATTTTCTCAAAGTTACAATCATTCAGAGCATCATCTTCAAGCAAGCACGTCGCCTTTGCCAAAATAACTTTTCTCTAAGTTGCAATCACTCAGAGCCTCATCCTCAAGCAAGGACGTTACCAATGCTAAAACAATTTTTCTCAAAGTCACAATCACTCGGAGCCTCGTCCTCAAGTAAGGTTGTCGTCTCTACCAAAAAAAACTTTCTTAAAGCTTCAATCACTCAAATCCTTGTCCTCAAGAAAGGATGTCATCTTTGCCAAAACAACTTTTTCTCAAAGTTGCAATCGCTTAGAACCTCGTCTTTAACCAACGATGTTACCTATGCCAAAACAACTTTTCTTAAAATTTCCATCACTCAGAGTCTCGCCCTTAAGCAAGGACGTCGCCACTGCCAAAACAACTTTTCTCAAAGTTTCAATCATTCAGAGTCTCTTCCTCAAGTAAGGACATCACCTCTGCCAAAACAACTTCTCCCAAAGATACCACAAATCATCCCTTCCTAACGAAGGCACTATTTATCTTATAAAAACCAGTCTCAGTATCAGAGAACGCTAACCTCATCAATACAAAATTCCAAGAATCATATAAATATCCATGCCTTTATTTGGGAGATGGCGCGTGCATTTAAAATTCACTAACCACGCTGAAGGTCAACGAAAGTCCATGTATTATATAAATATCCATACATGGATTTGAGGGACCGCATCGAGTAATGAGTTTCTAAGTCAAACCAAGGCCCGCATTCCACGTCATACCTTATAGGCGAGGCTTCAATGTACCAAGGAGATTACCACACACGTACGTTGGCAGCCAAGGTGCCAAAACTATTCGGGTCGGCACAAGCGACGATGAAATGACACGGCTAGGAGAAGCGCGTGTTAGTAGGAGTCACAATGCCTCGATAAAGTACGCTAAGAGATCTTTTGTACAGAGTTCTGTCCAAAATAAAATATCTTGACTAATTGATGTGATGTTTATGCAGCATACCCCAAAGTGTCAAGTCGAATTTATTTTGTCAGGAAGTATTAAATACCCGCTCACCTATGGAATGACTGATTGACATCAAGGAAGAGACGTTTTAGCCGACAGATGAGGTCACGTGCCTCACATCTGATGGTCATTTCTTTACATTTTCCTCTATAAATGCTCACGTTTTATGCTTTTGTAAGGGTAATGCAATTCCAACCATATATTTTATATTATTTCCTTCCCATATTATAAGTGATATCTATATTCCAACGGTTCTCGCTATCGGAATTCCCAATTTTAGTTTATCAATTTATTGACTTAACCGTCAGAGTGGTTGTGACATTCCGCAAATTTCGTATTTTACAATTATTTTAATTACTAGTTCAACCCTTCGAATGATTGATATATTATTGATTTTGAACCCCGTGTGGGTTCAAGATTTAAAAGGTTAAGGGGAGTTCGATTATTTGAGAAAAAAAGGGGGTTTAATTTTGAAAACTATAAACTATAGGAGCTTAATAAGAGTAAGGATAGCTCGAAGGACAAAGAGAATGATATCCCTCAAATTAAGTGATTAAGGTAATGAACTACATTCTTCTTTATTTCTAGAAATTAAGTTCATCAAAGGAGATTTTTATAAGATAATTAAGTTCTAAAATAAGGATTCTGAAATGGCAAACTAAATTACAAGAGAACCTTTTGGAATAAAATGGGGAAGCACATAAAACTCCATTAATGGAGATTATAATGCTCTCAGGTGGTACACGTGCTAAACTAGGGGCACATGTACTTGTATTCTTATAGTTATGGTATATTAGAGGTACCCCACTTCTCTTTAATTAAGTAAAAGTTGGATCGGAAGACACTCTTGCCAATAGAAAATTACTTAAGAAGTGGATATTGAAATCAGATTCTGAAATTGTTGAGTTGTATAATTTGACAAGACCAGTTCAAGTGTCTATTCCTCCTCTAATCAGTGAGTAAAATATGTAGCTTGATTCATAATGCTTATGTGATTACTTATGAGAAGCTATGTGGAATGAAATTATGTGAATAATTTGATTTCTATAGAACTATTCATCTCATATATGATCAGTAGAACTCAAACAATTATGAGTGTGGCATATACATGATATACTCCAATATTAATTGATATGCATATGGTGTGAAAATCATAAATTATACTCCAACGTGGGTCATATGGTCTATTGAAAGAGGACACTATCGGAGCATGGGGTGATTCAATGATTGAATGAGTGCTCGACCTTTTTGTGAAGTATTTGACGTTGGGATGCCTCTATGGTGATCGTGCAAATGACTAGCATTCCTAGACAAATATCACACATGGCTAGCTATGAATTTATTGTGTAAAAGAGGTCACATCTATGAGAAAGTTTTGTAGCCATATTTATGTTTAATTAAGGCGAGCTACAACTTTTTGATCTCACAAGGGCCAAAGAGACCAAGGTAAATATTTAAAGAAACAAACATCGCACGGCATGCATCAAGTTTACAGCAACACCATATTTTACTCATTGAGTTGTTATACTCATTCCCCTTTTCCCTGACTACTTTCAGGTAACAATGACGTATAATTACATAGATATTGAGAAGATAGTTAGACCATTACTCGCGATGTTGAAAAGTTATATTGGACATCAATTCTCGACATATGGGCATACTATCCGGGGAAGGTTGACACATATATGCAAATAGTTACTGTTAATGTTAAGGTTTGATATCGTACAACAACTAACAATATGATAGCTTTGAAAATCCATGTCACATCAAGCAAGGAAATGGAAGCCACTTTTGTAACGACCCGACTTCATGTCGGAACCATTATCATATCGTATGTAATGTCCTCTTCGGGAGGGCCGATGCCCATCTTACCCCTCATGGCTTTCGACGCGTCCCCCAATATTCGAATCTAAGACCTCCATCATATGGGAGACGTTCGAATCTTAGGGGACGCGCTAAAAATTCGTGAGGGGAAAGATGGGCTGGACCCTCTCGAAGTAGACAATACATACGATATGATAACGGCTCCGGCGCAAGGTCGGGTCGTTACAAAAAAAATTCAACTTAAATCTCCCATATGATGGAGTTCTTGAGTTCGAATTCTGGAGAACGCGTCAAAAAGCCGTGAGGGATAAGATGGGTCAGGGCCCTTCCGAAGCGGATATTACGTACTTTATGATAACGGCTCCGGCGCGAGGTCGGGTGGTTAAAAAAAACGCGTTTTTTTAACGACTCAACCTCTCGCCGGAATTGTTATCATATCCTGCGTACTGGCGCATTTTTTTGAAACGCTGGAGTCGTTATCATATAATACGTACTGTCCGCTTCGAAAGGTCATAGACCCATCTTACCCCTCACGATTTTCGACGCATCCCCCAAGATTTGAACCCAAGACCTCAATCATATGGGAGACTTAAATTGAATCCTGGTACCATTGGGCTTTAGCGCAATACAGTACGTAGGATATGATAACGGCTCCGGCCGAGGTCGGGTCATTACAACTTTCGTGTATACGTCAGAAAAGAACGTAAAAAGAGGGAAGGAGAAAGTTGTCTATTTTGTTACTTTTGAATTGACAACTTTAGCACAACTACTCATTCCCCTTAGTTTTGGATGAAAATTTAAGTCAGTTGTTTAAACTATAAGTCAGTGTTTGGAAGTATCTTTGATTATGTAATGTACCTTATGGAAAATAGTATAAAATGAAAAAATGTAGTTGTGTTGTATCTTCCATCTCTTGAAACAATATGCATGTAGTTAAGTATGCGTGTGTATACACACACAAAAAGTACTTGTTACAGTGCTCGCGACCGTTTTCACCACGTGTATTACAAGTGTGTAAGAAGGAGCCTACATGGAGCTGATTTCTATTGGCCACATATCGATCCATTTACCAGGTCAACAATCTTCAATTGAGACTTCAACACACTTTCGAACTAATTCGAATCCGTAGTACATAAATACAATACATCAACGTCAATAATTCTGATAAAATGTGACGAGAACATTCAATTTGTGGTTGGAATTGTACGAAATTTTCAATATAACTGATTCATGCGGTAACTAATTGACCCCAACCTCTGAATTGTTGATTCCACCGCCGATAAATGTCAACAAGAGAGATCTCTATTGGGATGATGGTGATATAGCATGTATGTTCAATATTTTTGTTAGGATATTCAAATGTGAGATTTAAAAAAAAAAAAAACACTATCTAGAGTTTGTAAAGCACTCTCGAGTCCACCCTTGTGAATGATTTTTCAGTTATAAAAGTTGAATAAATTAAAAGGTTAACTCTATAATAAAAAATAAAAAAAAATAAAGAAGGAAAATCATTGGTGTAAATTATTTCTCTTCAAATTAATTTATTTTTTCGTTTCCAATCCAATTTATGTAATCTTTCATTTTAGTTTTATTTCAATGACACAATAAAATACTATAAAAGTATTAAACAGTTCAGCATATGGCAAAATAAAAATAAAAATAAAAATAAATTCAAATTTAATCATTAATGGGCGCTTTTGTCTATATATATTAATTAAGTTGAAAAATTAACTTAATTTTATCAATTTTGTGACATTATTTATTTATTTATTACTAGCAGTTCGACCTCGACTCGACCTTCTAACTTGACCCTTAACTTTTTTGGATCAATATTTGGGCTAGTTTTCAAAACATTGAGAAAAACATTAATGTTTTAACGCAAAACAATGTATAACGATTCACTAGCTAGATGGAGATAATAAGTTGAAAGTATTCACAACCAACTTATTGCAATGAATTCATTAGCATTATTAGTAACTGGAACCATAAATTTACGTAGACATCATGGCCATTTTGCTGTACACGAGAAAACAAATTTGAAAGTTTCAACACACGAATCATGGATTACAAGCCAATTTCGATGGATTGTTTTTGCTATGTGATCATCTGAATCTTTAACTAGACTCTATATATTGCGTGTCTTTGTCATTTCGAGGTCATAATGTGATATACCAGAATTTAAAAATAGCATCTTCAACAACAAATTAATTTGATTTGTAGAGAACGAAAATTCCTTACTCTTCCATCTGTTAAATAATTACCAGCTAACAATGGTCTGCGAAAAATGCGAGAAGAAGCTGTCGAAAGGTTACAGTGATGGACAAATGGAAAGAAGAGGACCACAACGCCACCGAAGGCGGCGGTGGAAGATCAACGCGAACAAGCTCCTCTCTAAAAAAAACAAAAGATGAACACCATATGGACATACCAAGTGCATTATCTATAAGCAGTAAGTCCATCTAGATGCCAAGTTTATATAGGAATTATAAGACTATGAAAATTCTTATAATGGATTCATAAGCATTAAGAGTAAGTGGGACCATAATGTATTTCGAGGAGATTCGTGCAATAAATAAGCTTAAATATTGTGATTCTTGGACTTAATTCCTTGTTTCAAGAGTGACGATAGTTAATATATGATACTAGTCAATTGTATAGAATAGAAGAGAGAAACAATCTTTTCTTTAATTGATTGTGTATGACATGTATAATTAACAAGCGAAAATATTTATTTAACGGAAGAATTTGCCATCGTTTTGAAAGTTTTAACGCACGAATCATGGAAAACGATCAATTGGGCTCTTAACATGTGACATAACAAGCTCTTAATATCGCACATTTAGCCGCTATTTGATTTAGATAAAAATCAGACTTTTAGTAGTACTTATTTTACAACAATATTGGTCTCTTCATTTTATGTAAAATGCATAATAGTTCTCATAAACCCCTAAAATCATTTTATTCCTACCTACCTGAGCCTTTTTCCTTTTTTTTTTCTCCCCATATTTTTGGCAAGTCACCACCGTAGGTTGTCCCCACTTTACCTTCCTTCTTTATTGCCACACGAGTAGGGTTCACCCTTTCTAATTGATATAATATCTAACCCACACGCTAAATGTGGTGGTAATTTTACACTCACCAATCAAATGTCAGATTAGTGCATGTGCACGTTTAGCTCATAGTGAGTGTCAAACTAACTATCACTCAAGGTCCCCAAACATTGACGCTACGATCAATTGGGTCTCATTTCTTAGTTTTTAGCGATCATATCCCAAACTTTCGTAATGGTGTACATAGGTCCTTGTTGGATCGATATCGTTTGTTTGGTTGTCAAATATCCACATTCCACACATCTGAACAATTTTTAGCTGTTTATATCATAGTTTCTTCTTCAAAATCAAGAATATAACCAACTGATTTAAGGAACTTTTTATTAATTTGTTTCCGGTGTTTTTTTCTTCTTCGAAGCTTCTGTCTCTGTGGAAGCCATCTCAATGAAAATGTAGAGACAATGGCTAAAAGAAAATTTGCTCGATATTTTGTTGAGCAAGTGATTGTGATAGGTCTAAACCCTTATCTCGCTTGATCATGGAATTTCAATTATTGTGACATATTGCACGTCAATGTTGAAACACATACAGATGGAAATAGCGAGTTAGGGATGTGTCAAGGTGCCCCATCCCCGCTTGATCCTTGCTTAATGCCCATTTATAATTTTTTTTCATAAATTTTAGGAGCAAGTGGATAATTTGGGAATTGAGCTAATAGACTTTGGTAATTGATTCGGGTTTGTACATAACAAAGTTTGTTAGTTCAAACAAAATTTGATTATTTTTTTAAAAATAATTAGACAATTCTGTACTCACTCTCGAAGAGCAGTTTTGGCTCCAATGTCTTGCCACCCCAATTAAGTAGGACATCTCGATCTTGAGCGAGGTAGCACATCGTAGGACTCGGGTTGGACTGGATAAGTTTTTATCCATATGCTTACATTTAGGTTAGCTACGCAATATGACAATATGATGCACATGAGACTAAAATCCAACTCAACATCTCAAAATTCATGCAGACAGAGGTGAATGAGATAAAGGTGAAGTCAAATTACCATTTTTCTAAATTTCAAAATGAGATCCATCTTTAAAAGCATGTTGGCAAAAGCCAAAAAGTAAACTTCTTATAAATTGATGAACTTTCGAATTTTGGAGACCAAAATCCACACAAGTTGGTCCTCATAGCTTATCCCAACTTATTTGTCTTATAAATTACAAGAACCACTCGTGTGGAATTTGATCACACAATTAGTGAATCTCCAACTTACAAGAAAGTTGCTTTTTGTCAAGCTTGCTTTAAATGCTTCAAGTGTTTGGTGTGTATTTGATGAAAAAGTGGACAACGTTGGTTCATCATGGACTCACGTGATCCATTATGAAAGTATGTGGATGTGATTGCAAAAAACATAAGAATTGGGATCCAAGTGCCTAGTATCAATGTTTGGAGGCAGTGGGTGCAAATTTCTCCAACAAAAAATGGAGCGTGTACTTCATGCTTTGTACTGACGTTTGACTAGGGTTTCAAAAACGCATAATGGATGAAGATAAGTCATCCCACCACCTTTCTGCCTTGCTGGCGCATTATGATTGGCTATCTCTCTCCTCTCTCTACAGTGCACACACGTATATGTTTGTACGTATAAAAATAAAAATGTATGTATGTCTCAACAGTGCGCACTCTCTTTCCCTCTCATACTTTGCTTTCTCTTTCTATAACATTTCCCCTCTCTCTATCTCTCTCTCTCTAAAAAATTTCAAACCTAAAAATATCCTAGGGTTCTCTATCCTTTCGCACTCGAATTCCTCACAGCCACCTTCGGATCTCTTCAAGAAAATCATATGAATTGATTCTCCAGTTTCTTCTCTATTAAATGAGATTCAGATTTCATTCAGCCGTTGAGGAATTTATCTGGGTCGATCAGTGAAGTTTTGATCTGGTTTTTCCATTCCAACAAAAGGTTTGTTTTTTCTCATCTTTTCACTGTTAACCGTGTTTATATGTTTTTAGGTATAATTATTTTTTTCCCGTGTTGGTTTTTGTTGGGTTTTAGCTGAATTTGAGCTCTATTTTATTTCCCTTAAATATCTGTTTCTGTTAAAGTGAATTTATTTCTATTTTTTTTTTTGGTCCATTTAATTTTTCTTTTGTCCTTTTTGGGTTTGATTTCATGTGTCTGTCTTATCATTTATGGTACTTTTTATTATTCTTTTTGGTTTATGATATATCTGAACTGGGTCGCGTCCATCGGAATAATCAAAACCGTTAATATACAAACCCTAATTATTTCAGTGAAATTTACGCCTAAGATTAATCCATGTGGCTTTTTGTTTTTGCAGTTATAATTGAAATCCTAATATGGGTTTTGTGTTAATTTTCGACGTGTTGATGAATCTTTTTAATATTACTTTACGAAAAATAAGATTAGAAATTTTCATCTAGAGAAACCCTAAAATTAAATTTCGTGAATCATTCTGCTGTCTATTTTATGCATTTAGCTATTTGTGGATTGTATTATGTGCAGAATTTGAAGGATTTTGAATTGGATACAGCCTCATCCATGTTGTCACTGTGGACTAGGGTTTCTAACATTTGTTAACACTTCCAGCTGCCATGTTTTACTGTCATTTATTCTTAAATTGCCTGTCTATCTCTTGTATTTTCCGTATACAATACTGCAACAACTTGACTTCGTTTGTGATGAATCGTGCATTTATAATAGCTTGAATTCTCATTCTTACATTGGTTTGGATGGTAACATACTTCCGTTACTTCGTAGGATGTTTCGTAGAATGAAATGCACAGGACTGGACACTACTACGAAAAAAAATTAGAACCTAAAAGTTTGTTCATTATACGTGTAGTCTTTCTACTTCTAAACATGCACTTATGTGAACTTTGCTTTGAACTTTGAGGTGTATCGCCATTGTACGTTGGTATGGGTTCATGTACCTAATTATGTGAATGCATGCATATTACCTCATCCAGTGGTTTTAGGCTTTTGCTTTTGAAATGGAGAAGAGTGTCGTGGAGATGGAAGTAAATCATCAAAAAAGTGATTCTGCTGTATCAACACCAAGGCCCCTAGGAATGCTCATTCGGATAAACTCAATAGCTATAGATCTCGGTATGGTTGCAGAAGAGGATACACAAGAGCACAAACACTTCTGCTTACGGTAAGCCTTTGTTGCAAGATTTCACCAGCTTGTTTCACTTGTTGAATTCTGTCGTCCTAAAGGTCTTTCCTTGATAAGAGTATTCTTTCTCTACTCGTTGTGTGGCTTTGAGTGTGCAACAATGTGTTTCATGTGCATTTATGCTTGCTTACATGTATGATTCCCCATTAAATTAGTACATGATAATTTAGTTTTAAGATAATGAACACACAAGCACACTCAAGTCAGATGATAATAATGCATTTCATTTCACACGTGTTCCTGAATGTTTGAGGACTATATTTATTACGTAAGCAGTGAGAATGTTTACTGCATGTATAGCCTAATACTAAAGCTAGCTAGTTTTGGCTGAAATTAATTGTTATTCTTATTATATATAATTGATATAGGCACAGCGAGCGTTGCATAATCTCTTCACTACCTTTTGATTATTGTACGAAGACATGATTACATCAAGGTTCATTAATGAATTTGTGTACACATGAAAGTTGCCTAGAAACTTGCAATTGTAAACATTTCTGAATTTCTACTGTGAATGCAGTGGATATGTCGCTGGCATGAGGAAAAAGGATCAAAAGCTTTGTTTGCCTTTTGCTTCACAAGCTAATGGTGGTGATTTGGAGGAGAACCTCCCTCCATTATACGTCCCCAGATTTAGATGGTGGGATTGCTTAAACTGTATTTCAGAATTTATGATGGAAAGTAGTTCAGAAGAAATAATGATGGAACAATCTCCAATACCGTTAAGCGAAGAAAAAAATACTATCGATACAAATTCTTCTACCAGAGATGGAGAAAAAGGTATATTGTTTCCATCTAGATGCAAGCAAGCAAGAAATGCTGAAATTGGTGATCAAGCTGTTGCTTGTACATACATAAGCACAATCTCATTACTAATGCATTAACCAAGCATGAGTTTGGCTTACCTATTTGATGTCTCTTTATTGTAAATATTCTGACTTTTTCAGGCGACAAGCATGGATCAGATGGCTTTGGAAATAGCAGAAACTGCGGTCATGTAAATGATATCCCAAACTTTAATCCATGCTTGACAGCAAGACATACAGCGACAACATGTGAGTTTGTGATTAGTCTCAAAGCATTGCTAAAAGACTTCCATTGTGGAATTTTAACTCTGGATATTGATGCCTTTCTTCTGAATATGGTAGTGGGTTTAGCTTGAATATTTTTCCCATGTTCCTTGTGTAATATACTATATGTCTGTGCAGGCAGCAAAAGTGGAGCAATTGTCATGGATAAAGAAGGTCGCAACCAGAGTTTTGATACAACAGAACCTAATCCTTGCCAAGCTCAAGAGACACATACAAATACAGCGGGTAATTTGATAGCATCAGTGAATTCTTTAAAAATGCTTATTTTTCATTGTTGAATCAATTATAGAAAGAAGTAATATTTTTGTTATTTGTTACAGATGCTATAAAATCTAGATATATTGATGTCTTAGAGACAAACAATTTAAGGAATGATACTGGCGATATCAGTGATAAGGCTGTAAATGCTGATACAGGACATGCAATTGGACTCCTTTCAGTCGAAGTGGATGAGCAGGAAAGTGCATCATCTGGAAGTGATAATAATTTAGGTGGATTGCCACATAAGAGAAAGCCTAAGTTGCGTTATCTCACAGAAATAATGGATGGAGAAAAAATTTCTGTAAACGATCACCCAAAAGTCAGTGCTTCATCCAGCGGAATGCATACTGTGTCTGCTGAGTTAGGAACTGTTTCATCTCCTCGTGACCAGGAGGATTTCCTTGGACATGTTGGAAAAGGTATCAGAACTGCGCAGAGGAAAAGAAAGATTGCTCGAGAAGAAAACGAAAGACCCACAGAAATTAACTCTCCGAGTAGTTCAGCTAAAAAGTTCAGAGCTTCTAAAGTAAATTCAGAGGACAGACATGTTGAAATTTCTGACTCACAATCAGAAGGAGGTGCATCTGCACAATTAGATATGCAGATTGGCGTAAAGAATCGAAAGATCAAGCCGAGCAGAAGCAAAGATCTTGTTCTTGGTAAAAGGAAAAGTCAGATCCCTATAGATGAAGGGTTGCCTCTCCAAGTTCCCGAGCTAGAGGTGCCAAAGATAATTTCTGTAGTCTCTACGGATTTGCCAAAATATAATGTTCCTAGCCTGTCAGGACAAATGGAACCAATTTGTAGGAGTTTTCAGTCTACCCCACAAACAGTGTTGAACTCCAACTTTTCCAAGAATATGAGGTCTGAACTTGAAGCTGGTCCCAATCTTCTGATGGCTCCCAAAAACAGCAAGTTTGGAGAATGTTTAGTTAAAGAGAAAGTGGCATTGGATCTTTCTCTCAACAGCTTTATGAGTGCAGAAAGAAATGATAATGATCGGTCATCAATCGTGCAACCAAAAGGCATTCGTAGTAAGGGTCCTCAAAGGAAAGAATTTCTGTGGGATCTGAATGAGATAATTACTCATAAACCTCCTGTGCGGGGAGAGAATCAATTTTCAACTGTACTTGATAATGTTTATTTACCTCTGCACGAGAATTTGGTAAGCAACTTTCTCTTTAACATACTATTCCCAATTTACCTAGTTGCTAGTTTATGTTTTAACTTTTCAATATTGTCCTGAAAGAAGCAGAAGAGAGTTTGGGGGGTGTGGGATGCTGGGAGCCGAATCCGTTATTTCTGGTTGTTTTAGTGATACAGATGATGGCAGTATGTCTTTTGCAGGTTAAGCTGATGTAGGAGACAAGTGTAAACTTTGAAGACCATTTCATTGAGGACTTTTCGATGATTCTAGTATCACATTAGGAATTACAATATATTTGGCTGCATTATGAGGATTTCATTTGAAAGTAAATTGAAGATATCACATATTCATCAGTTCCCTATACCAGTTTCATGCTTGATTTATGTGATTAGGATTAATTTTATAACAACTTTCCCTCCTATCGACAGGAAATCAAAACTCATTTGTTTTCCCAAATAGTGCAAACTAGAATCCTAAGTATTCAAACTTTTTTTTCCAGGATATTTCTTCCTCCTGCAGCAAAGTTAATGCTGGAGAAGGGCAAGGGCGTCTGGGAGTTTCTGAACCACAAACACAAACTGACCAAGAAACTGATAAGAGTATTGAACTTAGAGCATCAGATGACATCCCGATGGACATAGTTGAGCTGATGGCGAAAAACCAACATGAAAGGTCTCTTGGTAATTCAAAGAAGTACATTGTACCAGAGGGGACCAATATAGGGTTTCCTGCCTTCGATGGCAATGAATATCCTGGTGCGGCAAATTTTTCACTCGGCTGCACAAGAAGCAACGACATAGTTTTGGCAAGTGATAACATTGGAGCTATCCAGGACAGTCCTATAAGCTTCCCTCTCTTGAAAACGAATCAGTTTGTCAGGGAAGAACCAGAGGAAAACCAATCGAGATTCTTCTGTTCATTTCCACGGAATCAACTGAGTAAAATGCAGTTTTCAGCTTCTGGCTCCAACATAATGGGATCAAGACTTGGTGAAGGAGCAAAGAAAATGTTGCCTCCTAGGAAGGCAAGCATACCTACGAGGATGCATTCATTCTCACACCAGCACCATAGTGGAAAGACCATTAGTGACATAAAAGGCGGTAATATGGAAAATCTAGCTCTACGTGACACATTGTTACTTGAACAGGGGATAATTGAGCAGAGCCAGAAATCTGTGGGGTCGTTAGATCCTTACTCAAATGACACAATTCCAGCAATGCAATTGCTATCTTTGATGGATCGGGGAATGATATCCAGTTCTTTCAATGTGGGTGCGAAGAAATTAGTCGATAAACCCTTTTCTCCCTGCAATCACCACCCGAGGTTCAACAGGGAAAAGAATCAGAGTTTACTCAATCGATCCCTCTTTTCACAGCAGCATCATTCTAAGGATCTTATTTGGTTACGGTCCGGTGTTCGTAGTGCTTGTGATAGCTCGAAGAAGCCTGCATCTTCTTTGAATTGTAAGAGCTCAACTTTTCTAAAATTTTCATTTTGTGTTTTTGCTTACTGTTGATTAACTATTGTTGGAGAAGTAGGGAAAGATGAAAATTTGAAGTGAGAATGGAAATTTTTTTATTGATAAGCCTGTGTATTTTTACAGTAGTTTGGGTTCATCTGTTACATATATTTATGGAAATATCTAACGAGATCACTAAACTAAAAAGAATACAAAACATATATTTGAGGTTAGATATAAGATTAGACTAATCACATTTATATTTTATGATTTTTTGCTCTACTTCGTTGAGATATTTCTGAAAAGGCTACCTGGTTTTGTAGATCAAATGTCCGCTAAATGTTTGGAGCAAGAAAACTCAGGAGGACCACAAAAATCTGAATCCTCGAAAGGGGCTTCGCATGTTATTCGAGATTCTTGTTTTGGTATGGATAAGCAAAAAACTATCCTTGATACCTCAAGTCCTATGGTTTTTCCTCAACAATCTTATAGACATGAAGGTCTATCAGGGACCATGAACTTGGAGGCCTCCATTAAACTTTCAACTCAGCCAATGAGAAGCAATTCGAAAATGGATCTTTGCACTCTCAATCGAAACCCTGCTGAATTCAGTATTCCAGATCCTCAAAACAAGTACACCATAGGTGCAAAAGATTTGAAGTTGCGAAAGAGGAATATTAAGGTGAATGTGCAAAAGAGACACAGGGTTACAAAGGATGCATCAGTGAAAAAGAATGCAAGAAAATAGCTCATTCTGAGGAGTTTCTGCATGTTTCTTGAAGCTCCTAATCTACAATTTGGACGGAATTTCATGTGTGATTTTGTTTGTCTGGTTTTCAGCTTTTATAATTTTCGGATTTCTATCTGAATAGAAAATAAGAATATTTATACAATTATATGCATATGTTAAGACAGGAAAAGTCAATTAGATTATGCCTACAAATATGTTGTTGAGTTTGGATCATGAGTCTGTATAAGATCTTTGTTGCAATGAATGACTTGGTATAATTTCAAATTGATGCTATAGTTTCTGTTATAAGCAGCATACTCGTTTGGCGAGACATGATGCTTCTTGAATAGAGATCATATCTCATAATTTAAATTTGTATCGTGCAGACAATGCATGCCCGTCTTTCTGTAATACTTAATAGGCATGCTCGTCTTTTCCGTTGGGAAAATGTCTAATTTTACCCTCTCAGAAAATATCTTCTTCTACTTTTACCTTCTTCGGACACATGTGCATGAGAAAACCAGCTAGTACAGCAAGTAAATAAGTGTTGGAACAATGTGAAACTATTTTTTTCATGTTGTAGCCTGGCTTGAAATCTCATTTTCCACTAGGAGGATGAGGGACCTCTTTGGTCATGTTTGCCTAAGCTTTAAAGTAAATGAGTTTTAGATAAGTTACTCATTTTAGTAATTAGAATTAAGTAAATTATTTATTTTGACAAAATTATTTTGAAAAAGGCAACCTTTCTAATTTTTAACCACCAATGCACAAGTGAACCTAACATCTACGTCATTCGAGCTCCTAAAAAGCTCTCGACAATCAACCCATTCATATTTTTCAAGGCCGTGATAACTTGACGATAATTAACTCAAAATGAAAAATTCATTCAATTAATTTGTGTTTACAGTGACTTGGAAAAATTCCTTGTTTTGTGGGGATTAAAATCGAATTTTTAGTAAGTTTTGAAGAAGCTGCTGAAATGTATGATTAAAAAGTTGTGGCACCCATAAAAAGAATATTATTATTATTATTATTGTTGTTGTTGTTGTTGTTGTTGTTGTTTTATATAGTCCTTGTTATAATTGGTAGAATTAATCTTTCTTGAAAAGTGTTTGTCCATGCTCGTCATTTTTGACATCAGCGATGGATTTTGTTAGGTCAACAAGACATTTGATCGACCATGAAAGTATCAAAAATCAGGAGTGGAAGAAGATAACGAGGATGAGGATGAAAGTTTCCACCTATTTGAGGCTAGATTTGAACTGCATAAATTGATCTAAAACTGATAAAATGATAAGAACAAAATTCATCACAGATCTTCTGCTCAGTATTTATGAGAATATCCAAATCCAAGAACTTGCTGTCAATGCACGGAATTCCAAGGATCTCGTCATGTCACCTCACCTCATATTCATCAGCATATGTCTGACAGGATACTGGCTGAAAGTTCTGGTCGTGGCACAACTTCTCATTAATGGCTTGTTTGGTAAGAGAAATTATAGATTACCCCATAGCATTGTGGGAAAACAAAGTCGCGTGTACGGTATACATTCTTGTCCAATATTATTATACCAGAAGATATTGGTGACATTACGATAAGGCGAGGTGCATGCATTCGACAATACTAATAAAGAAAAAGAAGCAATTTCGTCGAGTATGGTTAGTCGCAAGGATATTGGAAAAATACAGTACTGGAGTACATCTTTTCCTGAATTGCAAAAAATAATTATGTAATTAAACTCAAATTTAAAATAAATATGATTTTGACATGGTGGTGTATTTCAAAAATATTGAAGTGAAAATTGTTTTCCTCTTTACTTTTCTCTTTGTTGCATCGCTCGAAAAAAGAACCCTTTCTACGAGGCACAAATAGGAAAAACTAGTATAATAATTCGATGCATACTTGAATAAGTAAAGTTAGAAGACGAATGTTTCTTTTAATATATCTAAAGTATTATAGAAAATGTGAAGAAGTTCGACTCTAAAGTATTCCTTGAAAAAGTTTTGAAAGAAGTTAAGGAAAATGCTATAATGTTAGAGAGATGGAAATGAGGTCATGTTTTAGAGAGTTTTATGAGAAAACTTGTTGGAGTATTATGCGACTAAGACACAAGACGCGAACAAGGCATAGAGCACAGCATGCAAGGGCCAAAGGTGAGACACAAGGAATGCATTTGAAGCCAAAAAATAGCAGACAAGGTGGCTTAGACACTGGCAAACGAAGAGGTTTGTGGAATGATTTAGGGCATTATGGAACGTGCGAAAAAGTTCAAATCTAAAATATACTTTGTAGGAATCTTAAAAGAAAACGCAAATATTTTATGTACAAACTTGTTGGAGTATTCCACGGGGATGTGGAAGGACTCTTTTGTGCGAAATTATAGTTGTAGAGACCACATTTCTTAGAATACTCCGTGTAAATATCAAGCTAGAAATGAATAACAATCGTAGACGGGCTTCTTGTTAAAGAAATCAAATTAAGGGCTACCAATTGTGAATGGGAGTCTAAGCGAATGCTTATAATTCCTTAGATGCTTTTAATATATAAATTCGTATATTTATTTTCAAGTACTTTACTCGTGGGCCACATTTCTAAACCAAAATGTCATTTTGAAGTCACGATTTTCAAAAACGATTTTTAAAATCACAATAAGGTTCGTCGTAGTTTACGATGATAATTGGGAAAAAGAATCCAGCTCAAGAAGAAGAAGACACAAAATTTAAATTTAAACCTAAGCCCCCGTTTGGTGCACATTTTTGAAAGAAGAATGCATTTTCACTGTTGATGTGATAGGGAATATGTAGTTGAAAAAGAAGGAAAAATTATTGATGTGATGAAAAATATTATTTTATTGAAAAATGTGTGTTTAAAAATGAATAGAAGAATGAGAATGAAAAAAAATAATATGACTCAAACAGGGCCTAAATGCCAATTTTCAGATCATATTATCGAATTATATAAAGACAAGCTTGTAACATAAATCACAAAAAAAATTATAAGTAAAAGAAGAAACAATGATGAATATAACAAATATGGTAATAAACATTCCATCAAAATATAATCTCTAAATTTAATAATCAATGAAACTGTCAAAAGTTTCGGTCTCTAAATTCAATGAAAAAATTGAAGTTTGTCAATAAAATCAAAATCCTAAACCACTATGCTAACTAGAAAGAGTAGGGGCTGAATTGTCATAGTTACTAGAAATTATTTTTTCCTTCTGCGACCCAATAGTCCCATACATCATCAACTTCCATGGGCGGAATTTCAGGGAGCTCCTCATCTAGTCCCGTTGTCATAATTTTCAAATCATCTGGGATTCCGACGAAATTTGATGTGAATGAATTATTTGGCGATCCGGCCAATATTGGTGGCTCCGCAGGATCTGGAGCAGCATAAATGAATGTACCATTGTCACTGGTTGTGACATAATTTCCCATGAATGGAAGATCTTGTGTCGTACAGGGCATTTGCAGCATCATGTCAGTCAGAGATACTTCATTCTCACTGCAGCTAGAACCATAATTTTCAATAAATGGAAGATTTGGTAGCCATGAGGACACTGGTGGCACCATGGTGGTTCCAGATACAGAATGCCAGGATGTGCTTGCATTCTCATTGATTGCTACGCCACTTCCCAATAAAGGAGGACGTGGTAATATCCCCAAGGGCGCCATTGGTGGAACCCTGGCAATTGGAACTGGTGCATGACCGTATGTACCTGCATTCTCACTGATGGAGATGTAACTTCCCATTGAAGGAAGATTTTGTAGCCACATTTGAGCTGCTTCAGCACCTGCAATTTCATTGAGAAGAAAGGAATTATTATAAGTTAAACCACCTTATCAAAAATTTAAGCTTATTTAACTTTAGGCTTCAACATCTTATGGGTAGGTAATTACCGAGATTCTGACAAGGAAAACCATGGGTAGCAACGTTGTCGAATTGTCTCGTGTAGTTGTTCCCATTGCAGCCTTCGGAGGGATTTACATTGCTCTCCATCTTATACAAACCCAATGAATTTTCTACTTCCATCGAGGAGTCTTGGCCTGATGTACCTTTATTTTCATTGTTCCCAGCTTCCTCGGGGTTGTTACCATCCCTTTGTTGATTCCTATTTTTGTTCGGTTTGCGCTCCTTCTTGTAGATCTTACATAAAATCCAATCATCCAACTACGAGAAAAGAAATCCCGAATAAAATGGAGTATAGAAGCATGAACAATACCCCTAGAAAATGAATTAATAATATCGTTGGTATTATAACATCAATCTAGTTAGCATTATTTAATAGTATCATGAAAAAGTGTACCTTCATGTCGTCATCACTGGTCGGTGATCGAATTGGGGCATTTTTGAGTCGAAATTCATGCATGATCCATGAAGTTTTTTCACCAGTAGGAGGTTTTCCCGTGTAGAAAACCAAAGCCTTTCGCAATCCAATTTCTTCACCGTTGTGTTTGATAATTTTGTCAGCTCCAGTGGCCTTCCAATAGCCTCCATCAGCTGCTCGATCTGGCCGCATCCCTTTTTTGTACTTTCTGTTCCTTGGTGTAAAGAAGAACCATTCATTTTCTTGACTACTTGTCCTGTGATCATCTGTCCAAAAAATAAAATCAATTTAAAAGTTTAGAAAATTAACTAATTCTTTTTATATTATTTTGAGAATATATATATGATTATAATTAACAAACTGATGCTGCAATGTTTTAGTATAATTAAGTGTGTGTGTGTGTATATATATATATATTCAAAAGCAACAAAAAGTAGATGAACTCACTTGCAAGTCGTTCAGGGTTGCATTTATATAGATCAACGACGTAAATTTTGTTACGAGGCAGCGTCTCGTTGTTGATCTTTTTCATCAAGTAGTGAAGGATAAGTTCCCAATCAAGAGGCTTAAAACGATAACCGGGAGGAACGCCGCTGAAGTATTCCTCATTGCTTAACATTGACAAATTGACATTGCTTTCCCAAGGTACATAAACATCATTGACGACGGGGACGGAGACGGAGACGTGACTCGGGGTGGTAACAACACTGTTGGGGACGAAGACGTGACTCGGGGTGGTTACGACATTGTTGGGGATGGAGACGTGACTCGGGGTGGTAACAACGTTGTTAACGGAGACGTGACTCGGGGTGGTAACAACATTGTGGTGGACGAAGACGTGACTCGGGGTGGTAACGACATTGTTGTGGACGGAGGAGATGTGACTGGGGGTGGTAACGACATGATCGGGGACGGAGACGTGACTCGGGTAGGCTGCAACATTGTTTTGTTGGTTCTCCATAGCCGGATTCTAAATTCAGAAAACCCTGAAGTGAAATTTTTTCAAATTGAAGTAATGGAGTTTGATATTTATAAGGTTACTGTTATATCCGATTTTCTGTAGAATTATGCTATATATCTTCATATTATATCTAGAATTGGGACAACTGTCTCTATCCTAGTTTATTTAAACATCTTTTCCGTTTTTCTCTCTCTCTTAACACTTTTTAGATTCATCTTAAAGCGTATATCTGGTATATACACGCTTTTAGGCTTTATTTTCTCCTGAACATACGCTATTTGGCAGGATTTCCCTGTACACATATACCCCTTTGGGTAACATTCCCATGTGACAGGTACAATGCCCTATCTTATATACACTCATCCGCTTATCTCATATGTACATGTCGACGTATTTATTTACAATTAAGGCATGTTTGGCAAGTATTTATAAACACATGAAAATGAGTTAAATAAGTAAGTAGTACTTGTACATCTGCAGATAAAAATAATATTCCCATGAGTTGAAAATGATTATTTTTGTAAATATTTTAAATCAATTTTAATTTGTTCATTTTAAGTTCTAAACGAAAAATCAATTTTCACAAAAAAAAAAAAAATGATAAGATGAAATCACTCAATACGAAAATATAATAAATTAGACTTAAAAAAAAAATTAAAACAGTTTGTTTTGTCTAAATTTTAAAGAAAATAAATATACTTTTATATTCAACAAAAGAAAAAAATGACAAATGTGAAATCTATACTAACAGTTCCGTTCTCCTGCCATGGCGAGCAGGAGAAGCTTATACGCTTTATCTTGCCTTTTGGCAAGGCAAAGTTGACAACTTTTACATTTTTTATTTTTATTTTTTTAGTCTTTCATTAAATTTTTTTTATGTACAATCATGTTTGGTATCGAATGAAATTTAAATCTAAGTTAACAATTAATTTTAATAATATATTTCTTGAAATCCAAAAATGTTTAACTTTTATCAAAATTTACTAAAATTTTTATTTTAATCTCCATCAAACGAGGGCAAAATCAAAACAAATTTGAATTTCGATAATATACATAAAATTTAAAAATTCTCCGACGATCGTACGCTAATCGAATCTACAAATTAATCATGTCATTTCGAAACTTATTTCAAGAACTACATTATGGGCATATCGAATAGTCCAAACAAATATCGAAAATAGTTAAGAATACGTCAAACGTGAATTTTAAAAAAGACGTCTAATAATGTTTTTTAAGATTCACGTTTGACGTATTCTTAACTATTTTTGATATCTGTTTGAACTATTCGATATGCCCATAATATAGTTATTGAAATAAGTTTCGAAATGACATAATGATTTGTAAATTCGATTAGCGTACGATCGTCCGGAAATTTTTAAAATTTACGTATATTATCGAAATTCAAATTTATTTTGATTTTGCTCCCGTTTAGTGGAGATTAAAATCAAATTTTTAGTAAATTTTTGATAAAAGTTAAACATTTATGGATTTCATGAAATATGTTATTAAAATTAATTGTTAACTTTTATTTAGATTAAAATTTAGATTTCATTCGATACCAAACATGATTGTATAAAAAAAAAAAATTTAACAAAAGACAAAAAAAAAAAAAAAATGTAAAAGTTGTGTGTTTTGCCTTGCCAAGCGTATAAGCTTCTCCTGCGTGCCATGCGCAGGACAACGGAACTGTCTATACTAAATATGGGAGGTGCCATGGTGGATCAAGGTCTACTTGCGAAGGTTATGAAGACGGACGAAACTAAGAAAATATTCGAGTCCTAAATTTCCAGTTCTCCAATTTTTATTTTTTCGAATTTCTTTTTATAGATAAAAGCGAAAGAGAAGAAAGGAAAACTTTAGCTTATTATATTAACAATAAATATTATGGTGGTAAAAACTTTCTTTGTCCATAGTGTTGTCAAGGTTTCAATCCTCTCAACTACAATCTTATTTTTTCTTTTGAAAAATCTGTGCAATTAATCCTTAGCCTTTATATCTTTTGAAAATTTTGTCTGAATCTTTAAATTTAGAATTTTCATTCGTCAACCTTAAGGCCCTGGAACTTTCCAAGTTTTGTAGTGTTTGATAGAACAAATTTTGCCTGCAAAATGTTTTCCTCTTCTGCCCCTCACGCGCCAGCTTTCCTAGATTTGGAGGAATGGATTTTCTTTTGTGTTTTTTGTGGGAATTGAATTTTTTTTATTTTTTTATTTATTATTATTATTATTTTTTTTTTTTTTTTTTTGGCAATTAGAAATTTTTTAGACATAATGGTAAAAATATTTATCACTTTTATTAACAATTTCTATGAAAAAAGTCAAACGAATTGTATTCAGTATGATAATTTTTTTTTAAATTTTTTGGCAATTGGAGCAAATTCTAAATCCAATGGTTAAAAAATTATCACCTTAATGGACAATTTCCATGAAAAACGAAGTCAGACGGACACCAAACTTTCAACATTTTCCAAGTGGAAAATTATACCAATCAAACACAATTAATTACAATTTTCAATAAAACAATTTCTAAACAATTCAGTTCCCTAGAATTTATTTTATTTCCACCCATTTTCCACATTTTCAATCAAACGGATCCTAAGTTATATTTGAATTCCATCCTTTTTACATAATTCTATTAACTTTAGCACTAAATTTCCATAAGTGAGATGTACAATATAAATTTTCGATAAATAAAGTTGACAAATTACTGTGCTTAACCCAACTTTATATAAGATATTGATTCCCTTTTTTTCACTATTTTATTTTTATATTTATTTACGGTTAATCCAAAATTGATTAGTTTTATATTTTTTAACGAAGTTTCTGAACAAATATGCAACTTTATTATTTCCTTCAAATGTCGTTCTCTTTACCAACCAATCATCGTAGGCCCTCCAAACCAAAATCCTAGTTTCACCATTGTATGAAGAGAAAAGTTGTTGATGGTTCTTCCTCAGGTCAGCCAATGGAGAAAGCGATGTAGCATAGTCTCGTGACTTACATGATACCGCACAAATTCACAATTACTATCGACTAATTATTTACATATTTTGTTGGATTCATAGATCACTTTTCCTTATAATCCCATCATAATTTATTTCATCATCTCCATTTGAGGTGATATATCGTATTAAATAATAAGATCAATAAAGCATGTCTCACATTTCTATATTTAATTGACCTTATGAATTCATGCCTCGTCGCTGTCACATCTTACGAGAATCATCCTCGGTACGTATAAAATATAAATAGCATTATTGTTACACATACATATGAACTAATGATTGATTAACTAGAGGGTGTATTCAATTGGGATTTTTGAATACTTTTATATACCCTTTTAAGTTGTGACTTTTGTGGATTTCGTACACTTTTTTAGATTTTTATCGAAATAATGGAATTCTTTCATATAAAATGGATGAAAAAAATTAAGAATCTTTAGTTGCAAATAATTTTTATGTAGAAAATGGAGATAAAAATAATAGAGAGAGAGAGAGAGAGAAGAAAAATAGAAACAAATATAATCGGTATAAAAAAAATTTAATCATTGCTCCGATTTGTCCGTAGAATGAAAAATATTGAAAATAAATAAAAATTAAATATTAATTTTTATTTATTTATTTTTTTTATTTTTTATTTTTTGTGTCCGTCTTCAAAAATCTTGAGATAAATGATAGACAAATTTTGAGATTTATTTTTGTATTTTTTGTTTAAAAGTTATTACCCTAAGGACTTTTATAAAAATGTTTAAAAGTCATTGACAAATTGAATAATCCAAGACTTATAGAGACTTTTAAAAAGTTTAAATTGAATACAACATGACATTTAAACTTTTTAAAAATCTATAAAGTCTCAATTGAATACCCCAATATTTTTAAAGAGTCACAAAAAAGTCTACATTGAATATTCCTAATTTTTTAAAATCCAAATATGTTTTTAAAAGTCTCAATTGAACATACCTCCTAAGCGCTTGCTTGGGAGTTTTGACGTATTGGTTATGAGAATTTTTTAAAGTGCCGATTTTGAGAGTTTATGAGCAAATCGATTTTGAATGATTTTAGTAGCGGTTTTAAAAACTATCCAACCTATACTTAGGTGTTTATTATCCACATAATTAAATAAATGTCCTTTAGTAAAATTTTCAATTTATAATTTCTTATATGAAATTTTTTATTCATAAATGATTTTTTACTTATATGTAATTTTTTTACATATAAATTATTATTAACATTAAAAAATTAACTAAAGTTAAATATTTACTTAAAATTTTAAGTTAATTGTTTTATTTATAAGTAAATTTTACAATTATAAGTTAATTTTGTACTTTTAAATAATTTTAAGTGATTTTTTTACGTATAAGTAACTTCTTATATTTTATAAGTGATTTTTGTCTTATTAGTAATGTTTATTTTATAATTGGTTTTTTTGCATAAAAATAATAATTCACTTTTAAGTAATTTTTTAATTATAATTTAATTTTTTATCTTATAAGTAATATTTTACTTAAAAGTATTTTTTAAGTATAAGGTAATTTTTTTGTATATAAATAATTTTTTATTTAATATATTTTTATTTGTAAGTTAGTTTTGAAAAAAATATGTTTGTTGAAATAATTATTTTATGGAGGTTAGAATTAGAAGTGATTATGGAAAACTGTCAAAATTCGTCGATTTGGTGGATTGAGAGAACCGATCAAAATTACAACCGATTTTTGGTGATTTTTAAACCTTCTAAAATCGGTGTCCAAAAAATAAGCAATTATCGATTTTTTCAATTCCTCACAAATGGTGCCACCTAAAATCGGTAAAAATTGGTGAAAAAACTCTCAAGCCTTAAATGAGTGATGATATCTTGCACCAATATTGCTTAGAACTGATTTAGTTGACACTTAGGATCCCCTAGACTTGTCCAATTAATTAAAATACATCACAAAATATTTTTTATATATAAGTTTCGTGTATTTTGGAAATAAAAAAGTGATATATATCAAAAACATGAGAGATAATATCATATACATAATAAACTCGCTGATGTAAATGCGAAGAATCCTTCCACGTTAAACTTGAATTTCGCCTACAAAACCCACGATTGTCTTCTCCATAAACGGAATAGCGGTTTTCTTTATTTTACCCACAAAACCCGCTATCCTCTTCCCCCATTATCATATTGTGATCTATGCCCTAATGCATAAAATGCGAAGAACCCTTCCAAGATAAACCTCAATTTCACCTATAAAATCCACGATCGCCTTCTCCATAAACTGAATAGCGGTCTTCTCCATTTCATCCATAAAATCAATTTTCTTCTTCCCTATTATCACATTGTGACCTCAGCACACTCGTCAAACGGTTTTCACAATTCATTCAAAAAATACAAGAAATTGAAAATGATTTTAACAAGGAGCAATGATCCTAAAAGTCGAGCGAAGATTGGTGAGAAACCTAAGAAGAAAAACAGAGGAAAGAAAAAGCGTGAAAGGGAATAAAGATTTGATGCTTGAAACCAGTCGTAAAACTCCCCTAAATCGCGAAATCCTAGTGTTCGAAAGGTAAATTAATCTTTATCTGATTTAGTTAATTGAAAATACATATTTAACATATGTTGGGTGTGAATGGTTTGTGTAGTCGCAGAATGTTAGAATTTGTGACTTTATTTTGTGAAAAATCCGATTGAAGCATGTTTCGAGATACATTTGTTTGAAAAGTTAAATAAATTGTTTATTTGATTTAGTTCATGGGAAATTCGTATTTAACATTTGTTCGGTGTTTATGGTTTAGATAGTCACACATTGTTAGAATTTGCACCTCATTTCAAGATAATTATATTCGAGATATACTGATCAGCCTACTCTATGTGACCTCTACATTTGTTTGAGTCAATCTCAATTTTTTGGGGATGTAGAAACGTATTTTTTGAATAGTTTTTGTGACTAGCATTCTTTTTGTGATTTCTGTTTAATAGTAACCAGCTGTCTAATTATGATCGCATTTTTACTATTATTATGCAATTTATTATATTTTTTTGTGAAATGTCTATAGTTCTATGATGAATGGCGAGGTTGTAATAAGCCTGTATTTGTATATAATCAGTGACCTTACATATACGTGATCTAAGTAGTGTTTGTGATAAAAATAATTGCTTGCGACATGCTTATTGTGTGATATGAATGCATCTAGAAGTATCAAAATACTGATGTAGGTTTTTTATGTTTGTCATATATTGTAGGAAGGAGAGTATATTATACATAAGGCTATATGGTTTCCTAGTAAAATTGCTACTAATGCAACCAAGCACGTGATGCCAAATTTTACGTCGAAGTTTAACGATGAACAAAAACAAATACTTGCTTCTCCTATTTTATAGATTGTAATGAGATACTTGTTCAATCTCAACTAAAACATTATTTTCTACTGCGGGAGGTGAAGCAATCAAACAAGAAAGAGATGTGGTTCAAGTGGCTGATGAGTATCTACGATTTTCTTTGTCTGAGTTCTGTCTCATTATGGGACTTAGGTACCAGGACAGGACGTCATGAGAAGTCTTCAAAATGCACATTCCAGGATTATGGAAAAATATTTGACACTTGAACTTAGTCACAAATGAAGATGTCAGAGACATCTTCCTTGGTTTAACGAATGAAGACGATCATGACGTGGTTATGATTGGGATTCTTTATTTGATAACAGTATATTTTTTCTCGATCTCGTACAAGAAGGTTGTTGAGAATTATTTGTTTGCTCTTGTTACAGACTTTGATACCGTGAATATGTTTTCATGGACGAAAAATTTGTTTGAACTTTCTATTAAGTCATTGAAAGATGGTTTGAGTAATAGATATTCTCATTATAGGTTCAAAGGATTTCTAGTGGCCTTTCAAGTTTGGATTTATAAGTCTATTCTACGGCTAGATGGCACTGTAACTTCTAGGATTCTGAGGAGGTACACACGTCTCCTGAATAGGAGATTAGATAAACTGCCTATGGTGATAAACTTGAAGATGAGGTGTTCTCTGACCTAGATGTAAGTTTTCATTTCATTTGTATATTACATAAACAAGTCACAAATGAGTCGCATGTCACATTTCATATTATGCAGTCAAAGGAAAAATCACATTGCATATTTCACATGTCATAGTAATCATCGATTTGTGAGACATGTAATAATTCTCATTATCATATCACAACATACTACTTTATGTAGTCACAATTCTTGTTCTGCAATCAATATACATGTCACAGTAAATGGGTTCCATAACAAGTCTTTTTGTTTATTTACTACTGCAAGTACAAGACATCAATCCGTCTGAAACGGAGATGGTGCAGCCATACATGACACAGCAACCATCGTTATCACGTGCCAGCAAAAGTTCAAAGCTCTAACAACCAATCAGCAAGTCCAAACCATGCATTCTAATGATTACTGACGACGATTGGGTCATTCTAGTGATAACGAAGATGACGACAATGATTTTGTTGATCCACCTCCAAGAAGACAGGGGACATCATTTTCCGTTTGTACTTCAATGGATCCTCCAATCAAACCACACACTGCGTACATTCATTTCCATGTGAATGGGGGTCTATCTGCTCATATCTCTCTACCTTAGGCAACACACGTACATGGATCTAATGTATGTTGCTATCTTTAATTCAAGTGTAGTTATGTATATTGATTTGTCAAATATTATCATATTTGCATTTTTTATTCGAGTTCATGTTTCAAATTTCAATATGCATGCTAATTCTAAGTCAAATTTCATATTTCTCTCTTTCATATGCATTTAAGATGAAGTCACATGACACTTCATTGAAATCCCAACTTACTATGAACTTGTCACAAATATTTAATGCAAGTTCATATTTTAAACATTCTTTGTTAACGTAGTTCACATGTACATACCGTTGTGAATTTGACACATTTTATTTAGACATGTCACAAATATAGACGCATTGGTCACATGCCATAGAGAGTTCAAGGTCACAGACAAATGTGCATGGTCACACATGATTTGTATACCTCGATACCTTACATTATCCATATCACTGATGTATGTCAAATTTCATAGGTAGTGGAGAGTTTGAAAAATGAAATTAGTGAATTCCAAACGAACAATAAGGAGTTGTCTATGCAAATCAATGATGTCAAGATACATTTATCATCAATAAAGGTTGATAGGAATCACAAGATGAATATTATTGTTCGTATGTAAGGAGAAATCAAGTCAAACTTGTTGGAGATGAAGTCATAAATGAACCCTTCTATCTGAATATGTGAATGCAATGATATCAACCTCAATTGATCAGATTTTGAACATATTCAAAGTGAGAAGTGAATTGCCTAGTGATGAAGCTAAAAACATTCAGAAAAAATAAGTTCATTCTACTACCGAGTTTGACATCTTCATTTGTAACTTCTTGACTTTTCATACATAAATGTTTCATTATAGGAAAAAAAATGTTGAAAGAAATGTTGATAAGAAAAGAAAAGATAAGATGTACCCTGATAAGCAAATATTCGACCCAATGACATTGGAACCACTGTCATTTGATTTGAGGATTGGTTCTACCCAACCTACTGCAAACGTTGGCAACATTAGGTCACAATTGCTTCAATTAAAACAAGTTCAAAAACAATTGGTTGATGTAATCACCCGTGTAGTGAAAGACACAGAATGTGAACTTTAAGAAGTTCCTGGTTAAAAAACTCATTTACACACAAAAATTATATTTTACCTGTTATAGGTCACAAAATGAATTGACGTGCTTAATATTTCACTATATGACAGGTATCACCCACTTCTGCACTCACATTTGGTTTGCTGTTAAAGCGTGTCTCTAGACCGGCAAAAATATTATAGTATCCTTTTGTTTCTAACGAAGGGAATCAAAGCAAAAGTTCAAAGAATATTGTATTTTTTCAATATTACAATCGGCATGCAGATGATGCTGATGTTGCAGCATTTCAGAGTAGGTTACATAGAAGTTATAAACCAACAAATAAGTGTATATGACATTATTTTGTGAACTAAAACATGGACTCATTACAAATAATAATAAATAATTTGTTATTTGTTTCTCTTTATAGGAAAAAATTCAAAGATGCTAACGATTATTAAGCCCCATTTTCATTCGCCGTAGGCAACAAAACATGATGGCATGAGATCGTTTATCTAGACACATCATTGACCAACTTGGTATGCAAAGATCACATATCATTCTACATATGTATCATAGCATTTGTACTGTATCACATACCGTAGGTCACATACCATATGTACAAGTCACAGACATTATGGCCAAGTCACATAAATTTCATACAGGTCACAGAACAAGTGCTAGGGTACATATCACACACAAACATCATTGTTTAGTAGTCACAAGTCACATATCTTAGGTCACATATCATATACACAAGTCACACACATAGTTAGGTCACATAAATTACATACAGATCAAAGAACAGATGGACAAGTCACATATTATGTATAAACATCATTCTTCATATATATCTTGAAAACTAATTACGTGTTTATTATATTCTATGGTGACAGTAAATGGATGCATGCTTCTATTACCTTCATCAATTAGCACGGTATGGTGAGAATGTCAAGTGTGAAGCTACCACAACCAACTCGTACTTTCATGCTACGATCAAGAATATATATTCGAAATTCATAAAGGATCCAAACGTTCTACTTACAGAGACAAGACTGATTAATGATATCACTGGTGTTAGAATACCATTGAGCAGTTCATGGACTGAAGTAAACCAAGTCTTATTGCCAATTTTGCCTAACAACAAGGCAAATTAGATGTTGGGGTTGCTTGATATTAAGGCTCGAGCATTGATTATATCCAATTAGGCTAGGAGGACCTTCATGGATTTAAGTGTGAAAGGGAAAATCGAACCATATTTGAAAATCATCCCTTATTTAATTAATACAATTGGAATATGAAACAGAAATTCAGATGATTAGACGAGTTGAGGCTTCCGCTAGGTATGAGGGGCCACAACATCAAAATGGGTATATTTGTGACAATCACTTTAACGTGTTAGTGGTTAAATAAATATCAAATTTGTGACCACCATTTTAATGTAAAAACTAATAAACTGACTTTTTTTTCAGCTATGATTGCGGCATATTTGTGATCAAATATGTAGAATACATTCTTCATAATGACTTAGAATCCATGTCAAACGATTTTGATGATGTTAAAGCACAGTTGGATATAGTTGCACTACTTTATAAGCACCATGAAAACAAGAAGGCCACCAAGGTGATAAAGGAAAAGGTCAAGGGTGTGTACTTATAGATTGATAGTTAAATCTGTGACTGAACATTGATTTAACTATGTAGTAGCAGAGGAATATATAGATCTCATTTTGTAATGATGATTATATTTGAAATTTATGAATGTTCATGATATTGTGAAATTTTATTTCGCTGTTTATGTCTTATTACATTTCGTCATTCTAAAGTTGATGTGATAAAATAACCATTAAACTGTATACATGTCACATATTATTTCCTTCAAGTTAAGCCCCTATTTGAACCACATTATTTTTTTTTATTCTTATTCTTTACTCATTTTCAATCACACATTTTTCAATAAAATAATATTTTTCATCACATCAACAACTTTTCCTTTTTTTTCAACCACACATTCTCCATCGCATCAACCAAAAAATGCATTCTTGAAGCAAATATGTGCACTAAATAGGGGCTAAATGATAATGTCAACACGTCACTAATCACTATTATAAAATATTTAAATGTCACTGTTTAGTGTACAGGTCACATATTATTTTCTTGATATCACAAATTAATATTTACAAGTCATATGTTATTGTTTACAAGTCACATAAAAAAAATGATATTGTCAATAGGTCACAAATTAGTCTAAGTCACAATTTAATCAATATCATGTCACATAATCATACCCAGACCTACAAATTTCACATTATTTCTCAAATGGTCGAGTCACATTAACAGATTGAATTAATATTATTTGAACGAATAACAATGTACATTTACATGATATGACTAACACTACCGCATCTAACAAGTGACACCAAGTTGCTACACGACATCGTATTATTCGCATGTAACTATGATCTTTTTTTAATTAATGAAACCAAGTTGCTGCACGACCTATAATTATGACAATTTTCACCATAACGTCCACATTTGACAGTTATTTTCCCATCACATGATGATCTCTTCCTCTTTTGTATAGGTCTTCCTAAACTTCTTTTTTGGTTAGGTGCTAATACAAATATGTCTTTCACTTCATCAGGCACTCTCCAATCACCTGGATTTCCAATTAGAAATATAGTGTCCTGGTATGCATTCATATATGCCTATCTTGAGTAATAGTATGAACAATAATCATATAGACCCATCTTCAACATTGCAATGACAGCTAATACGTATGGACATGGTAACTGATCTAATTCAAACATCATGCATGTATATGTACGTTGTTCTATATCGATGATGAAAGATGAACATTCACCACTTCTAGAAAACATTGTGTGATTTGCAGGAGACACATGCAAATAATGACCGTTAATTCACATACATTAAGTATAGGAAACAAAGATGGAGTTCAAACACAAATAAGAGCATATACGTATCAGATCATAGATAACTGCACGTTGAAGTAGCTAGAAGCTAAATTCACATATTTTAATGAGTCACAAAGATGAGATGGAGGTTACAGATACCAATCTTACCCTCAAATATTTCAAATCAGTGCTCATTTCCTGAAGCACTTTTTCGTACTTGCTCGACAACTTCGTAAAAGTGTCATGTATTGTATCCCTATGCTTGTGGAATCAAGATTGTATAGTTTATCTTAACGAATCTAATAAAGCTACAATGGGGTAGTTCTGGCTGCCTTTGTGACCCCATTCACTGACTCCACTATATTTGATATCATTGTTGAGTATCTACCTAGTTGGCATGAAGAATCGTGACCACTTTTTAGGTTCTACTTCGGCATACAAGAAAAAACTTTTTTTGAGAAATGTTACATCTGACATTTGTGACCTCTATTAGAATTTAAATTTTGCTTGAAATTAACACATTACCAGTAATCCGTAATCTTATGATTCATTGAAGCCAGTTGTTGCATACTATATTCGAATTCAGCCAGTGTATGTGCCCGACTACTAAATTGAAAGCATGCGTTATGTTATGACCTGATTTTTCATAATGTGATTTCAGGTTCTATAGGAGATGATATGAACAGATCCCATCACAGATCCTTGGATACACCTTTTCAGTTGCGTTCTTGATACTGTTGTGACGGTTCGATACAAAACACAAACCATCCCTATTTACATGTCTTTTTCGAGTTTTCAAAAAATCACAACAAAGACCTATCATTCTCATTATCTTCAATTCCAAATGCAAGTATGAATATCCTGCTATTAGCATCTTGTGTACACACAGTGAAAAGTGTACCACCATAGTGTCCATTCAAATACCCGCCATCAACTAAAATCACAGGCCTACAGTGTTCCCACCATCTAATTGATCTACCTCGAGGCATGAAGTAGTATTTGAATCTATTGTGACCATAAAGATCTAGTCCTCTGACCTAGATTTGTTTGATGAAGTATAGAAAAGAAGTTTGGTATTTTCATGAATGAATATGCAGGATCTCCCTAATCATCTTCAATGTTTTCTCCAAATTTTGATGATTTGCATATCCAATTACACTTTTCTTGCGAACACGTGGCAAGATATTTTTTCTCGTTCGAATGAACAACCATAAATTCAAACATGTTTTGTATTACAAACAAAGACAATCTCAATTTCAAAATTTCCTTATCATGAAAAACTCTTCCATTTTCTATTTGCATACCATTAGGAGCATAGACAACTGACTTCATCTGTAAAATTGTGACCTGAAGGTTCAACTGTTGCATTGTATATGTCTAATGACATATCCATTAATGAAAACATATCAACACTGGAGTGTACATCAACTGGAACCAAGCATGACTTTTTTCCACTTTCCATAATTGTGACCCCAACGTTTATCGGATATTTGGAAGGTCACGATCCATGCACTTTAGCATCAAGTACGACAATACATTATTATCACTATTTATTCTAATTGTAGGCAACTCGCTGTTCAATGTATACACCATTGTGACTGTAACCTTCGTTTGACCGAAATTGAACTCTATCATAACGATGTTTACTATGTTCGTAAAACCGCAATTCCGATCAATCAATACCAGTGATATGTGCAATTCATTTATCAAGAAAACATGCACGGACCCCATTTCTGCAACTTTTCACAAAAAAAAAAAATGCAAGTTACAAAAAGATCAATGCAGTTGACGATTAATGCATGTCATCAATTTACATTGCGGGTCCAATAATAAAGTACTACATATAACACTACCTTTAAAAACCAACATAGCATGAAATTAGACAGGTCATTGTATCTTATTGTAAGTCACATAAATAAGACCGTTGGTCACACTCATTTTATAAATAATCTTCAATCGAATGGTTCATCTACAAGTCACATGATCAGAATTAATGAATCTTGTCACATAAAATTACCCATTTCAAACAATTGGTCATATCATGTGATAATAACCAGTTACACGACTTACTTAAATATCACAATTACAAATACTATTCACAACGAATCAAAGTCACAAACATAAATTTTCGAAAAGAAAGCACGACATACAAATTCTAGAATGAAAATCATTTACATTGACTACCGATGCATAATTGGCCGTCTGAGAAATTGTAAGTTGCCCAATTCTAATGTTTAATCATCTACCAATTGTGATATAACGCCAATCAAACCCCAAATTGAAGCATCTGGATACGAATTCAATCCAGCATAACAGAAAATTTCTTGCAACTGTTAATAATTATTGATTTGTGACGATATTCTTCAATTTGTATCGTGAAATCTCTAAATTTATAAGTATTGGAGATAAAGACCTATGTAAATGATAACACTGTGATGAATTTGTGTTTTAGGAATGTAAAGATGTATTTTAAGAAGTTCGATCACGAATGGAATCTTGATTCTTGTTTTCAGGAATTAAATCTTAACAGATATGTATAAGATTCTCTGATTTTTAAAATTGAAAACATATTATCTTGAAAATGAAATGAAGCATAGCTGGGATTTGAATTTTTCCCAAAATTTATTTCCTTATTTATAAAGTTGATATGGTCCAAGTCCTTTGTAGTAAATACATCAAACTGCATGCAATAAAACATTGGGCCACCCAAAAAAAAAAAAAAAAACTATACAAATGATCAATTGATAAAGAGATAATGACAAAATAATTCTCGAAGCACAACTGTAGGATAATGAATTCTTATTACTGCAATAATGATTAGCAGTTTATGATCAATTAAGTGACATTAAATGATAAAACATCTTAAATATGAATCACATTTAAGATATACTGAATCACTTAATTGAAACCTTATCGGTAATCTAAATAAATGGCATTACTCATTTTTAATGCTTATCCACTCCAATTTTTATTTTGATATATTTAGCACATGATAAACTAATATGGATTAGCATTAAAAAGGAAGATAACACCAATGGTTAGTTATTAAGGATAGCATAGAAGATAATGCTTAATTTGATATATTTCTATCTCAAGGAAAAAAAAAAAACAAATTTTGCATATTTGCCTTTACAATCGCGCTACACTTACAGAAAGGTGCTTCACAGATAGCTCATCGATGACGTGGCAGGTCAATTAAAAAAAGGAAAAAGGCAGAAACAAAAACGAAAAGGGGAAAGGGAAAATTCACACAAATGCTCTCGTCTTTCCTCTACACAAATCCCCTCTCTTTCCTCCAAATGAAACCCTAGAAATCGCCCATCCCCGACCTCCATCCGGCCACGAACATTGGGTGAAGTTGTTTACCATCTCCATATGAAGGTATCTCTCTTCCAATTTTCCTTGATTTTGAAAATTTTGAAACCGTCGATCAACCGAACAGCTATCGCACTGATTTACCGTCACCAGGGTAAACGATCGTCCACAAACGCTGTCCACAAACGTCGCACTCATCTACACCGTCGCCCATCATCTCAGCACTCAAATCCACATCCTGCCGACAACATTACTGATAGTAAATCATCATAAATTCAAAAATGGAGATATATGATTCTGAGTATGTTACTTAATAGAGTGGTTAATGTTGTAGACGTTGTGGTAGTTATGCTATCAGTTTTTATTTTGATAAGCCCACTGATGTAAATCGTGCAATTAATTGATGGAGATGAATGAAGGACTATGAATGTTGACAATGAATTTTGAATTATGCCCAAGAAATTTCTTGATAGTTCTGTTTGCATATAATGAGAGTGGGTGGTGCTGATTTATGTTTGCATACATGGTAATTTTTATTTGTGTTTGAAATAATTTATGCCCATTTTCTTGTCATCTTTGATGTTGCTTCCCGTCCAGGATGAGAGGTAGAAATGTTAGTGTTTGTCACGGATGTAGAAGCACGGAGCACTTCTTCATGGATTGTCCAATGAAATGGCGATGTCCATTGTGTGCACATGGATTGGAGAAATGTTTTGAGGTTGAAAGGGAGACCGAGAACAAAGGACGATTATTCAAAAAGTGTAGTAAAAGTTGTGGTTATTTTGATTGGGTCGTAAATTGCGAATCAAGTGGTGAATCGAGAACCATGACTGAAGCGGTGAATCTTGCGACAATCGAGGAAGTTGAAGATTTGCCAACTATGATCGACAGCCTAGCTCGAATAGTTGAAAAACGAGACATTGAGATTTCGTTGAATGTCACATTTCGCAAAGGGAAAGGAAGTGCGGAAGTGAATGGAAAAGGCAAGGGCATTGCTTGATCACTTAGTTTAGTTTTGGGAAAAATTTGTGCAGTTGCCCATTACCGTAAAATTGTTCGAGGTGTTGTCCAGAATCAGATTGGGCTGCTGTTCATCAAATCCCTTATTAGAAAGGAAATCCTAAAATTTTTCAAGGCGATGTCCGGAATCAAATGGGGCTTTGCCGTTGAAGAAGAGACCTCACATGGGTTCGAAAATGCTCCGGCATCAGCTGCAGGTAAGATGTATGCTCCGTCAATTGGATGAAATCGTGGTCAAATGATATCTAAGCTACTGGACATTTTTCCCTGGGCTTAGCAGAGGCTACTACAACTTTGCGATTCCTTTCGGAGAAGTGGGTTTAAGGAAGATGGTGAATCAAGGTAGACGGCTAGGCGGGACTAGCTGGATTTTCCCTCTGTTTCTCACAAGGATTGCTCTCACAATTTGATTTTGGAGGCTAGGTCTTTCCTTTCCTTTTTCATAGACCCCATTTCTTTTCTCCATCACATGATTTCCTTTTCCCATCACGTGCATTTTTTAAGTTTTTTGTAAGCCTTCTGTGAAACAGTGCTATGTACATCCAGCATTTTCCTTGCCTTTATATCGGTTTTTCTTTTGAATCAAATAAAAATAATTTAAATAATGTCCCCTTGTAAATCATTGGATCCATGAGAATTTTTTTTTTTGAACAAATTGATGACTCTAAAGTAGGGATGACAACAAGACGGGTATATGACGGGTCAATCATTCTCACCTCCATCTTATTGGGTATTTTTGTCATCTTACCCTATCTTCATACTCTGCTAAAGAGAGGCGGGATGAGGTGGGACAAGTCCCTTACCCCCATTTATCGTTTCGTTTATTTTTTGTTTTTATTTAATTTTTATGAATTTGAAATTAACTTTAAGTGGGATGGGTAGTTGGACAGGTACTATATTTCCCGTACTTGCTTCTGGGCAATGATTCCCGCCTTTTTACCAATTAGACAGGTTATCCCCGTCACATTCGGGGCGAGGCTTTGGGGGTATCGGGGTTGAACGAGTTTTTTGTTATCTCTACTATGAAGCCTAAATAGTAATGTATATGGTGTGACATATAATAAAATTTTCGGATAATTTGTTGAAGCGCCAAAAATATTGAAGATTAGTAGCAAGGGAAAAATTGAATAGAGAATCAAGTGCTTATCTAACTATAGAGAAATTTTCACTTTTCATCTCGAATCTTTGCAGATTATTACTAATCTACCTCAATTATTTTAGTATCAAACATCTCTTCATGTTTTCTATTTTGTTGATATCTTTTATTTTTGTTTATTTAAAGATGAAAATTTCTTCTTTTTACACAAATTTAATAAAAAAAAATGGACACAATGATGTAATTTGCAATTAAATAAAAGGTTATGAATGCAAGATTTGAGAATAGAAGTATTATCTAGAGGTGGGCAAAATCCGACCGAACCCACACAAATCGCCCAAACCGAACCAACCAGATCGGGTTGGGTGGGTTAGCTGTCTAGGCGGGTTGGGTTGGGTCGAATTATGGGTTAACTCAAGAAAATCGAATAAATCCGCCCAATCCAACCCGCCACTTCAAAAAAAATAAAAAATAAAATAAAAGAAATAAAATGCCTAAAAGAAACCTAAAAAGTATGGATAAATAATGTAACTGTAATTATCTTGATATATTTTAGAGGAGGAGCTTACTGTTCTTCCCACAAGAAATGTAATATAAGTTTTTCATGTTATGTTAAACGCACTTTATTCTTTGTAGGCTCGGCTAATGAGGATTGAATAAAATAATAGATAATTTTATTTATTTACTTACTATTTAATCTTGTCTATTCGAATTTAGTATAATAAAAAATTGGATGACTTAATTTTTGTTGACAAGTCGTCCCCAAACCGACCAACCCGACAGAACTCGACCGATACTTGATTGGGTTGTATTTCAACATTTACACAGGTTGGATTGGATTAAATTTTGATCAAACTGATCATTTTGAATTGAGTTTGGGTTGAGGGAATAATCGACCCAACCCAACTCTTGCCCATCCCTAGTACTATTATCTCAATTTCTATTACATGATTAAAAGCATATTTGGTTGTAACTTAAATTCACTTTTAAATTACACAAGCATAAAATTGACTCAAAATTTATTAGTCACTAAAAATTCGTTTAATTGTCAATATTTTTTTATTAAAAATGTGTTTTTTCTATCAAAATTCATACTTTTATACTATTTGATTGATTGGCATTTTTCCATAAAAAAATATTTTTCTATTTTGGTCAAGTGATCATATTTCCTCAAAATCATTTAAATATTTTCTTTAAGGGGAGTAGGATTTTATTTTTAAGAAATTCTCTCTCTTATATATTCACTCTCTTATCTGCCTGTCAATAAAAATTGAACAAGTATAATATTTTTTAGGTTGAAAATTAAATCAATCAAACACATTTAATCTATAATTTTCATACAAATAAGTTCTAAACAATTGAATTGTTTAGAATTTATTTTCTTTTTATTCAAATTTCATGACCCAATCCAACGCACCCTAATAGAAATAAACAATCACTACTATTTTTATTTAAAGAAAAAGAAGGTAATTATAAAGCGCGCTTGTGAAATCTAAAAGCCAGCATGGCATTGTATTATTGCTTCATTGGACCACTTTGACTTAGTCAAACCCAAAGATTCTGACAAATCGACTGTTCATCTTCCTCCTTCTGTCAAATCCACCCGTCCGTTCCTTTGCAGAGTCTTCAGAAGCTGGGCCCCTTTTCTTCTCCCTCTAGCACTGCAATCACCATGCAAAGCCAACATAACTGCACGCGCCACCTCCTCAGCTGGTGCTAAACCATCGCCATCGTCGGCGCCACCGTATATCACTGCCAACACGCTTATAGCGTATTCTTTTGCCCTTCCCTCCATCTTCCCCATAACCTGAATATATCGAAATTCACATAAAAAAATCCAATATCATGAATCCACGTAATTATAAAGAATAAAATAAAACATAGAAAAGTAATTAACCTGCACCATCATGGGCACCGCTAAAGCGTGGGTTCTGACCTCCACCGCCCCCTCCTCCACCGTGCATAGCAACTCCAATGAGGCTAATGCCCTCTCCGCCACCGCATTTTCAGAGTCTGCAAGAGCCTCCACCACTGCACCGACTGCTTCCGCATTCACAGCCACGCTCCGGTTAACTTCAGCAAGACAAAGTGCTAGTAAAACTTTACTCGCCGGCTTCGGTGCCACTCTCTCTTTCAAACATGCTACTATCCCAGTCATTAATGCTGCCGGGCACGTCACTGTGTCGCTTCCTTCGGCAGCGGCACGTGGGTTTGGAACAAGTGACCTCTCAAGCGTGTATATTGCCTTGACCCTATCAGAATTCGACCCAGTACTGAAATGGACCTCAGCCACGTGGAAAAGCTCTTCTAACTTGGCATTTGAAAGTGGAGGTGGAGGCGGCGGCGACGGTGGCTGAGCAGAATTTTGTGCAGCTCCGTTTATCTTATTAGCTGTCGAACACTTAGACGGTACGGTGTCGGGTTCGAGTTTTGGTTGCGATTGTAAATGGTGGGATACAGGCGAGATAGGAAGTGGGAACCTCCATTGAGTGAAGCTTTGTGAGGTGTTTGAGGAAGAAGAGGAGGAGGACTCCGGATGGGACTGTTGTTTTTGAGGTAGCGGAGGTCCTAGCAGGGGCGGAGGCGGCACTTCAGAATTAGAGAGCGGAAGCGGTGGCGGAGTAGAGGTGGTGGGACTAAGTACAGTCTGAGTGCAGTGGCGGAAGAATGCACAGGAGAAGAGTGGACGTGGGGTGGATTTGAGCTTGGTTTGTTGAGTTTTCATGGCGCAAAACACACAGAGAGAGTTAAGGTGTTATTTTTAAGTTTCCAGGATATACAACTGTTGTGTTCAGCCCACTGTTGGACTTAGACTGACGGTGATCATGACATTCTTTGAAATTTGGATTAATGTTATCAAAATTTAACATTGAATTTTTAAAATAGATTATGATTATTTACTGTTTCTGTTTTTATACTTTATAAAAAAAAAGGGAAAATTGCATCCGAGGTACCAACCTTTCAGTTAGTTGCAAACTTTTGTGTCCAAATCTTTGTTTTGTGCAGCAGAGGTCCCAAACGTTTCAAAAATATGCACCGGAGGTCCAAATGAACGGTTTCCATCCATTTGACCGTTAGTTGACCAAAATAGTAAAATTTGATCAATTTTTAAAATGGCAAAATGGTAACTTTCCTATTTATCCCCATAAAATAATTGAAGTAATAATTAAAACAAAAGAATGTTGTTCATCCCCGCCCCACCCCGCCTGTGCAGCCATTAGAATCCACCAACCAACAAGACGACGTCTCACCTCCCACAACCACCAACAATTAAAATGTTTGA